>OY282643.1:25645858-25698358 GCA_958299015.1 Tetanocera ferruginea | reverse complement strand
TAAATTCTTCTCTTATTTTTTTAATTTTTATCTTTTTTTTTTTTATTTTAAATTTTTTTAGTTTTATTTTTATACATTTTTCACTTAATTTTTTGTTTAATTAATTTTTATATTTTTATTTATATTTTGTGTTTAATGTTTCGAATGATTTTTTTATAATTATAAAAGGGTTGTAGCAGACCTACAGAGCAATGATGCGGGGGTAATTCCCCGTGATGATGCTAGCAATAAATTTTATGGATGGTGGTGGTCGCAAACGCCCGTTTAGGGAGCTAGGAGGGAAAAACAAAGAACATATGTGTCATTACGGTCATTACGTTTAAATTCATAGCTAACAGTCTCTACAACAATTGCCAAACAAAACAACTTTTTAAAAAGAAAATTAAATTTCTTTCTAGTTATAAACCCCCTCAATTTTGTCCCCTAGGTCTGGGACACCCTGTATAGTATATTTTTAATATTTTTATGTACATTTTTAATATTTATTTTATTTATTTTATTTTATTTATATTTATTTTATTTATATTTATTTTATTTATATTTATTTTATTTATATTTATTTTATTTATTTTTATGCATATATATATTTTTCTTATATATTTTGAGCAATATTTATTTCTTTTAATTTGATTCTTTTTCATATTTATAAGCTTTCTTAAGAAATAAATTAGTTTTTATTTTGGCTTAGCACATACATTTAGTTTAGCTCTTATTTGGATTATGTTTTTTTTTGTGTTTTGTACTTTTAGCCATACAATGGTTGTTTTAAAGTTACTTCAAAATTTCTAATAATCGTTAATTTTATTCTTTAATTCAAATGAGCTCTTTTGACAGAAATAAATTTATTTCTTTTAAAGAAATAAATTTATTTTGGCTACATTCAAATTAAAAGATTAGAGCGTGAATAATATAATAAACATATGTAACAAATTAGTTAAAAGTTTACATTTTAAAATCAATTGCTTTAAATTAAACTGATCAAATTTTAACCAACCCATTTCAACGATAAAATAAGTGAGATTTAGAATTAAAGCCGTTGAGCCTAAATTTCAAGTCTTAAAATTTACAAAACTAACGCTTAACTTATTTTGTCTGTGGTTCTTGCAAGATAGACGCACACATTAAACTGTCTTTCTGTCAAAAACAACATTAAAACAAAACAAAAATAAACCAAATCGGAAGAAACACTTTATCAGGATTTTATTAAATCCTTCTGTACTCAAGCAGAAAAATCAAAATTAATCTTGCTTAGCTGAGCGACATAAAATGTTGCGTTATCGGTAGCAAAGCTAAGGGAAAGGGAAAAAAGAAAAGAAAAACAGCAACAAACAGATTTCTAAACAAATTAACTAATTGAACTTTATTTGAGGAGAATTTGTTGTTGTACAGCAACAAAAAGTCAGCCACCCCCAGGACAATACAAGCATCAAAAAAAAAGAAAAAAAAAACAAAAAACAGAAAATATATGCAAAGCAACCTAAATGTCACAACAGCACTAAAAGCTACAGCAACAATAATACCAAAAACTTCAGTCACAACCAAAAACTGCTGGCAGTTTGCGTTGATGCGTTCGCAATTTAATCGAATTACATCAAATCAAGTTAGTATCTATTTTATTGAGTGTAAATCTAGAGGAAAAACTTGCATCATTGCTATGGCAAAAAGTGTTGACAAATTGTGAGTAATGGAGGGGATGTGACCCCCATCACAACAACAACAAGAATAAATAACAAAAACTCCGAAAAGTATTCCCAAAAAAAAAGTTATTAATGAGAAAATTTAAGGGAATGGCACGACATCACTTTGGAGACCAATCAAAGGCGCCCAAACTTTTTTGCATAAAAAAGAAACAAAACATGAAAAAAAACTCAATTAATTAATGATTAAGTGAACGAGTGGGATTAACTTGTCGTTGCTTATTCTCATAGATTGTCTCGAATTATCATAGACAAATTAACAAAAAGACATACATAAAGACATGATGAGGGAAAAAGTATGTGGGAGAAATTGAGAAAATAGGTACAACTCCAGTGGTAAATGCACACATGACGTAAGCAATAACTTTTTATATACTATGAAACAATGAGGTCTTCAGTACAGCCTGTATGCAAACTTCCAAAATATTTTTTCGAGCACGATCAGGCACAAGCACTGATGACAGCCACCTTACACAGTAAGCGAGAATTGGAGTAGGTACACAGAAAACTGTACGAAGCTCGTGATGTCTGCCCTGCCTTACACTGTGCTTACATAGGATGCATACATTGGAGTAGTTGTGCTCCTTACGTAAACACACAAGAAAGCCGAATACGCATGAAACAGAATGAAGTTTCGCTCATTTCTAAGCAATACAACGAACACTTAAGGCAACGCTTTGAAACGAAACAAGCGAGTACAAATTATTTTTGCAATAATTTCAACATATTTTTGCAACTAATTTCGAAATTTTTGCTTAATTAATTTTGAACTAGAATTAATATTCAATTTGAATTCCTGTTCAACTGTACAATTGATGCACATCAGGGCATACTTCAATAAATATGTGAAATGCAGAAGCCCCAAAAAAACTTGCATTCAACGAAAAAAAAAAGAAAAAAAATGGTCATTTCAGCCCTTGAAAGGACTTTGACCGAGCTTTTTATGATGAATTGTGTTGTGTGTGTTATTAAACGTTTGCACATAATTGACCGAGAACTGGACCTACATGTTTTATGCCGACTCCGAAAGGCTTAAGTTCATGTTCTCAAGAAGCTTTACATGGCATTATTTACTCTCTGAGGTTTGCCATTGTCTGCAGAGAGATAGTGACCGATCAGAAAAATTTTTTATTGAAAAAACTTTTCGCCGCGACTGAGGATCGAACTCGGGCTCCGAGCATGCTAAGCTACACACTTAATCTGCATGCCACGTTCACCAACGAAACAGATATTAAATGATCAGGTGGTATCTTCTGATACTAGATGTTTTTAAACAATACAAAATATAAAGTGTATCGCCGCTTACAGTACTACATTACAATAGGAGCACCCATCAAGTTTAACACGGGCAAAATCATAAAAGAGCGAGTTTTTAAAAAAAAAAAGGCACAAATAATACCACAAGAGAACGTGGCAGAACTACTCAGGGGAACGGATAAAGTAACTTAACAGCAGATTAATTGCAGATTTGATTGTTCTTTTTTTTCTCTATTTCGCCATTAAATTTGGCTTAAATTTAAAGCACTTACGAAAGCTATTTTCTAGTTTTAATGGCAAAAGAAAAGCATTTCATTCGCTTCCTTGAACTATTTTATTGCATTTTCCTGGATAAGCATCGCTCATTCAGTGCAATAACTTTTAGAGTCTTGAGTGAAAACCATCACTCACGACCGCATTCAACCAAAATGCTTGACTCTGCAGTTTTTCGTCGTCTTTCAACTTAACAAAAAACTGCTTCACTGCGACTTACTTAATCTTCTAAGCATCAATAAAGCGTTGCCCCAACTACTGGCTTTTTACTGTGCTGCTTCCGTTTTTAAAACGTGGCATTCTTTTGCAGTCGAGTAGGTGCCATAATCTTATCGACAGCTGGCATCAGTTTGCATTTTTTTTTTTTTATATATATATACATTTTTTGTTCTCTTTTGTTTTGTTTACTGCTGCCATTTGGCTTCATAAAAATTGCAAGGATCAATTTTCACTCACAGGACGACGCAGAGATTGAAACGCACAGATTAGAGCACTCTAAAATTGTGCAGGAAACAAGCAAACAAAAAGAGAAAAAGAGATGAAAAAAACGGAAAAACAAAACTGAAAAGAAAACCAAAAACCGGATGGAAGTGTTAACAAACTTACGAACACACATACACACTCGATTTGCCGGAGTTAAACTAAAGAGATGCCCAAGTTTTATTTACCTGAGCAAAATTACTTTAGTTGCTTGCAAAGATGGTGTCAATGTGATTAACCGGAAGGAAGCAGTTTGACGTTGTTGTTTTTGTAGTTGCAATGGTAGTAGTCCTCAACGTTCTAGTAGGAAGATCAAAGATAAGCACTGTAAATTTGGCTTAGTTTTAAGTTTAGCTTTTATTTTGCTTGTGCTATTTTTAGCAGTTTTTTAACGAAAACTATTTTTACTTGTTTTGGTTGAAAAATGCACACATTTGCTGTCATGAACTCGGTACTGTACTGAGAAATGCTCAATTATTTTTGGTTTTCTGCAACTTTAAACTCTGAAAGCTGGCTTTTATATGCTTGTGTTTAAAAGAATTTAAACTTGCAAAACATGTCTAAACAAAAGAGCGCTTGAAATCATATTAAAAGAACAAAAACTATTTATATGCAATTTCTGACTAATTATTAAAACAAATTAATGTGCTATAATATGCTCTGTTTGTGCTATAAAGTGCGACATTATAAAACTAAAAATATTTTAGTGGTATGCTTGAAACGAGTTGCTGGTTTTTCAAGATGAAATTTCAAAAATTCGCTTGTTGTGCTGTGATGTGCTCGAGTTGGGCTGGAATGTGAAAAATATTTTAAGACACCAACAAATTTCAATCAATATTAAAAGATCAAAAACTACTTTTTAGTCATTTTAAATAAATTTTTAAGACAAAAAACATGTGTGCTGTGATGTGCTCACTTTGTGCTATAAAGAACCACATTATAAAACTGAAAAAAATTGTAGTGGTATGCTATAAACGAGTTGCTGGTTTTTTCGAGATGAAATTTCAAAAATTCGCTAGTTGTGCTGTGATGTGCTCGAGTTGTGCTGTGATGTGCTAAATATTTTAAGACACCAACAAATTTCAATCAATATTAAAAGATCAAAAACTACTTTTTAGTCATTTTAAATAAATTTTTAAGACAAAAAACATATGTGCTGTGATGTGCTCACTTTGTGCTATAAAGAACCACATTATAAAACTGAAAAAATTGTAGTGGTATGCTTTAAACGAGTTGCTGGTTTTTTCGAGATGAAATTTAAAAAATTCGCTAGTTGTGCTGTGATGTGCTCGAGTTGTGCTGGTATGTGAAAAATATTTTAAGACCCAAATATATTTCAATCAATACTAAAAGAACAAAAACTACTTTTAAGTTATTTTAAATTAATTTTTAAGACAAAAAACATATGTGCTGTGATGTGCTCACTTTGTGCTATAAAGAACCACATTATAAAACTGAAAACATTTTAGTGATATGCTTTGAACGAGTTTCTATTTTATCAAGATGAAATTTCAAAACATTGCTAGTTGTGCTGTGATGTGCTCGAGTTGTGCTGGAATGTGAAAAACATTTTAAGACACCAACAAATTTCAATCAATATTAAAAGAATAAAAACTACTTTTTAGTCATTTTAAATAAATTTTTAAGACAAAAAACATATGTGCTGTAATGTGCTCACATTGTGCTACAAGTTGCCGTAGAAAGATTGAAATAATTCAAATATTAACTCTCAAATTTTTCAGATATCTGAGAGCATTATAACTAATTTTTGCCTATAAAATGTGAGTTTTTCGAAAAAAAGAGTTGAAAAAGAGTGAAATGGAAAGAAAAAAATGTCCTTTTCTTTACAAAAGATGCACGTTTAAGTCAGAAAAATTATTTCAGCCAAATAAATGAAGAAAAAAAATGGGCTAAAATTAAGTTCAAAGCGTTTGTAACTGTAAATCAGCTAAAAAGAGCTCAAAACCATTTCAAAACATGCTATTCCCGTTCGCAGTTTATGCCAGAAATTGGGCTTAGAAATTTGTTTGATAAACAAGTCAATTTGTGTTAAATATGTGTAATCTTGGGCTTGTTTGTAAACAAATTAATTTTGTTGTTGTGGTTTATGCATATAAAATATATGAACAACAGAACGATGTAATTCTCAATTGGTTTTTGTTCTTGATAGTATAAAAGTATATGTATAAAGATGATATATATATAATGAACATTGAATATATAATTGTTATTTTGCTTCATGGCATTTTTTTTTTTTTGTTCTTTTCAGCGTTTTAATATTTTTTGTGTTTTGTTTTTTTTTTTTTATTTATTCTAAAATATGGATCACATTTGACATATTTTGATTAAAACTTAAAAAATTTCTTGGATTGGGCATATTCATTTTTTTTTACTATCAATCCATAAGTGGCATGAATTGGACACAAATGAGCATGATTTTTGTTTTTATATACAATACCAAAATGACATAAATTGGGCACAAGTGAGCATATTAATTTTTTGATAAATGATGCAAGCATCACGTACATTATGCCCAAATAGGCGTGTTTATTTTTTTATAAACAATCACATTAGGGCTTGATATCTAGAACATTATGGCTTAGCCCAGAATCACTCTCAAAACTAATTGGTTTGTGATTGTTTTCAGCTCAAACTTCTCTCCATGTATGGAAAAATTGTCCAAAAAGTACACGAACCTATCTATTCTCTGAAAAAAAAAAAATAATTAGATTTCAAAGAGCAGAAATGTCACTTCTTAAATAGCATTCCCAGTAAATTCAAGAACTTATCAAAATAAGTAATATTTATTTCAACTAAAACCTGATCTAAAATAGTTGAAAAAAGTAAATTGAACTGAAATAAAAAAGAAACCCTGCAATTTTCTATTTGAATAACAAATCAGTCTGCAGGACTTTTAGGATTTTTAAACACAACTCATAAACGGCATTTTTTTAGAGGTATAAGAACTTCTGCTAGGAACAACTGTCAAACTAGCTGTCATACCGGCGAAGTGTATGTTCGACTTTTTTTCAGTATACTTTGGTAGTTTACCATTCAAAGACTTACTCCAGAACTAGTTTACAATTCATGGAACTTTATTTCTAAAATTCGCGCTCAGTTCGCCAAACTTATAGAGCACTTCGTCTAGTTTAATGTTACTGCATAATCATTCATCTGAGCAATTAATACGCAATACTATGGATCGTTTCATGACCACATTAACTCTTTCGAAAAATATTCATCCCAACCAAGCCCGTACCGTGCGTGCAGATAAGCCAACGCCGCTGTAGACGTGAGTGTGATAGAGGACCCGTATTTATCGAACCGATGCCGTTCTCAGCAATTCGGTCTCTACCCACTCACTACTTAGAAAATTTTGAGAAAAGATCTTGGCCTACATTCATATAAGATCCAACTGGTGCACGATTTAAAGCAAGAATTAAAGAATTGAATCATTGTTTGCCTCGTGTGTTCGGTGAATGGGCTCAGAATGAACTGGGAGTTAAACTATATTTTTTTTGTCAAATCCTTTTCAGCAATGAGACTCATTTCAGGTTAAACGGGTATGTAAACAAGCAGAATTATAATTCTTAAAGTAAGCACAATTCTCATGAGAGTCTTGCTACTCCATTACATACCGAAAAAAATCACTGTTTGGTGCGATTTAGAAGGCGAAGGCGTCATCGGCCCATTTTTCTTTAAATCCGAAAACGGTGCTAATATTACCATGAATGGCGAACGTTACAGGCAAATTATTCGTGATATTTTCATTGCAGTACGTAAAACTATCACTTTGTTGAGCCAAACGTTTGGTGAACGTTTCCATCCATGTCAAGAAATGGGCCTGTGAATTGGTCACCTCGTTCGTGTGGTTTGACACCTTTGGACTATTTTTTGTGGGTGTACGTCAAATCTCTGGTCTATGCTGAGAAAGCAGTAACGATTGAACATTTAGAATCAAATAATGGACGCGCTATTGACGAAATAAGACTGGGTTTGGTCGAAAAAGTGGTGCAAAATTGAACTGACAGGATGGCGTTCATAAAGTGTCGTCGCGAAAGCCATATGCCAGGAATTATTTTAAACGTTAAATGCCATGAAATTTTTGAGCTTATAAGCCAACATTTTGGTCGTTCCATTGAATCTACAAAAAAAGTGTTTATTAGATATTAAGACGAAAGCGCTTTAGGCGAAAATGAATTTTTGTTCAGAAACTTTCATTAAACTACGAAGACTTTGAAACTTATATGAAAAAAAATTATGTTTTTATAATTATTTTCTTTATATATTAATTATTTATACTGTAACCAGATTTACATATGAATGGTTCGGAGATGAAGTTAAACAAGTCATCAAATGTTTGTTTGGAAATAGAACGACTTAGGGCCAATTTTTCAGTGCGGGTTTAAACTCAAGTCAAATTAAAACGAGATTAACTTACCAAAAAGGGACGTTAAAACTCTGTTTAACTAGATATTGTAGCATTCGTTTGAGTTGAATTGACTAAAATTATCATATGATGTGTTTTTTTTTTTGCTTTAACCGACCAATTTTGGTGAGTTAACCTCGGTTTAATTTGACTAGAGTTTAAACTTGCACTGAAAAACTGGCCCTTAAATTTTATGGTTTAAATAAACAAGGTTTATGGGTTATATAATAAATTTCCTATAGAGACCTTATTTATAATTTTTCAGTTATTTTTTTGAAAAAAATTGGTTTGATTTAGTTCTATACAGCAATGAATATGACCACTGGACTTGGTTTAAGTGGTTTAAGAACTTATCTCTTGATATTATTTTTTGGTTTAATTTTATTAAATTTCCTTTTTAACGCCGGCACATTACAGCACAACTTACGCACAACATAGCACAACTTAAAAATTTCTGAAAAAATGAAAAGCAAACAAACAGCCTACAAAAAAACCGCACCATTGAAATCATGCCTATTTCCAAAGCGGCACTTAATAGCACATATCGAGAATACCACAGCACATCTTAAAATTTTCTGAAAAAATTATAAGTAAACAAACAACTTTTAAAAGAATTGACACCAATTAAAAGAAATTGTCATTTTCAAAGCAAAATCTATTAGCACACATTGAGCACACTACAGCACAACTTACAAATTTTTGAAAAAAATTAAGCACACGGCATAAGCTTATAAAAACCATATTATTAAAAAAATTCTTATTTTCAAATCGTCGAATGATAGCACACATTGAGCACATTACAGCACATAACAAACATTGTTATTGTTATGCCTATTTCCAAAGCGGCACTTAATAGCACATACCGAGAATACCACAACACATCTTAAAAGTCTCTAAAAAAATTATAAGTAAACAAACAACTTTTAAAAAATTGACACCAATTAAAAGAATTGTCATTTCCAAAGCGACATCTATTAGCACACATTGAGCACAGTACAGCACAACTTCTAATTTTTGAAAAATATTAAGCACACGGCTTTAGTCTACAAAAACCATATTATAAAAAAAATTCTTATTTTCAAAGCGTCGAATGATAGCACAAAATTAGCACATTACAGCACATAGCAAACATTGTTATTATAAATCTCTACATAGCGCAGCTAATTTTATGCACACTCAAATGCAAATTAAGCTAACCTCGTAGCTCATATACTGCAGAAAGAAAAGAGAAAACTAAAACTCATTAAAATTTTGCACATCAAAATTTTACCACAATTCATGAAATTAACTTAAATGCTTTACGAATTAACGCTAGCCAACAGGAGTGCAGAAAACACTAACAATGCACACACAAACACACAAACATGCACACACAGAGAGGTACGTTGTTTGTGTTACTTGATTAATGATAATTCTGCCATAATTCAAATATATGCATTAAGAAAACCACACTTACACACACACTCACCCGCACACATGCACCTAATATGCAGCACTTTAAAGCGTCGCTAGCATGCAAATACTTGAGTAGGACTCGTGCATGCCGAGTGTTTGTATCTGTTTATGATACAAAATCAACTCCTGCTGCTGCTGTTGTACAACTGAAGCTGATCTGCAAACGTCTCGCCGGGTGCAAAAACAACTGCGTTATAGTGTTAGTTGCGACTCAACACTAAATTGGTCTGAGTGCGCAATCTCAACAGACACAGCCACAGACAAATGAAATGCTTAGCATAGCATGCAATGCTTGCGAACAAGTTTTCATATCAATGTTAAACACGCACACAAGTCGCAACAGAATACTTAAAGGATTACAACGAGCAGAAAGTTATGACAACAACAAAAACAAGCATCAACCATAGCAACTTAGTGCTATGCATGTGCATATTAAATAGCATAGAAGTGTACCTATGCAAATATGTATATAAATTGTAACTTATACTCTTACAAAATTGCCAACAGCATAGTTTATGATGTCATTGATATACGTATTAAGTGCAGAGAAGACATGAATGCAACAAACTTGCATAGCGTTGACACTGATAGCTAGTACTAACTTGACTAAGTTGTGTCTGAGTGTGTGTGAGATTGAAGGTGTGCTGCATACAACAATGTTTTGTTGTTTTTTTGATGTATTTCTTGTACAGCACTTTGAATTATTATACAGTTTAATGATGATGAATTCTATCAGTTACTCATCACACTCACCTGGCAGTCACAGTCACTAAGAATACAACAACAAATACAGCAACAACAACGCTAGCACTTAGTACTGGCAACAAAAAACAATTCCTTATAAACAACAACAAAATATCCGTTTTAAGGATTTACACACACTTTGTTGTTGTGTTGAAAGCTTGCTGACAACTCCACTCAACGCTACTCAACTCGCTGTAAGCTGCTGCTGCTACGCACTGAGTTTGAGTAAACTTGCTGCTCTTAACCTGTAAAAGTTCAATCTCATTTTTTTTTTTTTGTCTTTTTAAATGAGAATTTGATGTAGTAATAAATATTTAAATTTCAAATAGATGTATTATTCAACGAAAAGCTAAAATAAATTTAATTTATTAAACAAGTGCTAAAAGAATACATGACATGGTTTGGTTAATGTTTATGTTTCAATTCAAAGTATTTCTCTAGAAATTGCCTGTTTGAGCAAAACTTATTCATAGCTACGAATAAACAATATGAGAATTATACCAGCAGCAACAGTGAACCAATGCAAATTGCATGTTTGTTTACATTTCATTTAAAAAAAAAAAATTAAGTGAAGGCTGCTTAATTTTTATGATCGCGAGATAGCACACTTACAACAAAACTGTCAAATTTCAACAAACATGCAAACATTTGCATTGGTTTACTGCTGTTGCCGATATAATTCTCATAAAGTTCATACCGAGGTATGAATAAGTATTGCCCCAAAAAGGTAGTATGTTCGTAAGATATTCAAGTCAACTGCTGAAATTTTATTTTATACGTTTCAATAGAATTGCGTAACATCGGTTTGACTCCCCGTTTCAATTCAACGTATTGCTGTTAACGCGGCTAAAGAAGTTTCACTTTAAAAATTAAGTGAACTAAGGTGCTACGTACCACACAAAGTGCTCAAATATCCATATTTTAAACATTTAGTGAGATAATCGTGCAATCAATCGTTTTGGTGATATCAGTTGCTCTCAACAGATCAGCGATTTGACATCGTTAGAATTTTTTGTTGAGTGTCTTTAAAGATCATTATAACACGCCAACTATACAGAAAGGCTTCAGACAGACAAACACAATATTTTTTTGTATGAAGAAGCAACATTCTTTACTATTTAAAAATTTTGATTCAACTAAAATGTTTTAAAATATTTTAAATTTAAGATGGGACATAACATTTGCGGCAGAGAAAACAGATATTTTTTTTAAAAATGCAATTCAACTCGTCAAAAACAAACATTTTTCCAATATTTAATTATTGTAGAGAATAGAAAAAATTACAAAAACCAAAATTCAAAAAAATATATTTTTCACTCCAACATGGTTTTGTAGAGCTCCAAACTGTCGGCAGAGAAAAAAAATGGGACTCGTGATTGCAGCGCTGGGAGTCGCAAAAAATTGTCCGATCTGAAAAAAAAGTAAACTAAAAAAACACAAAAAAACAACAAATTGGCCATTTCAGTCCTTGAAATGACTTTGACCGAGCTTCTAATGATCAATTGTGTTGTGTGTGTTATTAAATGTTGGCACACAATTGACCGAGAACTGGACCTACATGTTTTATGCCGACTCCGAACAGCTGAAGTTCATGTTCTCAAGAAGCTTTACATGGCATTATTTACTCTCTGAGGTTTGCCATTGTCTGCAGAGAGGTGGAGACCGATCAGACAAATTTTTTATTGAAAAAACTTTTCGCCACGACTGGGCATCGAACTCGGGCCACACACTTAACCTGCATGCCACGGTCACCACTGGAAAAAAATGACTTTTTTAAATCTTAACAAAATTGGTTATCGTATGGCAGAAGCTTCCCTGCAAACATTTTTAATCGTCTGAGAATCTCCAGCGAATCGCTTGGAAGATGAAACGATCGCCGGCGAGCTCTTCTGAGAGTCTTCCGGGAATCGCCGAATGTAAGCAGCTGAGGCCATAAAAGTGATTCGCCGGGAAGATTCGCCGGCGAATCGCCAAGAGGAGTCTTAAGCGATTCGCCTGGAAGATTCGCCAACGAATCGCCGAGAAGAGTCTTAGGCGTTTCGCCAGAAAGAGTCGCGAACGATTCGCTGAGAGGAGTTTTAAGCGATTCGCCGGGAAGATTAGCCAACGAATCGCCGAGAAGAGTCTTAGGCGATTCGCCAGGAAGAGTCGCAAATGATTCGCTGAAAGGTGTCTTAAGCGATTCGCCAACGAATGGCAGAAGGGATTTTTGTTTGTCGCAGAGCATCGTTGTTGAATGTTACAAGTTGTTGCATGTTTGAACTAGCGGGCTCTTCAGACGTTGTTTTATCCCAGTTTCATGAAATTTTTTAAAAGTTAAATTTTTTGATTAATTTAAACGATTTTTCAGAGCCTGCTTCATACAACAATGATAGATTTTGAAAAGCTTTTTAAAAAGCAATCTTCCAACGATCGCCGGAATGAGCGAAGGAAGATTTTTAAAATTTTTTGAGAATCGCGTATTCATCGCTTCGGCGATCGAACAGCGATCAATCTTCCAAAGAACCCTTAGGCGAATCGCTAGCGCGTCGCGAAATGATCTAATCTTCCAATCGTCTTCCAAATGTTTGCAGGGTTTTGTTTAATTTTTTTTTTTCAATTTTTGGTGATGTTCCAAATTTGAAAGTGTGTTGTTTCGAAAAAAAATATTGACTTTAAAAATTCATAAAAAATAGAAAAAAATTAAAAAAAAAAGCTCGTTGCATACGTTAGCAAAGAAAAATGCAAAGAATCCGGCTGTAATTTGTTAACATCTAAGAATTTTTCCCTGAAATTTTTTTAAAAAAAAAATCTTAAGAATATTTATTAAAACACAAAATTTTAAAAAAAGTTGCTTTCAAAAAACGGCCAATGTCATGTCCTCCTAAAGTTTATTTGTTTTTTTTTTCTGTCTGGTAGTTCAAACATCTATAAATTATAAAAAAAGAAGAACATCAAAGTTGCAACCGAAAAAGACAAAAAAATCAAGTAAAATCATTACACAAGAAATAGAAAACAATAATTCTATACAAAAAAAAAAAAAAAAATAAAACAAAAATACACGCAACACAACAAAAGAAATCAATGAGACATACAATCAATCAGTCAAAATCGTATTTATTCAACACTGGAAAATCTTTGAAATTTTACATAATTATATAGAATAAAATATTCAGCCACAAGAGCAACGACTAAGAAACAGACTGACAAGGGAAAAGACAGACGGAAGGAAGAGAGCATTGATAAACATCAATCTCAAACAAAGCAGACAACAGCAACCTTAAAATTTGTATGCTACGCTGGTGATTTTTAAGCCTAGCGGCAACAAGACAGCAACTCACCTTGAACCCACAATGGGCGCAGGATATATGGAACCAGAAAGTGCCTCGAACAGAATTGTATGCAAATGATGCTCATATTTGTACAACATTAAAAGTAAAAAAAAAACAACAAAAAAATGGAACATAAAAAAATCATTTGGAATAACAAAACAAGAGCAAAACAGAGAGCATATAAAAAAAATTATATGTAAAAAAAAAAAAAAAAAAAAAAAAAAAAAAACAACATAAAAAACAGACTAAACTTTCAGGTATCACTTAGAAGACAGGCAAAGTAACGTAATACAGTCAAATGCGACGCAGAATGTTATGTTGTACGTAAGCATGTCGTTGACGCTGTGCAGCAGCAGGATCATTAGGATCGCATTTAAACAGCAACATAATGAAATTTCGTTGCTTTGATTTTGATGCGTAGTGTTGAAGTGAAGTGTTATATAAATATACAACAAAAACAGCAAAACAAAAAAAAAAACAACAACAACAAAACCTACTTATAATAAAAGAAAAACAAGCCTCATTTCATGTTGAGCAAAATCGACAGAAAAGTAAAAGACAGATAAAAAAAGCAGAAAGAGAGAAAAAAATTATGCAAACAAGATGAGGCAAAAATTAACGAGGCGTAAAAAAGTCAACCAGAAATCTGGCAGGGAAGGCAGCGGCAACGATAGACTGCTGGCAATGGTTTTGTCAACATTTAGCTGACTGGTGCGAGTAGTTTGAGCCTTTCATACAACAACGACAACAACAACAAACAAAGCAAGCTTACTTAATACGCTCAAGCATGTGTGTGTGTGTGTGTGTGTGTGTGTGTGTGTGTGTGTGCGTCTCTGCATATTTGTTAATGCTATGCGCCTAACTGTATGCTTTATATATTCCTTCCGTTGTTGCCTTTTCTAGACTCATTTCGCTGCTGCTGCTATTTCCTCTTTTACTTAAACGATATTCTTCCTGTTTCTCTGCCATTGATGTTTGTATAAATCATCTACAAAGCGATTCGAAGCGTTTATAATAACATGCACATAATTTATAGGCGATATACTAGCGAGTATCTGTGTGTGCGTGGTTGAATGTGCAAATATATGAAGAGAAATGAAAATTTATGCTTGTGCTGGTAGAAGATTAACGAATACCCAAGAAAAACCAAAAAAAATTAACAAAAATATACGTAATAAAAAAAATAAAATAGCAAACAAGAAAGAATTATAGTTCAATGGAGTGAAATTAATAAATACAGCTGTGTATGAGTGTATGTGTGTGTGTGTGTTTACATCGTTAAATTTGTGGTCTTATATGACCTCCATATATAAAACCTATACAAACACATAAATTATGTTATTTGTAAATTATGTGCAGCATGTAAAAATTCGTTAATTTAATAGACATTTTTATGAGCTTCTCTTTTGGCCATTATTCAAGAGAGTTATATAAGAGTACAACTTCTGACTGTCGAATATATCTTCTTCTAGGAATTAGTTCTACAAGTTCAACACTTAAGTGTTTAGATAACAAGTAACGATAACTTTTTGTGGTTTGCTGCGCTGTTTATAAGTTATTTATGAAGTTTGTTTTCTTTTTTTTTCTTATCTCAAATTGAAAACTTTAAGAAAAATAGCATTTGTATAAAAAAAATTAAAAAAATAATATTTGTGCTGTGCACTGCTCAGTATGTGCTATGAGGTGCGGTATTGAAAAAATTTATATAAATCATATGATTTTTTACTAATGTTTTTTTCAAATCTGTGAAAATTGTGCTGCAATGTGCTCGATTTGTGCTCATATTTGCCATAGAGACATAAAAAAAATTTCAACATTAACAAATTTTTTCCGTTTTCTCAATTTTACAAACCATATTTGGTTTAATGTAACTTTGTGCTGTAATGTGCTCGATTTGTGCTATCAGGTGCTGTATTAAAAATTAAATTTGTTCAAATGATATGATTTTTATTGGCTGATATTTTTTAAAGCAGCCAGTACTCAATTTTTAAAATGTTCGACAGTTGTGCTGCAAAAAACTCGGCTTGTGCTCTTATTTATAAATTTTTAAACTTTTTAATTCACTTTTGTTCCTGTGTGCTGTGATGTGCTGGATATGTGCTGATCGATATTTTACCAACAAACCAGAAAGGATTCAGACATGGAAATGTAATTTTTTTGCTCAAATGCATTATTAAGAGCTGCAACCATCGACAAAATTGTTTTGAATAAAAAAGCAATATTCTATAATTTTGAAAAATTTTGATTCAATTCAAATGTTTTTTAAATATTCGATATATAAATTTATTTATTTTTTTCGGTCTGGTAGTTCAAACATCTATAAATTAAAAAAGTGAAGATCATCAAAGTTTTAACCAAAAAAGGAAAACAGAAACGAAAAATAAAATATTAGAAGCTGTATTGAAAAAACACTTTCTGTGTTATAGTCGAAATAAATTAACTTGAATTTATTATTTTTTTTTCGGACAAAAAAAAATTGTGTTAAAAGCATCTAAAAACCGTTTTCCAGCTATTTAAAAAATCCTCTGAATTTTTTCAGGTCTTTTTAAAAACACAATATTTTACAGCATTATTCTCATTTAAAACTTTGGAATGGGCACTTCAGTTTTAAATTCATGGCCAGTGATTGATCATTCAGTGGATGAACTTTGAATGGATCTTGAATACTTTTTTGGAAGGTCTCACCTAAAGTAACAGAATTTTTTAAATAAAATGTTCTCCAAACGTATAAAAAACATTTTACAACATATTAAAAAAATTTAAAAATTTTCTCAAAAACTTATGTATGACAGCCGCTTTAAGTTCAAATGGAGAAGCCTCGAATTTCCGGTATATCAAAAGTGTGCTAAATATCGATACTTCAATTAATTATTTTCAATACTTTAAGATTTTTTTTAGAATTACAAAAATATTTAGCCAAATCATGAAAAATGTTTCCATCGAAAATGGAAAAGGGAGTTTCTGTTTTTTAGATAAAGAAAAATAACTTTTTGAACATTTTTTTTATGCAAATTTTTTCATCAACCGTTATATTCAAATAAAAAACAATTAATAAAAAAATTGAATAAAAAATATTATGATGTCTTTTTCTGCTATCTTAGAAATGAAAACGCTCTTTTCCAATTTCAATGGAAAAATTATTCATGATAGATTCTGATTTAGTAATAAACAATTCTTATAATTTAAAAAAAAAAATCATCAAATCTCTTTATTGTATATTTTTTTTTTTTTTTTTGTTTTAAACAATAGAATCTATTTTCCTTAACATAGCGCAAAAGTGATTGAAACTTTCGTTTAAGGGCAGCAAGGTTCTTCTCGAATTCAAAATTTCTCGTATCGGAATTCACTTTCAGAAAATTTCCCTTTATAAAAGGCACTCTTTTCAAAATTCGACTTTTTTAAAATTCACCTATTAAAACTTTCGAAATTCACCTATTAAAAAACGAAATTCTCCTTTACAAAAATCCTCGTATAGAAATTCACTTTCAGAAAATTACCCACCACAAAAGTCATTTCTTTTAAAATTTACTCTTTTTAAAATCAACTTTATAAAATTGCACCTTAACGAAATTATTTTTTTCAAAATGCCACGTATCCGATATTCACCTTCAGAAAATCAACTATTAAGAAATTTACCCTTTTCAAAATTCACCCTTTTTAAAATTCATCTTAACAAAATTCCCCTTAGCAAAATGCTCTTGTAACGAAATTATCCTTCACATATTCCTCTTTAAAAAATTCCACTTTAGAGAATTTCCGTTTTACGAACTTCTACATTTTAAATGTATAAAATGTGAAGAAGCACGTGCACTTTATCAATATTTTTAAAAATTTTTTTTCGTCGAATTTTGTTAAAGAGAATTTTGAAAAGAGGAATATCGTGTAGGGGAATTTTGAAAAGGAGAATTTTTTTTAAAGGAGAAATTCTGTATGGGAACATTTTAAAAAGGTGAATTTTGAAAAGAGTGAAGAGAGTAGTAGAGAAGAATTTTGTAAGGCGAATTTCGATATGGAAATTTTTTAAACGGAAATTTGTAAACGAATATTTCGTTTGTTTGTTTTTTATATTAAAAAAAAATAGATTATTTTCTAATAAAAATAAGTACATAAATATGTAAATCTTTATAAAATAAGACTTTTGATGATTTTTTAAAAGGGGAGTTTCGGAATGGGGGGACTTTTGTTAAAAGAATTTTATATAAGAGAATTTTTGACACCAACCCATACATTTTATTTATTTTTTATTTTAAGTGAATTTGAAACCAAATAATTTTTTTTTAACTTTGAACCAAGGATTTCAGTTTTCAAACCTATTCTGTCAAGTTTGCGTTGATTCGGAAATGGGGAGATAGATAGTTAAGAGAGCAAGTGAAATCAAGAGAAATAAGAGTATAATGTTGTATGAGTGGCGGAGCACTATATTAGCATGCAAATTTTAATCTGGGGCAAGTATAAGGCCATTGCCTCAGTCAATTCTCTACAGCTTCCAAGGTCGTATATATTGAAAAATTTTTAATTACAGTCGAGTAGAAATGAAGAAAGAACTAAAGAGGTACAAGCGTAGAACCAAGGCCTGATAGGGATCTGAAGCCAGAACTTCTAGGTTGGCAGTCAAGCACGCTAACCACTCGACTACCGATGCCCCAAATAATTTGTATAGGACAAAAAGAGGTGTAAGTAACAAAAATATATATTTTGTAGAAGATCCAAAATATTCCTAAATTCAAATCGGAAAATTATACGTTTAATTAAGGGGGCACATGACATTGCCCGTTTTTTAAATTGACTTTTTTATAATTTTGTATTATAGTAAATATTCTTAAGATTCTAAAAAAAATTTCTACGGGTTCAAAAGTTACAGCCGGATTAGTGAGAGCGCATTTTTATTTATCTTTGTACACAAACTTTGAACGCGTTTATCTCGAAACTATGTTTTTCGTACTGGTTGCGGTTTAATTTTTTGACGAAATTTTTTTATTTTTTTAAACTTGATTCACTATCGTTTGACACGAGCTTTTTTAAATTTTTTTTCGATTTTTTATGAATTTTAAGAGTCAATATTTTTTTCGAAAAAAACACACATTCAAATTTGGAACATCACCAAAAATTAAAAAAAAAAAATTTAAAGAAGCTCCTGTTATACGATAACCAATTTTGTTAAGATTTAAAACAAGACGTTTTTTTCCAGATCGGACAATTTTTGCGACTGCCAGCGCTGCAGCCACGAGGCCCCGTTTTGTATCTGTTTTTTCTCTGCCGCCAGTTTGGAGCTCTATAAAACCATGTTGGAGTGAAATATATATTTTTAAAATTTTTTTTTTCCAGTAATTTGTTTCATTCTCTACAATAATAAACAAAATTTTGGAAAAATATTTGTTTCTGACTGAGTTATGAATTTAAAAAAAAAGGTCTGTTTGCTCTGCCGCGAATGTTATGTCCCACCTTAATAGATGAAAAAGCCCACTAAAGAAAATTAGAAACTTAATAAAAGACACATATTGAACAATAAATATGAGGCAGCTCAAAATAAATTAAATGCCACTCAAGTGCAGAAAAAACTTCTTTACTCTATAATATTTAATATATAAAAAAATAATCTTTTCTATAAAGAACCAGCTTTCAGTGCTTTGCTTTCAAAATTGGTTAAAAGCATGTGAATCTTATTATCATCATAACACAAAAACTTGTTGGGAATTATAGCGGTGTGATACATAGCGAATGTAATTTTCACTTTTTTTAACCTTCTTCAGACGAAAACAAATTATTTAATTATGATTTTTTTAACGTTAGAAAGCAAAATGGGTACAATTGTGCATCCATATGTGTTGTATGAAAGTTTTCACACTGTATACCTTCTAAGCCTGCTCCAGACGAAAAAAAGATTTACTGGGCTTGTGATAGATCATATTCCTGCCTAGTATAACGTCAACTTTAAAATAGAACACCAACAGATGGTCGTCAACAAAGGAAAGTTGGTGAACGAACAGTATTGAAGCTCGTCAGTTCGTTTAAAGGAATAGAAAAAAAGTAACCATCGACAATTTTTTCGTTACACTGAAAAAAGGAACAATATTGAACTTCTGGAACCAATACTAATTGATGAAGTGAAGAAAAACAAAAGGTTCCTACCAGCGACATGCATTCTTTTAAAGAAAGACCTGTGTACTGGACCAATTTTGTCTATCATCATGAAGCAACAGTCTGTTCAATTAATTGAAAGAAGAATAAATCAGTCGTGCTTTTATTAACCATACATATGAATGCAAAAGTTGTAGAGACAGTAAAAGTAAAGCTAAATATTATAAAAAACTAAAACTGGGTCGATGTCATGGACAAAGAAAAACTGTTGAGAGAAACGAAGAGCAATGCGTTGTCCCTGAGATTCTGCTTCAACATGATCGAAGTAACAGGGCTAGTTTATATCATCTGCAGAGGACAGAACCCACAGAATCCACAATCTCCTGCACTTTTAATCTCCGATCGGCCAACATCTTATCGTTTTCTATGAACAGCTAGCTTGTGTGATGAGCTTAGATTTCAGATATACTGTACTGAATGGCAAGATCATGAATGACCAACTTTCTTTGTTGGTTTTTGATCATGGGTGCAATGTTTGTTCACAATTAACCACAAGGCAATCGTGTGACAACTTCAAAGGAGTGCTTGGCATTCTTCAACCGAAATATGGACGAGTTCTGGCGGCGTTACGTAGCCATAGAAAATTCATGGATTTCCCACATTTTACCAGAGACTAATAGAGGAGGTCCAAATGGACAAAACGCAATAATTACACTTTTTAAGTTTTTTGATTTTTTTAATGAATCCAATTCAACATATTAAAATCCATGCAGCCATTGATATTTAACTTGCCAAGGGTCAATATATTTACCGTTATTCAATACCAAAAATGTTGCTTCATATCAAAATGCAACAATTCTAATGTATATCTTACTGGCTTTAATAACATTTCGTCGTTTATTCAAAAAGGGGTTATGGTGTGATTATTGAATCCTCAATAGCAATCATATTTAGCTCTTGGATTTAGCCCCGACTGACTATTTTCTGTTTACAAACATAAAGAAATGGCTAGGTGGAAAGAGATTTGATTCCAATAATGAAATCATTTCACAAACGAATAACTTTTTTGAAGACCTCAACAAAGCTTATTTTTTGCAGGGGATAAAAAACCTATGTGTTCAGAGAAAACTATTTTGATTCACTGTTTTGAAAACGGATGAAGTTGTTATTCTGAAATTCAAGCTACATATTTTAAGCCCTATCACCTACTTTTATTTCTCTACGACTTTAAAAAAAAAGTAATCTCAATTAAAAATTTTAAAAGTTACAATTCCGCCTATGCCGCCTGACGAGGGTTAATAACAAATCGCATTGACGCAGTCTTCTGCTCAAATTTCTTTTGCACGCATTATCAAAATTTAAAATTGTTCAATATTTATGCAAATTACCAACTTAGCAAGCAAATTTCTCAAAATACGCATCAGCACTTCGAACACTTCGCATCCACATTCATATTTCGTTCGACATGTGACAACTGCCTAAAATAACGATCGCCCAAAATAACGAGCTCCAACACATGTGTACACTTAAAATAACACACTGTTGTAATACACAAACCTATTGCCCACGCACAGCACTCAAATCTACCCAAAAATTGTTATCACTTCAGCACGCAAATGCTGCATATTTTGTGGCGCTTACTTTTGTAAGTTTTAAAACATGACATGTAGTTTAGTTCGTGTTGTTTTTTTTTTGCATCGCAAATACATAAATGACTGCATGTACACTATAAATAGTTTAAAGTGACTTGCTTTTGGCTTTTAAAGGACATTTAAACACTCTTATACACACACTCACACATTAACACTAAACAACAGAAGAACCATCATAATTTTGGAATATCAGCAACAGAGCGCGCTAATCAAATTCTGAGCACGTTTTATGTTATAAATGGCCAACATTTATGCTTACATACAAATACATGAACAAATTTACACATATATATGTATAAATAAATAAACATACAAACCAATGTATATGTATATGTGTGTGTAAATGCATGAACAGCAGAAAATATCTGTAGCTAAATCTTAGTTTTATTTTAAATATGCATGTAAATGCGCGCATATGTGTTGGCTAATAAAAACACGTGCCAGTTCGTGTGTGTGTGTGTGTGTGTGGGCAACTTATTGTAAGTGAGTGTGTGTAAGTTTTGGCTTAATTAATGCTATTCTTAATACAGATATTTGATTTGTATTACAAATTAATTCAATAAATTTGCTCCAAAAATAGCTCTAATAAAATTAAAAAGCTCAGCAGAACGTTTTAATCATTGAATATTCAACTTTGTTCTTAAAACGTGGCTTTCGAGTACCAGACATTTACTAAACAATTTTATGGCTATTCAAATATTCAGCAAATTGCACAAAATTTTCAAACCAATCTTGAAAGACTTGCGAGCTAAAAATACACTCTATAGAGAGAGAGAGGTGGTCAAATAAAGGCAGCCATCTTGTATTTTCAAGCATTGAAAAAAAAATTTATAAAAGAACAAAACCAACATACCTTACCGTTAATATTTTACGTTCTCATTTGTATTAAGAAAATAAAAATAAAGCCATTTGCGCCTGAAACTATGCTATGGCATATAAACTGAATTTATTTTTATTCAACAACAGCAGGCATAAAAATATTTTTATAAATAAATAAATACGAGCAGCCACCAGCGCAGAGATAAAACAGAGAACTTAAAACAAACACACATTTGCCTGGCCTACTGGTTCACACAAAAGCAGTTATAATAAAAAAATATTTTTAAAGCTATTAAAAAGCAGCAAATATTTAAAATTGTTTTTGGCGTTATTATTTTTGTTTTGGTTGCCTATTTTTGGGCAAGGATAAGGTTCAGCATAACACAACTTACGCATAATAATAAAAATAAATGCGCTGTCAGTTTATTTAATACAAAAAGAAAAACATAGAACGTGACAGCGGAAGTAAAGCAAAAATGTAAATTATTTAATGTGAGAAAAAAAAACAAAATGAACAAAATATAAACAAGCATATAAAATAAATATGCAGATAAATGTTTATAAAAAGTAAATAAAAAAATAAATGAACACAAAAATAAAGCCTAAAATTAGGCCACATTTTATGCAAATTTTAAACAAGAGCTGAAATGCACAGCTGAGAGAGCTACTACTTACGACTCGGTTGAGAAATGTTGCATACTTTTAGACATGATTGTAGGTATAAGAAGACTCACCTGCAAATAGAAGAAAGAGAGAATTATATATCACAATTTGTTGCCAGACATATATAATAGTCATATAAATATTTGTAAATTTTCACAATTATGTGTTAAAACACGAAAAAAAAACAATGTGGCTTTGAAAAGCACAAGACCAAAAACAGCTACAAAATATTTAGCTGGCAAACATTTATTTAAACATTATTTAAAGGTTCAGTGCGCAACAACAAAACCACAACAAAATCCCTGAGCGTCAATAAGCAGCTAATCCTTAATGCATTGTTTGGTTTGCTAGTTCATGCGTTTGTATGTATGTTTATATATATATATATAACGTAAGCATAGGCAAAAACCTTTTTGTGTGGCAGAAGAAAAACCAAACAAGAATAAAAAAATAAGAAAATTTTAGGCATGACTTAATTTTGGAAAATATCATGATATGCTTTTAAGCAACAGTAAATATATTATTAATATGCTAACGGTAGGTTAGGCAATAAAAAGGATCTGTAAACCTGAACCCTCATTACTATCAGACGGAATGTCCTTTTAGTGCTGCCTTGTTGTGATGTGTTGTGCTGCTAACGATTTAAATGTTTAATGTACATCATACATGAGTGACGTACCGACAAACAGACAAACAGACAGCCTGCCAGCTAGCATTAGACAAGCGTATAAAGAAAACAAAAATAAAAAAAAAAATACTTAACATTAAAATTATACAAAATTGTCCAAGCATGCTTTTAGGAGCTGTTTCATCTTTGAAAACTTATTAAATGAAACAAATATCAAAAATTTGAAGAAAAAAAAAAAAGGAAACATTTTTGCTGTCATTTTTTAAGAGACTTATTATGTAACCAACCCCCCCCCCCCCCACCTCCACCTACCACACACACACATACACATATTCTTTGCAACCATATATTTCTATATGCTTACTTTTTTGACAAAATATAATAAAAAACAAAACTAAAATTATACAAAGTAGCCGCAGCATTCTTTTAAGACTTTTTTTTTTAAATTTTTTAGGAAAATTTAAATTTAAAAAAGTACAAAATTTATGAAAAATTGCAAATATAAGCAGCAAGTTTTTATGTATTTGTCTTTGTCAACATATAACTGTCATGCACACACTTATCCTAGCAACGGCAAACTAAGCCACAACACATACAGGGTGACTTTTCTATGAAATACACTATTTTGAAAATACTTTTTTAACTATTTTTAATACTTCTGTTCGATTTTTGTCGATTTTGAGAGCAAAACTGCAGTAGTTTTCTCATGGGCCTTAATAGTTATCGTATGAACGCTATAGACTTGAAAATTCTTCAACGAATTGAACTGTTTTTATACCCTAAACCTGAAATTTCAGGGTATATAAACTTTGTGCAAACGTTTATAAAGCATAGAAATAATCGAGTTCAATATAGAAAAGTATAAATATTCTTTATCAGCGTCACCCCGTGAATCGAGCAATTCATGTTCGTCCGTCCGACTGTCCGTCTGTCCGTCTGTCCGTCTATGTGTGTTCCGTAGATACAGGATAAAAAGAAGGAGTAGAGATAATTGCATGAAAATCGGTACACATAGTCACATGAACCCAAGGATCTGCACAATTGATTATTTTTGGAATCCGCTCATGAACACGCCTACCTCCCATACAACGCAAAAATTGAAAAGTGCATAAAAGAGCTCAAAATTAACCAACAACAATATAATTGGGTATGTATATATTTTATTTCAAAACAAAAATATCTTCAAAAAATGGGTGTTATTCGCCCACGGACACGTCTACCTCCCATATAACCCAAAAATTCAAAACTCAATAAATAAGTAACCTAGAGAGATAACATTTGGTACGTATGTTTTTTATAACAATACAAAAATTTTTTTGAGAAATGGGTGTCATCTGCCCACGGCCACACCCACCTCCCATACAAGCCTACAATTTAAAACTCAATAAATAAGCTCATGTTTAACCTACTGTGATAAGATTTGGAACGTTTGTATTTTGTACCAAAACAAAGATGACTTCGAAAAATGAGTGTCATCCGCGAACAGACACGCCCACCTCCTATACAACCAAAAATTTAAAACTCAATAAATAAGCTTGTTTTTAATCTACAGAGAAAAAATTTGGTACGCATCTTTTTTTAAACAAACCAAAGATGATTTTGAAAAAAAACGTCATTTGTTCACGGACACGCCCACTTCCAAAACATCCCAAAAATTGAAAACGCACGAAGATTATATATAACGTACAGAGATAAAATTTGGTACGTTTCTATTTTATAACTAAACGAAGATGGTTATGATAAATGGATGTCATCCAACCACGGAGACGAGACGCCTACCTCCCATACAACCAAAAATTAAAAACTCAATAAAAAGACTTGTGTTTTTTTACAGAGATAAAATTTGTTACGTATGTATTTTATATCAAAAAAAAAGACGTCTTCAAAAAAAGGATATCATCCGCCCATGTCCACGCCCACCTCCCATACAACCCAAAAATTGTAAACGCAATTAATAAGATTATGTTTAACGTACAGATATACGATTTGGTACGTTTGTATTTTATAACAACATGAAGATGATTTTGAAAAATGTATGTCATTCGACCACAGACACGCCCATCTCCCATACAACCAACCCAAAAATTAAAAACTCAATAAATAAGCTTATGTTTAACCTACAGAGATAAAATTTGGTATGTATGTATTTTATACCGAAACTAAGATGCATTAAAAAATTGGGCGTAGTCCGTCCACGAACACGTCCACAATAGCAAAAATACTATAAAGGCATTAACATGTGAGCTACAGGAATAAAACTGGAACTTTTTATAAATTTTTGTAAATTTTTCATCAAAATGCATATAAAATATGGTCTTCATCCCCTCACGGACATGCGCATTTTCAATACTCTTATTGTTTTTGAAAAAGTAGGATTAAGGTATTTCATGGTTAGGCTAGACCGACTTTAGACTTTCTTTACTTGGTTGTACTTATTTCTAACGTTCAAGTTGAATTTTGATCGGTGGTGTATTGAGAGACTTATATTAGAGTTTTATGACAAATATTTTTGTGGTACAACTTAAGCCTCTATGGCCCCGTTTTATCAGTCTTTTTGGTATTAATTTCACAAAGAGACAAAAAAGACTCATACAGAGAAGAGTTAGAGTGTTAAAATGTTCTACAAAAATGTTGCTCGTAGAATTTACAAAAATTATAAAAACACATTCTGTAGCTTAAAGGTAAGGATCACATGGTTTCCTATAACAATTCACCATAAGAATTTGCAAAAACAACGTATTTCTTTTTTTTTTTTTTTTGTCTTCTCTACCAGAATCCATTGTCGAAACTTTATTTTGAAAAATTTTAATTTTGTTGAACAGTGTAATAAATACAATAAAAACTATTTGAAAGAGTCAAAAGAGGGGAGCGAGAAAAATAAAGCAATATTTTAATTTTGAAATGAAAAACAGGAGGAATTTTGAAAAAAAATTTTGATATATTCTTGAAACATATATGAATTAAATTGAAAAAATTTCGATTTTCAAAAAAAAAAATTATTAAACAAAATATGTTTTAAGGAGGGACATGACATTCGCGACAGAGAAAACAGACCTTGTTTTAAAAAAACTTCAAAACTCAGTCAAAAACAAACATTTATCCACAATTTTAATGTAGAGAATTGATCAAATTACAATAAAATTAAATTAAAAAAAAAAATATTTTTCACTCCAACATGGTTTTATAGAGCTACAAACTGGCTACAATTGGCAGAAAAAAAAAACGGTGACTTGTGGTTGCAGCGCTGGGAGTCGCAAGAATTCTCCGATCTGGAAAAAAATGAGTTTTTTAAATGTTAACAAAATTAGTTATCGCATGATAGGAGCTTGTTTTAAATTTTTTTCAATTTTTGTTAAAGTTTAAAAAAATACAAAAAATAAAAAATTTCGTTAAAAAATGCACCCGCTCTTGCCGCAACCAGTACGAAAAACATGGTTTCGAGTAGAGATGGGCGGCGTGAGTGATTTTTGACAGGAGCTTTTTTTAAATTTTTTTTTTTTCAATTTTTGGTGATGTTCCAAATTTGAAAGTGTGTTTTTTCGAAAAAAATATTGACTTTTAAAATTCATAAAAAATCAAAAAAAAATTAAAAAAAAACCTCTTGTCATACGAAAGCGAATCAAGTTTAAAAAATACAAACAAAAAAAAAAAAATTCGTCAAAAAATGAACCCGCTTGTGCCGCAACCAGTACAAAAAACATGGTTTCGAGATAAACGCGTTCAAATTTTGTGAACAAGAAAAATGCAAAGAAAAATAAAAATCTTAAGAATATTTACTAAAATACAAAAGTATAAAAAATTATTCAATTTAAAAAAAGGCCAATGTCATGTCCCCTATTAAAAAAAAATTTACAAATAAAAGTTATATTTTATATGTACAATAAATAAAAGCAGAAAAAATATAGGCAGATTGTTTTTTTTTTGTAAATTTCTAAGGAATCATAGAACTCTCAAACCACACTATCTGTAGCATAGGTCAATTCAGACATACATACATACGAGTGAGTAAAGCATGCACTTGTTACTTACCGAAAATGCTTTCAGGAAGACCAAACATTGTATGATGCCCTCCATAGTGTCACCAGTGAGGCAGAAAGTGCCCGTCAGATGGCGTCCCTTGCGACCTACTGTTGCAGCAGCCAGCGAGGCATGTACAAGAGCGCGTTGCTGGCCCTTCGATGTGGCGCCATTGAGGTTGGTGAGTGCACGCGGTAAAGGCGCAGCACGCATCAGTCGCTCAAGCGAATCCATTTCGAGTATTTTTTTTTTTTTTTTGTTATATTTTTTTTCTATTTTAAGTGGCAGTTAAGTGCAGCTTGGTGCTTAAAATTCGTAGAGTTTCTTTGAAGAAAGGCTTTGCTTTGAAATAGTTTCAATCTTTTAGCAATTTTATTTATAATGTTGTTAAAGCCTACTTAGTAGGCAGCCTGTTTGAAATTTGCATACGTTGTTGTTGTTATTTGTTTTAATGTTTTTTAATTGAAAATGTTTCATATATTTTATTGTTAAGACAGTAGCTTATTTAAGTTTTTTTTGTTTTTGTTAAATTTTGTTCGTTGTATTGTTTTGAGTCTGTTTTCACTTTTGTTTTAATTATTAAAAAGCTTTAGTAAATATATAATCATAAAACATTAAAATATTTTCAAACTTTCGCCGCTTAGCTTTGTAGAAAAAGGTGCAAAAATGAACAAAATTGCTTTCATCTTATCTAAAACTTAATAAGCTTTTAGCTGTAAAATTGTCTATAACAACACGCTAAGCTCTGCTGCCAGCCAAAAATTATTAAACAATTTGAAAATCTGCGGATTACAAGCACACCTACAGCTCACACCTACAATGCAAAAACAGCGCTAAGCTTCCGCCAGAGCAGCGGAAATGCTAACGCCTTACTATGTAATTAAATTGAAAATGATTATCTTAGATTTAGGTCGCTTTAAAATACCTACAGCTACTCTAGACGACTCTATAGAAATTCGCTTTTATAAAGCAACAAAAACACAAAAAAAAATAAAATAAAAATGTAAACCTACTTTTGGGCGGAATTACTTTAATTCATATTATATATTTACATATAGATGTATATTGAGCGGAAGTTTGTAGCACTGCAGTGGCTGTAGACTTCCGTTACACACAAAATCAGCCGCTAGTAAATAGATAAAAACTAAACAACAACAACAAAAACAATAAAAACATTTGCGTTTTCACCCAACCACCATGCTTTAAGAGCTCAAAAGCAAAGTCATTAAACTTCTATGTTGTTTATCTGTATGTGATGGTTCAAACAGCCATACAAGCATAACTACTACTCCCTTCTCTTCTGCCTTTATTCGCACATTCAGTGCACATTTTCTTTTAAATTCCTCTGCGTATGTTGGCTATATTTTATAGATTATTTTAAAGATTTTGGCTACCACTTGCCTTGTCATTACTTACTTATTCACAAAACATTTACATGTACATTTTTTAGTTTCATCTCTTTCTCACTGTGTGTGTGTGGCTGTCGTTCTGTATTTAATGTTGTGTGTGTTGTGTGTTTTATGCGTTACGTGTTGGCGGCAAAAAATGCTTTGAGCGCTTTTTACAAATGAATCGAGCAAAAACTTTTGCTACGTTTGCAATTTCTTCAACGTGTTTTTTTATTTTTTTTTTTTTGGTTTATTGTCGACGACAACTTTTGTATTGAATTTTCATTTCGAATTTTAGTTTTTTTTTTTTGTTTTTCTTCATTCTTACTGAAACGCAGCCTGCAATAAATTGCCAATTATTATTATTCAAATTAGAAAAGGACGATTTTGCTTTGATTTTGTTGCTCTGAAATATGCATCGAAAGCGTAAAATATGGCTTTTTTTGTCGTTGTATTTTTTTTTTCCCCCAGTTTTTTAACGTACGTTATTTCGTTAAGTAATAAATTACATGCCAAATAACTGCCAGTAGAAAAACTGATATTTTTAAATAAAATTAATGGCTTGTCAGTCGACAGGAATCTTAAACGAGGTCAAGTAAGTTGTAGAAATTTATGCAACAATTTCACAAAACTTAAATGTGTGCTATAAAAAAATGTGTGCTATAAAAACCTTCAAACAAACCTAAAAGGTTGGACTATCATTTTAAAAATTATGTAGAAAAACAAACCGTGATATATTTTTCAACGATAAAAATGATTGTAGCGTTATAAATGACTTAAAGAAAGGACAGTACATAGAGTCATCAGTTCAAATTAAATCGAATTTTAAAAAAATATATAAAAATTACAAAAAAAAAAAAATTTTAAAAAAAATATATATAAAATTAAAAAAAAATAAAAAAAAACCCTTTTAAAAATTAAAAAAAAATAATAACATAACAATAACGATTTTTGGGAGCTAAAATTTATGCTATAAAAAACAATGCTAAAAATAAATCTAAAAAAATCGACTATCGGCTAGTTGCTTTCAAAAAATTATGTAGAAAAACAAAGTGATATCTTCTTCATTGATATCAATGACTGAAGCGTAATAAATGACTAAAAGATAGGACAGTACACAGAGTCATCAGTTCAAATTGGATCGAATTTACAAATAATATAAATATTGAAAAAAATCTAAAATAAAAAAATAATATAAGAAACACATTAAAAAATTAAAAAAAAATAATAACATATTAAAAATAAATAAAAAAAAAATAAAAAACACATTAAAAATTTAAACAAAAATAAAATATTAAAAATAAATAAAAATAAATAAAAAAAAATAATAATATATAAAAACATATTAAATATAAATAAAACACAAAAATTAAAAATTAAAAATGCATAAAAAAATTAAAAATATATTATTAATATACAAATAAGAAACAAAATAAAAAATATAACACATTAAAAAAAAATCATATTAAAATAAATAAGAAGAATCATAACATCGACGATCTTCACGTTTGTACATAAAATTCAAAATTAAATTCACAGACTTCAGACCGTAATCATCTATAGAGTTTTTAGGTCAAATTGGGTCAAATTTAAAAATTTTTAATCTTGTCCCAAATTCACCATCAAAAACCTTTATAAGTAAAAATTAATTTCCAATTCGATAAAATTTTAAGCATTTGCCTGACATGTCATTTGTCATTTGTCATTTGTCATTTGTGATTTGTCATTTGTCATTTGTCATTTGTCATTTGTCATTTGTGATTTGTGATTTGTCATTTGTCATTTGTCATTTGTCATTTGTCATTTGTCATTTGTCATTTGTCATTTGTCATTTGTCATTTGTCATTTGTCATTTGTCATTTGTCATTTGTCATTTGTCATTTGTCATTTGTCATTTGTCATTTGTCATTTGTCATTTGTCATTTGTCATTTGTCATTTGTCATTTGTCATTTGTCATTTGTCATTTGTCATTTGTCATTTGTCATTTGTCATTTGTCATTTGTCATTTGTCATTTGTCATTTGTCATTTGTCATTTGTCATTTGTCATTTGTCATTTGTCATTTGTCATTTGTCATTTGTCATTTGTCATTTGTCATTTGTCATTTGTCATTTGTCATTTGTCATTTGTCATTTGTCATTTGTCATTTGTCATTTGTCATTTGTCATTTGTCATTTGTCATTTGTCATTTGTCATTTGTCATTTGTCATTTGTCATTTGTCATTTGTCATTTGTCATTTGTCATTTGTCATTTGTCATTTGTCATTTGTCATTTGTCATTTGTCATTTGTCATTTGTCATTTGTCATTTGTCATTTGTCATTTGTCATTTGTCATTTGTCATTTGTCATTTGTCATTTGTCATTTGTCATTTGTCATTTGTCATTTGTCATTTGTCATTTGTCATTTGTCATTTGTCATTTGTCATTTGTCATTTGTCATTTGTCATTTGTCATTTGTCATTTGTCATTTGTCATTTGTCATTTGTCATTTGTCATTTGTCATTTGTCATTTGTCATTTGTCATTTGTCATTTGTCATTTGTCATTTGTCATTTGTCATTTGTCATTTGTCATTTGTCATTTGTCATTTGTCATTTGTCATTTGTCATTTGTCATTTGTCATTTGTCATTTGTCATTTGTCATTTGTCATTTGTCATTTGTCATTTGTCATTTGTCATTTGTCATTTGTCATTTGTCATTTGTCATTTGTCATTTGTCATTTGTCATTTGTCATTTGTCATTTGTCATTTGTCATTTGTCATTTGTCATTTGTCATTTGTCATTTGTCATTTGTCATTTGTCATTTGTCATTTGTCATTTGTCATTTGTCATTTGTCATTTGTCATTTGCCATTTATCATTTGTCATTTGTCACTTGTCGCATTGGCACTGAAATTTTTACTGATATAAATTTTGATGGTGAGGTTGGGACAAGATTAAAAAGGTTTCAAATTAAATTTTAAAAAAAATTTAAATTTAAAAACAAAATGAAAAAAAAATTTAACTTAATACATACAAATTTTTAATCTTGTCCAAAATTCACCATCAAAACCTAATATCAGTAAAAATTTCAGTCCCAATACGACTAAGTTTTAAAATTTTACCTGACTTATTTCATCCACAATTTTTAATTTTTTATATCTGATACCAAATTCATTACCAGTGGCCACAAAAATCTTTCTTTAAGTCAAGACACAAAAACAACACAAGGTCCAAAATCAAGACACAAACCATTTGCTTCGTTTTGGAAGTGAAATCTTAAAAAAAATCGTATGGTTTCACGTCAGCATTTGGCATACATAAAAGTAACGAGTACTACGCTAATAAAAACTCTAGCGTAAAGCTTTTCACTTTAAGTCAAGACACAAAAACAGCACAAAAGGCAAAGTTAAGACATGAACCATTTGTTTCGTTTTTGAAGAGAAAACTTCTTTAGTGTCACTTAAGCCTATTTATTGTACTGCTGGTACCAAAACAATGCCAACCTCACTCTGTAAAACAGAAATTCGAAAATAATTAAGGATTATACTTAGTGTGTGGTCAAGATTCGAATCGTTTTATATTTAATTTATTGGTAAAACAAAGCATTGAGCGTTAATTATATTCAACTAAAAATTGTCAAAAATTGTTTAATGTAACTAATAAGACAGTACCTACCACACTAAAAATAACTGCAAGCATATTAAGGGTTGCCTCTGCTTCATGTTAAATCTTCAGCTTCAGCTTTATCGAAGTTATTGCAAAAAACACACAAAATCTAATTTTGAAATATAAATTAACACATATACGTCTAAGCATCTCCCGCATCTCCCATCCGATTTCCTAACAATTTTTGTTTTCACTCATATAACTTAAACAAAAAACTATTAAAAAAATTTCATGCAGCTAGTTTCTTGTAGACGTAACACTTTGGGCGACAGCAAAATCCCATCCTTTTAATTAAAGTGTCTGTAAATAAATTTTTGGCGCCATTTAATCTGTTTTCTTTACTTACATTCGCCAATTTGTTGGCGGCGCCAGAAGTACCTACCAACAATTTATTTGCGCCTATTAAAAACTAACACAAAAGCAAATAAATAAAAGAAAAAAAAATATTAAATAAAACTAAAAGTGGTACAAACGCTGCAAGCGTATAAAGAACGCTATGAATAGATTGGTTAATAAGAACAACTTATTCAGGTTTGTTTTTGATTAAGTTTGCTTCAAGTTAAGCTGACTGTGAGTATTCATTTTGACTTGAAGACAAGTCAAACAAGTAAGGCAACAAAAACACATACTAACTAACGCGCAGACACACACTTGCTTTCACTCACAACAACATTACTACAGTCAAGCTTTCAGTGTTCATTCTATGTGTGTGCCATATGCAAGCGTGTTTATGTTTGTGTTTGTATTTGCTTAGAAATTATTTTTAGTTTTTATGCCATCAACAGGAAAAATGAAATCAACAGCGTCGCCATTCAAAATGTTACACAAAGCTACAGAAAAACACAAACAAACCAACAAACAAACAAACACACACACAATCTCACATGGAATATATGAAATGTATGAAACATTAAACTAACAGCACGAGCAACAGCGAAAAAAGTGAAATTGCATTCGAATCTATGTGTGTGTGTGTGTGTGTGTGTGTGAGTATTTTTAAGGACAAAGTTTTGTGTGCGTTATTTTAAGACATGGTTTGCTCTACAAAAAAAAAAAATACAAAAAGTACTCATTAGTTTTCATTAAAGTTTTGAGTGGAAACACATGTAGTGAGCGACTGAGGCAGGCAGTTTAGAGTTACGATATACTACATGGCATGTGAGCTATTTCTGGCATAACAAAGCATATTTGTCGGACAAAAAAAGAAAAGTATTGTTGCAACTAAAATGGGTGCAGCATTTATGCCGCATTTCGTGCTGTTGTTAACTTTTATTTTTGTGCTTGTTATTGTTTCCATCAAACTGTGCCAAGTGGTTAAGTTGTAGGACTCCGTTGTTGTTGTCAGCAGTGCTCAGGGTTTGTTTGCACTGAAAACGCAGCGTGCATAAAATGATTATTGCTCTGATTTTTGTTGCAAGTTGTTATGGCAAATGTTATGCTGCTGGCATTGCTTGCTGCTAACAGTTTTTCTTTTAAAAAAACAGTTGATTAATGGAGTCTAAGATAGTTGGTTGAAATTTTGAACTATGACGTCATCATAATACGATGAGCGGCGAAAGCATAGACTTTGCAAATATGTTGCATGAATTATTAACTGATGAATATGAGTGCTATGGTAAAAGTCTACAAGATGGTCTAGAATAACCTGTGAATTTTTAACCTAGACAAAAATCTATAAAAAATTATGACTTCAAGCGGCAGTTTTAATATTGCATATGCAACAACACATCATGGAATTTTTACCAACTGACCAGTACATAAGCTATGACTATTGTTAGGCATCAAAAATAAATAATGACCACACACAACAAACAACAAACAAAAATAAAAAATAACAATTAATAGTAAGCAAATCATTAGAACGTGGCAGCACCAGAAAGTGCAACAATTTTCAAATATCGTTGCACAGATTTTATTTTTATAAGCAAAGTACTAATTTTATTTTACAAAATATATAAGCAATGACCATTACACGAGGCCATAGAGCTATTTGAGTTTAATTGGGCAAGATCAGATCAAGATCAGATCAAGATCAGATCAAGATCAGATCAAGATCAGATCAAGATCAGATCAAGATCAGATCAAGATCAGATCAAGATCAGATCAAGATCAGATCAAGATCAGATCAAGATCAGATCAAGATCAGATCAAGATCAGATCAAGATCAGATCAAGATCAAGATCAGATCAAGATCAGATCAAGATCAGATCAAGATCAGATCAAGATCAGATCAAGATCAGATCAAGATCAGATCAAGATCAGATCAAGATCAGATCAAGATCAGATCAAGATCAGATCAAGATCAGATCAAGATCAGATCAAGATCAGATCAAGATCAGATCAAGTTCATTTCCAGATCAAATCAAGATCAGATCAAGATCAGATCAAGATCAGATCAAGATCAGATCAAGATCAGATCAAGATCAGATCAAGATCAGATCAAGATCAGATCAAGATCAGATCAAGATCAGATCAAGATCAGATCAAGATCAGATCAAGATCAGATCAAGATCAGATCAAGATCAGATCAAGATCAGATCAAGATCAAATCAAGATCAGATCAAGATCAGATCAAGATCAGATCAATATCAGATCAAGATCAGATCAAGATCAGATCAAGTTCATTTCAAGATCAAATCAAGATCAGATCAAGATCAGATCAAGATCAGATCAAGATCAGATCAAGATCAGATCAAGTTCATTTTAAGATCAAATCAAGATCAGATCAAGATCAGATCTAGATCAGATCTAGATCAGATCAAGATCAGTTCAAGATCAGATCAAGATCAAGATTCAGAAAAAGACCAAAATCAAGATCAAAGTTATGATCAAGATGAAAGTTATGATCAAGACCAACACCACAATTTTTATCAAAATAAAAATCATGATTAAAATTAATGTAGAGATCGAAACAAATATCCAGATAGAGATCAAGATCAAGATCGATACAAAAATCAATATCAACCTCAAAATTAATGTCGAGATCAAGATCAAGATCCAGAACAAAATCAAAATCCAGACCAGGATCAAGATCAAGATCAAATCAAGATCAAAATCCAGACCAAGATCAAGATCAGGGTCAGTATAAAGATCAGCTCAAGACTCAGATCAAATCCAAAACAAGATCAAGATCAGAATTAAGATCAAGATCAAAATCAATATCAACATTAAAAGCCACGATCAAGCACAGATCAAGATCAATATCAAGATTACGATCAAGATCAAGATCAAAATCAAGATCAAGATTAAGATCAAAACCAAGATCAAGATCAGGGTCAGTATAAAGATCAGATCAAGAACTTAATCAAGACTCAGATCAAGATCAAAAACAAGATCAAGATCAGAATCAAGATCAAGATCAAAATCAACATCAACATCAACATCAAGACCAAGATCAAAATAAAAATTTATGTCAAGATTTATATCAAGATCAAGATCAGGGTTAAGATCAAAATTAGATCGTTATCTTGTAGATCAAAATGTCAAAATTAAGATCAAATTTGCCTAAATGATCCAAATAAGAATCAAGATCAAGAGCGTTATAAAAGTCAATATCAACTTGAAGTTAAAAATCAAGACCAAGATCAAAATCGAGATCAAGATCAAGATCAAAATCAAGATCAAGGTTTATATTAAGATCAAGATCAAGATCAAGATAAGATCAAGTTCAATACCAAGATAAGATCAAGATCACGATCAAGATCAAGATCAAGATCAAGATCAAGATCAAGATCAAGATCAAGATCAAGATCAAGATCAAGATCAAGATCAAGATCAAGATCAAGATCAAGATCAATATCAATATCAATATCAAGATCAAGATCAAGGCCAAGATCAAGATCAAGATCAAGGCCAAGATCAAGATCAAGATCAAGATCAAAATCAAGATCAAGATCAATATCAAGATCAAGATCAAGGCCAAGATCAAGATCAAGATCAAGATCAAGATCAAGATCAAGATCAAAACCAAGATCAAGATCAAGATCAAGATTAAGATAAATATCAAGATTAAGATCAAGATCAAGATCAAGATCAAGATCAAGATCAAGATCAAGATCAAGATCAAGATCAAGATCAAGATCAAGATCAAGATCAAGATCAAGATCAAGATCAAGATCAAGATCAAGATCAAGATCAAGATCAAGATCAAGATCAAGATCAAGATCAAGATCAAGATCAAGATCAAGATCAAGATCAAGATCAAGATCAAGATCAAGATCAAGATCAAGATCAAGATCAAGATCAAGATCAAGATCAAGATCAAGATCAAGATCAAGATAAAGATAAAGATAAAGATAAAGATCAAGATCAAGATCAAGATCAAAATAAAGATCAAGATCACGATCAAGATCAAGATCAAGATCAAGATCACAATTTAATTAAAGAAGGTCAAAATGCTTTGAAGGTCATTGTATAGGATAAGGGTAAAGAATAGGATTTGAGAGAAGTTGTTCCTATAATTTAACAATGATGAGGACATCATGAGAATTTGGACTAGAATAAGGACATAGCCTAAAATATGAATTAGTATGAGAATAAGAACATAACATCCTAACACCTTCATATACAACACTCTGGCACCCTTTTTATGTTGGTAATTCGATGTTGTTGCACCTGTTTAGAAAAAGGTTCAAAAAATCACCTCATATGCAACATTTATTACTTGTATAAATATTTTATTATTATGCAGTATTTGAAATTCTTTTCGCCTACAACAACTACTGAGGAAAGTTTTTGTCTTTTTTTAAAAAAAAAAGAGTTGCTTTGAAAAATGATAAATTTAAAATTTGATTCAGGGCTACAGGGTTCAAATATTTTATTATATTTTATAAAAATGTTCCTGACGAAATTTAACTTTAGTCTTTCCAACGCAGTAACGAGTATTTATAAAAAATTTCTTAAAACCAACTCATCGGTGTTGGCTAAAGAATACCAACGAAACAGCTATCTTGTCTAATTGTGGTTGTCTTTGTAGAGAACGGTGATGCTTACAAAACAATAAGTTTATGAGAATGATATAAAATATCTACACTCAAACAATATACTTCGATAGATTAGCAAACGTTAAGCTAAGATGTTTGATGATGATGATGATGACAAAACAAGGAACAAAATTGAATAATTTATTTCTTTTATAAGGCTGCGTTGAGGTTAAAATTTTGTATGTTCTTTCCATTCTCTAATAAAATCTAAATGTTAAGTTTTTTAAAAATGCAAACTCTTCACAAAACTTTCTCGTTACGTTACGTTGCTTGAACCACACTTAACCACAAGTAGACAGTAAAGCCACAATTCTCAAAACCAAAAATAATATTCCAACTGTGCAAAATAACAAAGTTACCCCAATCAGGTCTATAAAACTGATTTAATAATAAAATTAGCCAAGTCTACCCAAGAGAACATACACGTGGCTGTTGAAAGAAGGCAAAAGCAAATTGATTTTGTAAACCACGCACACTCGCACTCGCACACACATGCACATATGTATTTTAAGTGTTCCACATGGTAACAACACGTGCAGCAAAAATTCCAGAGTAACATAGATTGAGTCAAAATAAATGTGTAGTTAATAGAAAAGAGAGAAAAACTGTATGACAAAAAGTATGCAACAACTGTCAGAACTAAACAGTTTTTTTTTGTTAGTTTGAGCAAAATAAGTTTTAAGACTTTATTTAAGCCACATTTAAGCCCTTTACGTTTCATTAGCTAGCGCTTGTTTGCTTTGCTTGTTCATTATTTTCTATATAAATAAAAATATTTATTTCTTTTTCTGTTGTTGTTGTTGTTGTTTTTGTTATTTAAGCAAAACTTTTGTAATCCTATCAGAGTTGTTAGCTTGAGCAGCGAAACTCTTGTAGCTTAAGTTCAGCTAAGGTTAACGCAAACATAATAGTGTTTGTTAAAGCTATTGTTGTTGTTTTATTTGTTGGATTTTAGCCATGTTATGCAAGCCAATTAAAATGGCAAAAGTGATTTTGAGCTTGTAGTGCTTATATATATATTATATATCAATATACTAAATGAGAAGTATATATTAATCTTGTATATGAATGCAAATTCAGCAGGTATAACGAAAAAAAGGATTGAGAGAAAGGGAAGATATAGAAATAAAAAAGCATGCAGACATTGCTCTAGGGCATGGCTCTGATTGCTTGTTTTTGTGTTGAATTCTTAATGATTCTGGCTTAGCTGTGGGGAAAAAAATTATTTGCCAGGAAAATCAATACAAATCTTTTTTTCGTTTTTTTTCTTTTTTTGCTCATTTGTGCTGCCTGTTCTTTCACAACTTTAGCTGTAGCTACGTTTTTGTTATTTTTTTTTTTTTTTTACTGAAATAAAATCTTATAGAAAACAGCAGTCAGCAGAATGACTCTGACAACAACAATAACTAATTTAGTTCTATTGTTGTAGCAACCCTATAGTTATATTTATACATGCTGCTGCTTCTTCTTCTTCGTCTTCATCTTCATTTCTAGCTTTATCTATGTATAGTAAGACTTCTGCTTGTGCTATTTTTATTTTATTTTTGCTATTCTTCTAGTAAGTTGATATAAGTTGCTGGGATTTTTTTATTTTATTTTTTTTTTTTGTGAGACTTCATTTATTTTGCTTATATTTGATCTCTATAGAAAATTTTACACTCATACCCATCTAGCATACACCCAGCAGCCAGCTATAGTTTGCGCTTCAAACATCAACATCATCGTCTTAAGCTTTATTTTTTGTGATTTTCTTTATTTAAGCAGCTTGTATGTGAATCCTTTCAATTATTTGCTCTTTGCTGCCTGCCTGCGTGTCAGCCAGCCTGCTGTGATCTGGCTATATTTCTTTTTCTATTTTTTTTTTTTTTTATTGGGTTTGGTTGAATTTTCATCTTAATCAGTTCCACTATTGTTTGCTAGCTTCGTTTTTGTTCCCTTATTTTTGGTTTGATTTTATTTTTTTCTTTTTTTTTTTGTTGTTATTTGTTTTCTACATCGTTTTCATACTATTTTCGTCTTCTTTTTTTTTTGCCTGCCTGCGTAATGGCGACTTTTGTGGCGCCATTGCTGACGCGCCATATTGTATAAATATTTCATTATTGTTATTTTTTCAGTCATTTCTGTGGTTATTTTTTTTTTTTCTGTTTGATGGGCGACGGTAAGCCAAACAATACAAATACCCCAATTAAATTTAATCTGTTCGAAAAAATAATAAATCTGAAGTTTGCTGTTTTTGACACTCAATTCTTCAATATTTTTTGCTAAAGTTAATTAACTTCAAAAATTTGCAAAAATATCAGATGTATTGCATACTTTAAGGAAACATTCGCTCATCTTTAATTACTTTTAAGGGGGGGGGCATGACATTGACCGTTTTTTTAAATCGACTTTTTTTATAATTTTGTATTTTAGTCAATATTCTTAAGATTCTAAGAAAATTTTTCTTTGTTTAAAAACTTTGAACGCGTTTATCTCGAAACCATGTTGTTAGTACTGGTTGCGGTACTAGCGGGTTCATTTTTTGACGGAATTTTTTTTTTTTTGTATTTTTTGAACTTGATTCGGTATCGTATGACATGAGCTTTTTTAATTTTTTTTTCTATTTTTTATGAATTTTTATAATATTTTTTTTTCGAAAAAACACACTTTCAAATTTGGAACATCACCAAAAATTGAAAAAAAAAAAATGTAAAAAAAGCTCCTGTCATACGATAACCGATTTTGTAAAATTTAAAAAAGTCATTATTTTTCCAGATCGGACAATATTTGCGACTCCCACGAGGCCCCGTTTTTTCTTTGCCGCCAGTTTGGGGCTCTATAAAACCATGTTGGAGTGAAAAATATATTTTTTTGAATTTTTTTTCTTGTAATTTATTCAAGCCTCTACAATAATAGAGAAAAAAAATTTTGGAAAAATTTTTCTTTTTGACTGAGTTATGAATTTTTAAAAAAAATTTCTGTTTTCTCTGCCGCGAATTCTTGAATTTCGAATTACTTCTTGATTTTTGAAGTGAAACTTCTTTGGCGGCGAGTGAAATTTCAAGATCTCTTATTCGTGACGTTTTCAATTAATATGAAAATTTTCAAACAATAATCGCAAGCTGGATTTGAACCCGGACTTTCTCAACTGAGCATCCCATAAGAGTCGGAAGTGCTGCCATTATGCAAAAAGGCACATTATCAACAGGCAAACAAAATGTAATTAATTTTGAACGAGTTTTGGTTTTATCTACTATATCATAGACACAATCCATGTCTTTTAATTTTCATCCTAAAAGTATGCAAGGAAAAATTTTTTCTTTAAGCTTCGAACGAAAATATTAAGACATACAATTCTACATTTTTCGTGTGGAGATTCGCATAGCGGAAAAAAATTGTACTGCCTATTCGCTACATGCTCAGCTCAAAGCTTAATTTGAAAGAGCATATCATAACGTTGGTAGTTTGAATGTTATCAAAAACTTGACAGATAATTGACAACATGCAAAACAGTTAAAACAATATACAACTAAAAACAAAAAGTACTAAAAGTGTAATTACCCAGACTGGTGAATTGTTTTTGCCATGCCAAAAAAACCTCCCAAAGCTAAGAAAATATGTGCTTTATTACCACATATGAAAATACTGCTCTTGGCCCTTATGCCCTTATATATGTGCACGGTTAAAAATGTTGGACTAGCTTTTAATTCAAACTTTGGTTAAAAGAAATATTTAATCCAAAAAGTACTATTTTTTATTCCATACTTTAGTTTAATTTGTTTTTAATCCAAAAAAGTTTAAGTTTAAGACTATTTTTGGACTACAAATTTACATTAAGGTAGTATTTTCAGGAAAAAGGATTTATGTTACTTAAGATTGAAAACTACTACTACTACGAAATTTACGCTAAATGTAATTGTTAATGTTGTTAAAAAAGCATCCGAAGTTTATTTTTAATTAAATGAAACAAAAATTAATTAAATGAAAGATTAAACTTTAGTCTTTTCGGTTTTGAAAATGTTAAACCTTTGTGGATTAAAAAGTAATCCTTTTCGGATTACAATATTTTAAACTTTTTTTGGACTTATATTGTATCCTTTTTGGATTATAATATTTAATACTTTCTGTGGATAAAAATTTATTCCTTTTGTATTAAAAAATTTTAAACTTTTTGCGGATTAAAAATAAATATTTTTTGGATTGGAAAATTTAAAACTTTTCATTGGATTACTTTTTAATCTTTTTTTGGTCGTGTCCTATATGTAATCCAAAAAAGATTAAAATTTAGCCCAAGATTTTTAACCGTGTGGATATCGTGGCTTACCTTATTTATCTACCTTATTTATCGCAAATTTAAGCTTAATCAAGTTTTTATTATGTACCCAAACCACTTGATGTTTAGCTGTTTGGTTATTGTACGAACTTTAGAAGACATTCATTAGTATTCTGAGCCTCTCTTAAGGCTTCTAAAATTTCTTGTATTGAGTAAAAAAACTACGGAACTCATATGACAATATATGTAAAAAAGTAGTTTTCCGATTTTACAGCGTGTATCTTTCAGCTGAGCTAGTCGATTTAAAAATAATACAAGTGAAAGAAGGTGCTAATTGTGAGGATTTGACTTATTGATTTTGGTGAGTTAGATGTGCGAAAATAGAGCTAAAAATCGTGAGTGCATACAAATTGATTGATTTGATGAACCTAATTAGAAATGACAAGAAATAATGACAATTTTCTTCAGAATTTTCGTTATTAATAAATGTGGTGTGGTGAAATATGGTGAAAAATTTAAAAAAAAATGGTGAATTTGCTTGTGTTATAAAAGAGAAAGAACAGGTGATTGGTTGAAAATACTCATCTATAAAATAATTTTTCTTTATTATTTTCTATTAATTGTTATAATTTTGGACTGAAAGTGAAAGTCAATATATAATTCTAAAAGTAAAAATAAAAACAAATTGGCCATTTCAGCCCTAGAAAGGACTTTGTCCGAGCTTCTTATGATCAATTGTGTTGTGTGTGTTATTAAATGTTTGCACAATTGATTGAGAACTAGACTAAACTAGTTTTATGCCGACTCCGAACGGCTAAAGTTCATGTTCTCAAGAAGCTTTACATGGCATTATTTACTCTCTGAATTTTGCCATTGCTTGCAGAGAGGTGGTGACCGATCAGAAAAATTTTGTATTAAAAAAACTTTTCGCCGCGACTGGGGTTCGAACTCGGGCTCCGAGCATGCTAAGCCACACACTTAACCTGCATGCCATGGTCACCACTAAAAAGTGCAGATCAATTTTTGAACGACCATGTGTATAGCAGAAACCTTATCTAGGATGAATTCTAAAAAAAATTCTTCAAGATACCATAGGTCGTAAGACAATCTCTAGATCTAGTCAGGCGAAGTTGAAAATTTAGAATGGAATTTCTTCAAAAGCTAAATAGATGTATAAATTTGCTAAGTTTAGTTAAAAATTCAAAATATTTTTAAAATGAAAACAGATTCGTGGAGCAGATTTTTTAAAAATTATTTTTGCAACAACTTAAAATAAATGATGTGAGCTGCCATTTTTTGAGAATTCAACAGTATTTTTATATAAAAATAGTTTTCGAAGAAAAGTCTTACATAAATTCTGACCAAGCAAGGTGCGATCTAGGAATTGATTTCGGAAAAAATCAGTTTTAAGGCAACTCCTGATTAGAAAAAAATAATTTTTTCAATGAAACAATTTTACCACATACTTTTGGTACAACCTATTGTATTTTTTTTTTTGTCACTATTCTAATATAAAAAAAACATACTTTAATTTTTTTTTTATTTTGTGGCATTTAAAGCAGAACTTTGAAATTATCTGCTCTTATAAATTCATTTCTTAAACATTATTAAGTTTTTTTTTTTTGTTTTTTTACTCGCTCATATATTTTAAATAAAAATTTTTTTAATATTGCACTGAAAGTTTTTTCGTTTGATAACAAATTTTAACTACTTTGTCATATAGTTGATCCTTATAATAAAAAAAAAAACATGCAATTTTTAAAACTTTCCAATATTTATAAAAACTTTTCTCATATTTCTGCATCGTAAAACCTTTGAGCACTTTATAAAATTAATCCATCTGCCTTAAGAAAATTAGAATTCAACAGTATTTTTATATAAAAATAGTTTTCGAAGAAAAGTCTTACATAAATTCTGACCAAGCAAGGCGCGATCTAGGAATTGATTTCACAATAAATCAGTTTTAAGGCAACTCCTGATTAGAAAAAACTAATTTTTTAAATGAAGCAATTTTACCACATACTTTTGGTACAACCTATTGTATTTTTGTTTTTTTGTCACTATTCTAATAAAAAAATAAACATACTTAAATTTTTTTTTATATTGTGACATTTAAAGCAGAACTTTGAAATTATCTGCTCTAATAAATTCATTTCTTAAACATTTTTTTTAAGTTTTTTTTTTTTTTTTTTGGTTGTTTTTTAACTCGCTCATAGGATTTAAATAAAAATTTTTTTCATATTGCACTGAAAGTTTTTTCGTTTGATAACAAATTTTAACTACTTTGTCATATAGTTGATCCTTATAATAAAAAAAAAAACATGCAATTTTTAAAACTTTCCAATATTTATAAAAACTTTTCTCATATTTCTGCATCGTAAAACCTTTGAGCACTTTATAAAATTAATCCATCTGCCTTAAGAAAATTAAGCTAAAACAAAGAAAAAACCTTTGCACCTTTTTCTACAAAGCAAGTTTCTCTCAGCTTCACTTCTGCTCACAAGACACTTCATCACAATTTTTTTTTTTTTTTTTTTTTTTGTTAAATACCTGCAGGATTACTTTTCCATCACTTGTCTTAAGAAGACTCAATGTTTTTTTTTTTGTCTTCTTTTTAATTTCTTTTCTTTTTTTAGTTTTTTATTTTTATTTGTGCTCTGCTTATTTTCTTCACAGTGGCAACACGCTCGTTTTTTTGTGTTATGCTTTAGCAGTCCTTGCGATGCAAGGATTAAAACTTCTCCGAGATGCTGTAGATGCGCTTAACATTCACGCACTTGCGACGCAGACGTTCGCATTCGATTTCGCGATAATCCGCACTCGTGACAACAGAGCCAGCAACGCCAACAAGTTGTACAACATCATCATCAACATCATCGTCGTTGGAATTATGGTGCTTATGATTGGCAACGACAATGACTTCGTCTTCGTTGTCGGAACAGGAGGCTAGCGAGGCAGAGCCAGCAGATGCTGAGCTAGAAGAAGCACCGGAGGAAGAAGTTGAATCTTCGTCGTTGTCGTCGTCGTCGTCGTCGTTGTCGTTGTCGTTATCGTCGTCTTCTTCTTCAACTACTGCGGGCACAGCGTAGGACTGAGTGTGCAGCGATAAACGGGATAAACTTAAATCGTTGTTGCTGTTGTTTGCTTTAGCGTTGTTGTTATTGTTGTTGTTGTTGATGTTACTGTTGATATTGTTATTGTTGTGAATATTGTTACTCAATATGGCACGCTTCAAGTCCAATGCCAGTGATTCCACTGGAGGTGACAACAATGGTGGTGAACAGTCGAAGCTACTGAGTCCAGGCTGTGTTGTGATGACGCCAGCCGGCGGCACGCCCAGCACAATACCTCCTCTAGACGTTGTCTCAGATGGAAAAATGCGGTCCGAGCTTGAGGCTAGTTTCGACAGCAACGATTTGGCTGTGGATTTATTTTTTAGTTGTTGTTGTTGCAAGTAATAATAATCACGTGGCAAAGATGCGCTGGCATGCAAGTAGCTTGCAGCACTGAATGTTGAGGCGGCAACGGTTTCAACTTCGTGACTAGTTGTTGCTGTTGTTGTTGTTGTAGCACTAACACCAGTTGTTGTATTGTGATTGAGATTGTTGTTGCTGTTGTTATTGCTGCTGCTATTACTTAAAGCAGCAGCACTGCTAACAGCTTGCAATTCTCGCAAGAGCTGTTGTTGTTGCTGTTGACGCAGCTCGCTGATAATGCTGGCGGTGGTGGAGGGCGTATTTAACTGAGGCGGCGTACGATGATGATGTTGACCCAGCAACGGCGTAAGATTGGCCAAAATTTGTTCCTGTTGATGTTGTTGGCGCTGCTCGTCGAGTTGACGACGATAGGCGTCGATTTGGTCGCTTGCGGTGGGTTGAGCGCTATGCATGCATCCTTGAAAGAAATCCAATGCTTCGTATAGGATAAAACATAGGCCAAGGACAATGAATGTCTCCATCATAGGTGTTGAGCCAGCAGCGGCATTATTCAAAAGCGAAATGCAGTTGAAAGCAACACTGTTTCGATTCGCTGTTATTTATTTCGTTTGTTTGTTTGTTTGAAGATTTGAAGAAATTTTTCTGTGCTTGTAATGTTTGCTTTTTCTTTCAGTGTAGATTGGTTATTGTTTTGTTTTTAAGGTTTGAATATTTTTATTATTTATGGTGCTTTATTGCAAGGTGCTGTTTATGTGTCACGGGTGGTTTTTTAAAAAATAAACACCTAAAAATATGCAACAAGTTTAAGTTTAAGCTGTGTTTAGTGTTGTAAAGTGCGAAAATTTGCCCACAATTATTTGGTTTGAAGCGTAAATTAGTAAAAAATTACTACGAGTTAATGAAAATTAGGAAAAAATTGTGATAGTTTTAATAAAAAATTAAAAGCAAGCTTTAGATGATATAAACATATTTACATATAGTACAAGCAATACATTTTATCATAGTTGAAAGCTTTTGATTAAGAATAGCTTCCTCACAACAAGTAGAAATATTTTCATACCAATGAAGCAAGAATTTCTTTCAGTGTAATTCGAAATTTGCTTGCAAAGACACCCATGGTAAACACTCCTCCTGTTCTGCCAAATGTTAAGAATTTCAAAAACTGATTTGAAATGATTTTTATTTTATACATTTCTTTTATTTATAAAAAATTAAACTTATTATATAAAAACAAAATGCAGATTTTGTTAAGAATTTTTCAGAATTAAGAAAAAATTTTTTAATCATAATTTTCAAAGTAGAAAAAAAAACCATGAAATACAGTGAAAAGGCATATAAAAGAAAAGTTATCTCACGAAGTGTTCAAATTAAAAAAAAAAACTTTTGATTTTGATTTTGATTTTGATTTTGATTTTGATTTTGATTTTGATTTTGATTTTGATTTTGATTTTGATTTTGATTTTGATTTTGATTTTGATTTTGATTTTGATTTTGATTTTGATTTTGATTTTGATTTTGATTTTGATTTTGATTTTGATTTTGATTTTGATTTTGATTTTGATTTTGATTTTGATTTTGATTTTGATTTTGATTTTGATTTTGATTTTGATTTTGATTTTGATTTTGATTTTGATTTTGATTTTGATTTTGATTTTGATTTTGATTTTGATTTTGATTTTGATTTTGATTTTGATTTTGATTTTGATTTTGATTTTGATTTTGATTTTGATTTTGATTTTGATTTTGATTTTGATTTTGATTTTGATTTTGATTTTGATTTTGATTTTGATTTTGATTTTGATTTTGATTTTGATTTTGATTTTGATTTTGATTTTGATTTTGATTTTGATTTTGATTTTGATTTTGATTTTGATTTTGATTTTGATTTTGATTTTGATTTTGATTTTGATTTTGATTTTGATTTTGATTTTGATTTTGATTTTGATTTTGATTTTGATTTTGATTTTGATTTTGATTTTGATTTTGATTTTGATTTTGATTTTGATTTTGATTTTGATTTTGATTTTGATTTTGATTTTGATTTTGATTTTGATTTTGATTTTGATTTTGATTTTGATTTTGATTTTGATTTTGATTTTGATTTTGATTTTGATTTTGATTTTGATTTTGATTTTGATTTTGATTTTGATTTTGATTTTGATTTTGATTTTGATTTTGATTTTGATTTTGATTTTGATTTTGATTTTGATTTTGATTTTGATTTTGATTTTGATTTTGATTTTGATTTTGATTTTGATTTTGATTTTGATTTTGATTTTGATTTTGATTTTGATTTTGATTTTGATTTTGATTTTGATTTTGATTTTGATTTTGATTTTGATTTTGATTTTGATTTTGATTTTGATTTTGATTTTGATTTTGATTTTGATTTTGATTTTGATTTTGATTTTGATTTTGATTTTGATTTTGATTTTGTTTGAGATTTTGATTTTGATTTTGATTTTGATTTTGATTTTGATTTTGATTTTGATTTTGATTTTGATTTTGATTTTGATTTTGATTTTGATTTTGATTTTGATTTTGATTTTGATTTTGATTTTGATTTTGATTTTGATTTTGATTTTGATTTTGATTTTGATTTTGATTTTGATTTTGATTTTGATTTTGATTTTGATTTTGATTTTGATTTTGATTTTGATTTTGATTTTGATTTTGATTTTGATTTTGATTTTGATTTTGATTTTGATTTTGATTTTGATTTTGATTTTGATTTTGATTTTGATTTTGATTTTGATTTTGATTTTGATTTTGATTTTGATTTTGATTTTGATTTTGATTTTGATTTTGATTTTGATTTTGATTTTGATTATTTTTTAGTTTTTTATTATATTATTTTTGTTTTAAGTTCTAATTTTTTTTTTTAAATTTTTATTTAATAGTTTGCCTCTTTAATTTTTTTATTTATTTTTTATTTTTGGGCTCGTTTTTCTATTTTACATCGTTGATTTTTTCACTTTTTCATTTTTCAATTGATTGTTTTTATTTAAAAATTTTTTAGAGTTAATGTGTTTTTTGGTTTTAGTTTTATTTTTTTTTTTTTGTGTTTTTTTATTATAATTTATTTTATTAATTTTAATTTATGTTTTATGTTTTTTTACTTTTAATTTAATTCTTTAGTTTTAATTTTTATTTGATTTTGTAATTTATTATCTTGTGAACTTTTTTAAATTATTTTTTATGATAACAAGAAGTTTGAGTAATAAAAAAAAAATTACTTTAAATTTTTTTATTTATTTGATGGTTAACTTGTGTTTTATTTTATATTTTATTATAAATTTTTTTTCATTTTGACAATTTTTGTTTGGTTTGAATTTTTTTTTCAAGTTTATGTTTTCTAAATCGATCAATGTTCGATTTACTAATATTTTTTTTATATTTATATTGGTTTAAATTTTTTATTTTATATTATTGCTTTATATTTTTTAATGTTTTTTATTATATATGTTTTAGATGTAATTTTAAAATATTATAATTTTAATTTTTGGTTATAAATATGAATTGTTTTGGATTTGAGAGGCTCAACACAAGCCTAGCAAACGTTTTTTTTTTCTTTAACAGGTAATTTTTGTAAAATGAGAGCATTAAATCCTCTTCTTGGGAGAAGTTCATAGAATGACCTAATGACGCTTTGATTTTATTACGCTTTACAGCATTTTTAAAGACTCAAGATTTCTTAATATGAGAATTAATTTTTTTATTTCTTGAAGACTTTTTTTCAGTTTTTAATCTACATTGAGGAATAACTTGATGTTCAAAAATGGAAGAGATTTCAGATGCATGTTCATTATCTTAAATATTACTTAACTTTTGAAATTCTAAATTAAAAGTCAGTTTTATTGTTATACTAACAACATATATTTTCAGCTGTTAATATATTCTGTAATATTTGTTCATCATTCTAAATTACGCTTAACTTTTAAAAACTCTCCAGTATAAAATAGTTATTTGGAGCTACTCTGAACATAAAATTAAGAGCCGAAGGAAGACATTCAACAAATATATACATTTTTTAAAGCACACTCAAAAGTGTTGACTAGTAAAAGTAAAAGTTCTTTCAGACGCCCTGTAAAAAAACTCCCCCAAAAGAGTCCACAAAAATTTTTGGTACAATTTAGAAAACGAAATTGTTTCTTTTCAAAGAACCCTCACTTATGTTAATGGCATAAAATTTAAATAACTTAAATATAATATCTTGGCAAAATACCACCGACCACTTAAAAGTAACTTATTTAAGTGAACAAAAAAAATCTACCCAGCTCAACTTTAAAGAGCATTTTAAATCAGTGTTTTTACTGTTGGCACATGTATTGGAAATAAGAAAACCTTGCATTAAAATACACATACACCAAAAACTTAACAACAACATAAATAACCAGCAATTGAGCAGTACATGAAAATAAAAACATAACAATAAACAATCTACTAGTGAGAAAACCAAAAACGAAGTTCAGGAGCAACCAAAAAACATTAACGAACACACACTTATGCAATAAATTTATTTACAAGTACTCAAGCGTTATTGCGGTTTGCGTTAGCGTAGGGTAGGTGAGTGTGCGTGTGTTGAAGTTGTGAGTGTGTTAGTAAGTGCACATGTGTGCTTGGCTTAGGAGAATGCTATAAAAAGCTGTATAAAATAAAATATATAATAAATATCTTATAGTTTAAAGCTTCCTTTCGCTTGCATGAAGTTAACAACTTTTTGAAGAAAAATGCATTCATTCTTTATATTTCGAGCTAAATGTTGTTGTTGTTGCATGTTTTTAATTAAATAATAGCTCAAAAAGAATAACAGTTTGAAATATATATATTTAAATACCACACTGCGTATGAGTAATTTTAATTAAATTGCTTTGCCAGACAAATTGTAACCAAAACAAATATAAACAAAGATAAATAATAATATAGAGTCAGTTAAACACAAATACACGAAAGCACCCACACATACGTACCAATGCACATATCAGCTATCTGAGTATGCTAGGAGTGAATTTGGTAGTTTTTATGAAACACTTTGCTTAACTATTCGTTATTCAACAACATTGTGAGAAATTTGCTGTTTGTCTAAAATAAATTAAAAAATAGTTATATTTAATACATACATTTTGCTCATAAATACTAACGATAGTCAATCACATGTAAAGTCGTGTTTAAAGCTAGCAAAAAATTAAGAATTACACTTACAAAAGCCACATGAGTCGTGCAATTATGTAACTTTTTATTTTAAGCTTTATCTGTATTCATTTAAAACTGTGTGCCTAAAAGCATGCCATTAATGGCAGAAAGTCTTCTGCGTGCTGCAGAATATTTTAAATTATTTTTTTATTTAATTAACAACGCTGTCATTTACAAATTAACAAACCAAAATCAGCGCGTAACTCGGCAACCTTCGCAACCTCCAACCAAGTGTAAGAAATCAATAATTTTCAATTTTTATTATGCACGCCCCTCAAACTATGCTACATTGAGACAGAGATATTTTCAAAATTCATTTGAATGTTGGGCGCCGTCATTAACTTCCGTTATTGCTGCTTATCTGCTGTGCTGTGCCAAATAGCGTTACCATTCATAATTGCTGCAAATTATTAAACAAAGAAGAACTATTCGTTCCACTCCTCCTTTTGTCGCACCAAACCAACGCAAAGCCATTGAAGTGAAATCCAGTGAGTATTGAAATCAACATGGCTTTCTTTATATACTATATATAATATATATTGAAATAAAATTTCTACTGACGGCCAAGGAATTGCTGTAGGTAGCGAGGCACGCTGCTGCTTTAATTGTCTGTCTGTCTGTCTGTCTGTCTGCCTGCCTGTGTGGTGGGTGTGTTCAGAAAAGTTTGCCAAAAATTGATGAAAAAGAACAAAAAATATATAAAATAAGGCATAAAAGTTTTATCGCATACAGCTTTACACTAATTTCGGTAGCATTTACCTCGCGGCAATTCACATTTTCACATCTATGAAGAATGAAGTTGCACCCTAGCCTCAAATGGGCACAGCGACGATGTCAAAGTGATGCGAAGTGTTGGTGAGTAAGAGATGAGCGGAGATGCTTGATAAGGAGAAAGGGCGTGCGTTCTGCTTAAGTTCAATATTAAAGACAGGCATAAGCTGTGATGGGTGAGGGGAAAGGGCACAGTCTCAAGCAGGCGTAGCCACACCACCGCTCATGGAATGAAGTGACAAAAAACAAGAGAAGAGCGAAGGTAAAGCAACCGCAAGGACGACAACTACTAGATACTATAAATTACTGCGTTCTCATTTAGCGCTGTCGAGTACCCTTGAAAATGCTGACTTCTCGGCTGGCTGGTTACAACAGCAACAACTAAAACAACGAGTCTTGGCATTACAGACAAGCTCTAGCTTTGGTGTTGGCAAAGTTTTACACAGTATCTAGCGAAAAGTTTCAAATTTAGTTTTAACCAAGTTAGAGTCATCGTTGGAAGCGCGTTGAAGTCATAGAAGTAACATTAAAAAACAAAAAATCTAGACTGAAAGTCAAAATTTTCAGCGTGCAAACGGAGATTAAATGGTATAATTCTTTCAATTAAAAGCAAAACATTTTTATTAAAGCTAGATTTAAATTATGTTGGATTTCATACAAATCTTTAATTTGTGAAATTCCTAAAAGAAGACAACATTTCTTTATTTTACACTACTTAAAATTAAAGGTACACCAATATTTATTATTTCATTACTTCTGGATATTAAACAAATTTTTTAAAAAAGGAAATTTATTTCAAACAAAAAAACCAACATAACAAACAAAAACAATCGAACTGGGCAACATGTCAAATTTAAAAGTAAAAAACAAAATATATACATATATTTTAAAAATTTTTAAGGCTTTTAGTAAGAAAATTATATAAAAAAGAATTTACTGATGCATTCCATGATTCTACTATACTACTATGTTCAATATTTGAGCTTCATAAAAATTTAAAAATTTAAACATAAACAATTCAAAATTCCAAAAATATAAAAGTTTTAAACTTTAAAAATTTAAAAATTAAAACATTAAAAAATTTAACAATTTAAGGATTCAACAAAAACATTTAAAATCAGAAGCAATATCAATATCAAAATCAATATCAAAATCAAAATCAAAATCAAAATCAAAATCAAAATCAAAATCAAAATCAAAATCAAAATCAAAATCAAAATCAAAATCAAAATCAAAATCAAAATCAAAATCAAAATCAAAATCAAAATCAAAATCAAAATCAAAATCAAAATCAAAATCAAAATCAAAATCAAAATCAACATCAAA
>OY282643.1:25302655-25645658 GCA_958299015.1 Tetanocera ferruginea | reverse complement strand
AAATCAAAATCAAAATCAAAATCAAAATCAAAATCAAAATCAAAATCAAAACAAAATCAAAATCAAAATCAAAATCAAAATCAAATCAAAATCAAAATCAAAATCAAAATCAAAATCAAAATCAAAACAAAATCAAAATCAAAATCAAAATCAAAATCAAAATCAAAATCAAATCAAAATCAAAATCAAAATCAAAATCAAAATCAAAATCAAAATCAAACAAAATCAAAATCAAAATCAAAATCAAAATCAAAATCAAAATCAAAATCAAAATCAAAATCAAAATCAAAATCAAAATCAAAATCAAAATCAAAACAAAATCAAAATCAAAATCAAAATCAAAATCAAAATCAAATCAAAATCAAAATCAAAACAAAACCAAAATCAAAACACACAAAACCAAAATCAACATCAAAATCAAAATCAAAATCAAAATCAAAATCAAAATCAAAATCAAAATCAAAATCAAAATCAAAATCAAATCAAAATCAAAATCAACAATCAAAATCAAAATCAAATCAAATCAAAATCAAATCAATCAAACAAAATCAAAATCAAAATCAAAATCAAAATCAAAATCAAAATCCAACAAAATCACAAATCAAAATCAAAATCAAAATCAAAATCAAAATCAAAATCAAAATCAAAATCAAAATCAAAATCAAAATCAAAACAAAATCAAAATCAAAACAAAATCAAAATCAAAATCAAAATCAAAATCAAAATCAAAATCAAAATCAAAATCAAAATCAAAACAAAATCAAAATCAAAATCAAAATCAAAATCAAAATCAAAATCAAAATCAAAATCAAAATCAAAATCAAAATCAAAATCAAAATCAAAATCAAAATCAAAATCAAAATCAAAATCAAAATCAAAATCAAAATCAAAATCAAAATCAAAATCAAAATCAAACAAATCAAAATCAAAATCAAAATCAAAATCAAAATCAAAATCAAAATCAAAATCAAAATCAAAATCAAAATCAAAATCAAATCAAAATCAAAATCAAAATCAAAATCAAAATCAAAATCAAAATCAAAATCAAAATCAAAATCAAAATCAAAATCAAAATCAAAATCAAAATCAAAATCAAAATCAAAATCAAAATCAAAATCAAAATCAAAATCAAAATCAAAATCAAAATCAAAATCAAAATCAAAATCAAAATCAAAATCAAAATCAAAATCAAAATCAAAATCAAAATCAAAATCAAAATCAAAATCAAAATCAAAATCAAAATCAAAATCAAAATCAAAATCAAAATCAAAATCAAAATCAAAATCAAAATCAAAATCAAAATCAAAATCAAAATCAAAATCAAAATCAAAATCAAAATCAAAATCAAAATCAAAATCAAAATCAAAATCAAAATCAAAATCAAAATCAAAATCAAAATCAAAATCAAAATCAAAATCAAAATCAAAATCAAAATCAAAATCAAAATCAAAATCAAAATCAAAATCAAAATCAAAATCAAAATCAAAATCAAAATCAAAATCAAAATCAAAATCAAAATCAAAATCAAAATCAAAATCAAAATCAAAATCAAAATCAAAATCAAAATCAAAATCAAAATCAAAATCAAAATCAAAATCAAAATCAAAATCAAAATCAAAATCAAAATCAAAATCAAAATCAAAATCAAAATCAAAATCAAAATCAAAATCAAAATCAAAATCAAAATCAAAATCAAAATCAAAATCAAAATCAAAATCAAAATCAAAATCAAAATCAAAATCAAAATCAAAATCAAAATCAAAATCAAAATCAAAATCAAAATCAAAATCAAAATCAAAATCAAAATCAAAATCAAAATCAAAATCAAAATCAAAATCAAAATCAAAATCAAAATCAAAATCAAAATCAAAATCAAAATCAAAATCAAAATCAAAATCAAAATCAAAATCAAAATCAAAATCAAAATCAAAATCAAAATCAAAATCAAAATCAAAATCAAAATCAAAATCAAAATCAAAATCAAAATCAAAATCAAAATCAAAATCAAAATCAAAATCAAAATCAAAATCAAAATCAAAATCAAAATCAAAATCAAAATCAAAATCAAAATCGAAATCAAAATCAAAATCAAAATCAAAATCAAAATCAATTTTGATTGAATTTTAATAAAATAAAAACTAAATTTTAAAAATTAATTTTAAATTTTAAATTTTAAATTTTAAATATTAAATATTATTCTTCATCAAAAGCCAAAAATAATGATTTTATAATTTTCAAACATTTATTGAAAACACTGGAAGAAAATTGGTTTCAACTTATATAATTCTAGATCATTTTTCATGAGCGCAGAATCAACTCCATCAACTTTGCTCTCTGGAGCTCTTTTTATAAAAGCAAAAAAACAACGCTATAAATTTGTTAATAAGAATATGTTTATTTATTAATTTACGAATAAGCCAAAAATGCAGTAAATTTAAAAAAAAAACATCAAATAAATTTCTTATTTAAACCTACAAGTATGCAAGAAATAATTTATTTTTCAAAATATACAAAATATATCTGAGGTTTCTAAAATGTTGCTTTATTTCTTCTTCAAACATTTCTTGTAAACTTGCGCTATGAAAACTTCAAAATTTTAGATAAACTCCAAAAAGTATGCTTTCATTTTTGTTGAACATAAAATTTATGTTCGGTAGAATCTTGAATTAAAATATATTTTATTTATGTAAGTACGCAAATGCTACAAGCATATTTTAATAAGTTATGATTAATGTATGATTTTATAAAATATTTTGTTTTTTTCACCAGCTTAAAAGTATGTGTTTTTTATTTTCAAACAAATTTTAGAGGCTCTTATAAGAAGGCTTCATCACAGCAATACTGAGAATTTTGGCAAATTGTTATGCTCAAAGGCCAGAATGGCTGCTTTCTTATTTTTAGATTTTCTAAGAAGTCTTAAAATAAGTTTTTCATAAACGCAGATGATAAAATTATTAAAAATATTCATTATAAAATTGTTTTTTTTTTAAGCAAAACAAAAAAGAATGATGTTTGAAAAATTGTAAACAACTTTACAGGAGAATCTTAATTTAGATTAGAAATTAATTTTGTTTATAAAAAATATTTTTAAAATCTAAAAGCAAACTTTTTCACGACCCTAAATGTATGCTTAGCAATTTTCAAAGTGTTTAACAGGCAATTTTTTTGACTTTATTTATAGCAAATGTCAACATGGCTTAACTCCAAGGAAATAAAAAAATATCGAACAGCATTTGACACAAAACACGCTTGAATAATATTTTTAATTCAATATTTTTAAATTTTTAATCATTTCAGCAGCTGCCTTAAAGTATGCAATGTTTGTTGTACTAAGGTTTAAGAAATGATAAGCTGACAAAATTTGCTCAAGCAATTTCGGAGGCATCTTTAGTTCAGCATTAACCGACGTTTTTTAATATTACGTTTTTTCCTTACATCTATCTTCAGGATAACAAAGAGTAACGAATTTATATGAAGAACTGCAGAATAGCATTTGGTTTAAAAATCTACTATATTTTTAAGTTTGCACATTAACACGAAATACATTCTAAAGCACAATTAATAAAACTATTTGAAAAGATAACTTTAAAACTATTTAATGCAACACCTTAAAGTTCAAATGGTCTTAAAATATGCAATAAATAAACTTGTAAGTAACTTTCAGCATTTAAAATATAAGATATACTTAAAATATGCAATAATTAATCTAAATATAATAATATTATAATAATAATAATAAAAATAATAAAATAAAGGCTCAAGAAACTTTTATTTGAAAAATTTTTATTTGAAAAAACTTTTACCGCGACTGGGGATCGAACTCATGCTCCAATCATGCTTCCACGGTGACCACCTAATCAAATTGAATTTTCTTTTTATATATTATATAAAATTTTTTTTTATGAAATTTACCTGCCCCCAGCAGTATGCAAAATTTTTTTATATCGAACGTATTTTGTTATCAAACTTTTGTAGCTGTAATTTTAAGCGAAACACATGATGTTGCCATAAATTAGTCACTGTTTTTTACTCAAGTAAATATAAGAAAATTTAAGCTCTCAGCTTTTGTTTGAGTTTGCTTTGGTAATAAAGAAAATTCTAGAGTTTAAAAATTCTTTAATCCATGTCATTTGTATGGATTATTATCAGTCATGCCTACAAGTATGCAGCATTGATGAGTAAAAACAGCCTTTCCTACAAAAGTTCATGTCTTAGACAGCATTATTTTAAATTTTTGAGAGAAAACTTTTAAATTTTATACAAATATGCAAAAAATTTCAATATATGCTGCATTAAATTGTCTAGCCAAAAACTAAGTATTGAAAAAAAAATTCAGTACAAAAAACAAGCCAAAACAACATTAAACATTAAATGAACATAACTTTCAGCCCATAAGTAGGCTAGGGTTTCTTAAATTTAATGCAAAATTGTAACATTAATATTAACCAAGCAACCAAGGCTGAGGCCTTTAACATTACGTTAATTTGTATACTGCGCCAAAAACTGCTGCCGCCTAAAAGTAGGCAAATTTTATTTTTTTATTGAAAGCACTTATTTTGACCATAAAACTAGATAAGCCGATGAATTTTGTTGAAACTCAAGTTTCCAATGCTAGCGAAATATTTTGAGTGAGTGATGGCACGAAATTTTTGCTTAGATGTCAACATTAATTAATATTCATGCTGACCATGCCGAAAAGTATGCAGGTTTTAAGATCATGCTTAGAAATTCAAATCATGATTAAAATACAATCGCAAGTAATTTGCATAAGTTTAATAAAACGCCAGAAGGCGGACACAAAAATTTGCCACTCTGAAATTCTCTGTAAGTTCAAAAAGCTCATCATAACAAGCATTTTAATTAAATTTGCTAATTTTGAATTTAATTACTGTCGATTTTTTTTTTTTTTTTTTTTTTTTTCATTTTGTACAGTGAGTATTTAATGAGAATTTGGTTTGCCGAAAATATTTGTAATGTCGAAACTTGTGCAAGTTTTAGTTTTGCACTTAATTGTATTTACAACACAAGCCGCAAAGTATGCTAAGGCATAGAGATAAACACAAAATTAATTAATTGAAAAACTTATAGAAATTATAATTAAAGTTCAAAGTTAAGCATTTTATAAGGCTTGACATCAAATTTGTTTACAAAAAAAAAACATTTTAATTCTAGCAGCTGAGGCTTAACTTTTGCTGTTTAAGCTTAAAGTAGACAACCATGAAATTGTTAAAGTTAACAAAGACTAGCAGCAAAAAAAGGAATAATAATAATAAATATGCTCATAAATATGCAACTGTCCAAGTTTTAGACGCCAGCTTGACAATGGCACAAAAAGGTGTTAAGTTAACACACATATTTTATTGTAAATTGGAAGCGGCGAAAAATAGCTGAAAAGCAAACACAGTAAAATTTATCAAATAAGAAATTAAATTGCAAAATTTTACTACGCGCAGCAGTGAAACAAAAAACAAAAAAAAAAACATGACTTCCGCGCTGAATCAACCAATTGTGGCATCCACACACCGTTCCCCTCTCTGCCACAACACATGGGTATAATAAGCACGTTGGCCATATTTGGCGGCGCCAAAAAGTATGCAAACAAATTTGAAGTCTTACTCTTATTTATTTTGCATGGCTTTAACTTGTTTTTTTTTAATTTTTGTTTTTTTTTTGCCACTCTCGGACGACACATAAATTATAAACGCAAACAAATTTTACTTCATTCCGCGACATTGTGCACGCGTTGGCCCCATTGGGTATGCAACATTTATGCTCGAAGGTGTAAAGAATGGTTTTTGCAATCTTGCTTGGTTCACTTAACAGCAAAAGTCGTCGGGAATTAAATTTGCTACCGGCTCCTGCTGCGAATGGGTGTAAATTTGCAAATGTTGCTAAACAATGGATGTGCGCTGCTGCTGCTGCCTAAATGTATGCTTCATTTTTTATACTTTTGCTGCTATGCTTTTGTATTTGCCATGTCATTTGCTTCTGCTTTGCTTCTACAGCTTTTGTTATATATCTTTCATTCTTTCTTTATTTCTTTGCCTGCTGGTTGGTTGGTTTGTTTGTTTGTTTGCACAAAACTTTTTGTTGATTTTTGGCGAATTTATTGCCAACTAAGAGCAAAAACTTAACGCCGTTGAGAGTGGTGTAAAATGAAAAATTAGTTGCTACTAAAATGCTGGCAAAAGTGTAAGAAGTGTTATGGTGGCAAGTTTGATGGCAAGGGTTTCAGGGGGAAAGAGCCTAGAAAATAGAATTATAAGAAACTTTTCAGGCATTTATAAATAAGGGCAAAGTTTTGCTTGATTTGAGTTTTGCTTGCTGTAATTTTTCTATTTATTTGTTTTTTTTCTTTTTTTTTGTTAAACGCAGAGATAAAACAGCTTGATTTGAGCGCAAGTAAAGCAGACGCTGCATACTTTTAGACTGACCAGAATTTTTCGATAAGTTTGTTTTAATTCACATGCAGATAGCAAAAATTTATAGCATACTTTTGAAGGTAAGGTAGAAATTTTTATTTTCATTGCTTTAAATTAAAATTGTGCTGCATACTTTTGGGCTTAACGAAAATATTATCTTATTTTGAGTTAGTTTTTCATAAAATTTATTATATTAGCTGCAAGATTCACGCGGAAAAAGAAAAAAATTTAAGTTTTTTAATTCTTTGCTTGAATTTACATACATCAAAATTTAAATTTTGATTTAAAATTTTATCTTTGTATTAAGAAATAAAGATTTTTTTTTATAAAATCATCTAAAACTGTTTTCGCAAAATGATTTGTCACACAAAATCGCTCTAAAATTAAAACAAAAATAATTTTTTGTAAAAATATTAAAAAATTTTACGATTTATTCGTTTTTTTTTCAACGCCTACAAAAATATCTTGATTCGATAACTACATAAGTGCAGCATTCTTTTAGGCTGCTCAGCTTTTTAAGATAAGTTAATTTTAGTTCACATTCAGATAGCAAACGGTTATAGCATACTTTTTGGGGGAAGGTAGATTTATTTAATTTCAGTTATTCTAGTTTAAATAATGATGCATACTTTTGGGCTAAAGGGTTATTTAGAAGATATAATTTTATTTAAGGAGGACCTTTTTTTGAACAATTCATAACTCAGTCAAAAACAAACATTTTTCCAAAATTTGTTTTATTATTGTAGAGAACTGAACAAATTTCAAAAAAAAAAAATTCAAAAAATATATTTTTCACTCCAACGTGATTTTATAGATCTAGAAACAGGCGGCCGGAGCTTTTTTTATAAATTTTTTTTTTTCAATTTTTGACGATGTTCGAAATTTGAAAGTGTTTTTTTTTTCGAAAAAAATATTGACTTTAAAAATTAATATAAAATCGAAAAAAAATGTAAAAACAAGCTCGTGTCATACGATTGCGAATCAAGTTTAAAAAAAGTACAAAAAAAAAAAAATGTCGATCAATGTTTGTACGTAGGTACAGCTGCCGTACGTAGGTAGCGCGAAAATTAAACATGCGCTCTCACTAATCCGGCTCTAACTAGAACCGGTTCTGAACCCGCAGGAATTTTTCTATGAAATTTTTTTCTCAGAATCTTAAGAATATTTACTAAAATACAAAATTATAAAAACAAGGTCAAAGTCATCAAATTGCTTAAAAATTGATTAAAAAATTCTACTCCGCGTAATATGCAATATTTTTTGTTTACCCAAAAATAATTTCCATCAAAAAAGCACTCAGAAATATGCAATAGTCTTTTTTAAAAAGTAAAAATTTATAATAACATAAGCCATCATCTGAAGTAAGTAAAATATGTTAACAAATGAGCAGCGTATTTCATATAAAATAGTACCCGGAATTATGTAATACTTTCTGATGAAATATTAATTTTTCATAAAAATATTGTCACCCAGAAGAAGGCAAGAATTTTGCTAAGCCAAAAATAATTTTAATAAAAATTCACCCCTCAAGTATGCAATAGTTTTTATATATATACAAATTTAAAAATTTGATCTGCCACCCAGAAGAAACTGTTAGTTATTGCTGAAACAAAAGTAATTTTTATTTTAAATATCTCCCGTAAATATGCAATATATTTCTGATAAAACATAAATTCTTGAACAGATGTTTTTTTGTGCAAACTAAAAAAAAATTTTTTAAATAACATATTTCTCGTCAATTTTTTTGTTTACACCCAAAAGTATGCAACATCATTTCAGTCTTGTTTCTGTTTTATTAATAAAAAAAAACTTAAGTTCTTGCCTAACGAGCTATATTCAATAAAATTAAATGGCCAACAACTGCAACCATTACCAAAAGCAACCTAAAATAACGCACACTGACGAATTCTTGCTCCAGTCAGCAATAAAGTGTTTATGATTTTTTTGCCCTACTCACACACACCACCCACAATGCCCTAGCGTCAAGTTGACAGGCTATAAAAGTATGTCAATCACATAAATATTTATGATCTGCATATTCTTATATTTGGGCAAAAGTGTTACGAATTGCCATTCAATAAAATTTAACATTTAGCCCAGCCCTGAGTTGAAGCTTTGCCAGCGCTTGGCCTGGTTTCCGAAATGTTGCTAAAACGGTCAACAACAAGGTGAAGGTTATGCATGCGCACAACATGACGCAACGTATGTCAGCAGCAGCAGCAGCACCAGCAGTAAAATAATCCTTTATCCAGGCCAACAATAGGACATGAGGCAGCTGGCAACATTTATGCCATCAGTCTATCAGTCTGTCAGTTTGAAAGTGAGACCAGCATTGAGGCAATGTTGCTGCCTGTGCTAGTTTTTTTTTATTTTTTTTTTTTTTTTTTTTGCTGAGCTTAATTATAAATTCATGCCAACAACAATAGTGAAAGAAGTCAACACAACAACAGTAACGAACAGCAGCTACAATAACAGTTACATTTTGCTATCATACTTGTCCCAAAAAATACACAAGAAAGCATGTCGTAGCAGCGCCTGTGGGTATGTGTTGACTAAAAAACAAAAAAAAAAAAACAACAATATTGCGCTGCTTGACCAAAACAACAGCATCTAGAACAGCAATGATTTGTGCTCGACAAGAATTGCTGCTGTTGTAAAATTCTGTTAAACCCAAACTGACATTAAGTTACATTAATGGTTGTTGCATCAAATAAAAATAAATTTGCTTTCATTTTAATGCGCCTAAAAATAGACAACAAACCTACACACACACATACAAAAGCCATACAAAACTTGTGCCTATATAGTTGAGGCTGTAGGTTAATGCATTGTAAAATAATATCTCTGTTTGACGCAGTAACCTGACCTTCACATGTACTGCATGCTGTCGTAGTCAAAAACGCTTGCATAGTTTCAGGTGTATTTTGTGCATGCAATAAATTCTGCTTAAATTTTATGCACAAGGCAATTAAAGTTAATGTCTTGCCTCATAGTTCGTTGAGCACAAGGCTGCAATTTTAGTTGTAAAGCTTCTCTTAAGTATGAGTGGAAATTTAAAAATTGTACGACAATTTTTGTCATGCCTGAAAGTATGTTAAAATTTTGTAATAAATAACATAAATACAGATCAAAAAATTGATGACAAAATTTTGATAGAAATTTTTATACCGAAAATTTGGAAAATTTTATTATGCTTAAAAGTATGCAAAATTACTTAAAAAAACTAAAACTACAGTTGCCTCAGAGTATGCAATTTTTTTGATATATTCCATAAAAATTCTATTAAAATAGTTATGAATTTTTAAACATTAGTGTTAAACTTTTAATACAATGTTAACAAATTTTATTGGAATTTGTTAAAAAATGTATTTGGTTGAAATTAATTCAAATCAAATTCATATTTTTATTTGCAATCTGACAGTTTTTATACGAAGTATTTTTATGATATTGCATACAATCGTTGTTTGAATAAAAAAACGTATGCATTTAAGTACCTAAAAGTATTAACTTTAAACAAAAAATTTATATGTATCGACGTAAGGAGTTGGCCACACACAGTGAGCGATGAGAGTGAGCGATTTACAATTTTTGCCATATGAACAGATAATAGCTCAACTCTCAAATGAAAAAATAAACATGTTTCATTGCGATGCCGCCCAGTGCTTAGTGTGTGGCCTCAAGATTTTCAAAACGTAGTTAACGCCTGATAGTAGGCAAAATTTAAAAATTTAAGCTTGAAAATTATGAAATTGAGATTTAATTATGCCGAAAAGTATGCAGGTTTATTTTTGCACTATTGTGAAAAAATTACAATTCATAAAACAAGTATTGCATACTTCTACGTGGTGTTTTATTTTAAAATTACTTGTGCTTTTTTAAGAACTTTCAGTTGCTACTGGATGGTAGATTATATTTTTGAAAATTATCACTAAATATTATTTATTTTTGAGGTGAATTTCTTATTTTATATTTTGCAAAATATCGGTGAAAGATTTTTTTAATTAATCATTTACTATTGCATACTTTTTAGCGAAATTTTATAGTTATTTATTATAATTTCTACATAATTCAGCCCAAAAAATTATTTTATCGTGAAAAAAGTTAATCAGAAAACATTGCATGCTTCTAAGACATATTTAAAATACAAATCACTTCTGCTGTGTCTTGAACTCTAACCTACTTCAGGCGATAATTAATATATTTTTTCTTATTTATAAAAAAGACTATTGCATATTTTGTTCGCAAATTTAATATTATTTTAGAATTGCCAATATTGTTTGCATATTTTTGGGTGCGATATTTTGATTCAAATTTTAAAAAAAAATAGAAATAGCATAAGGCAATGAAGTCTTAAAATTTTGCATACTTTTGGGTGAAAAAAAAATTGAGCATAACAAAATATAAAATGTATGGCATTTTTTATTATTTTGTTAATAAGTGTTAATATTGTAATAAATATTACTGCATACTTCTGGGTGGCCTTTTAAACAAAATAGTTTTTGTTTTATTTTTGTTTATTATATGTACATATTTTGGAAGACTTTTGGGTGAAAAGAAATGAACATAACACAATATAAAATTCATGGCATTTTTTATTATTTTGTTAATTAATTTTATCAAATATTATTGCATATTTCTGGGTGGCCTTTAAAACTAAATAGTTTTTGTTTTATTTTTTTATCAAAAATGTGTGCATATTTTGGCAGGCTGCTTTAAAAATATATATTTTGTTAAAACTAATTACGGCATGTGAGATAAAGATTTTTTTAACAAAAACTATTGCATACTTCTAGATGGCATTTCAAATTATTGTGAAGAATTTATTATTTTGCAAAAACTATGCCATGTGTCTATTTTCATTTCGAATACAAGCATATTTTAACTAAGCTTATTTAATAATATAATCAAATGTTGCATTTTTTCCAGGTAAGCACACATTTGAAGAAAATTTGGAGTGATAATATAAAAAATAATTATTTGCTTTGAAAAACAATATTGCATACTATTGAGTGGCATTTCACATAAGTGTGAATTTATATTTTAACACAAAAAATTGCCTACTTTAAGGCTATATGTTTTAAATAAACTTAAATTTGGTTTCAAAAACCAATAGACTCCACTGGATTTGGGGCCTCGGTAGTCGAGTGGTTAGCGTGCTTGACTGCCAACCCAGAGGTTCCCGGTTCGAATCCCGGTCTAGCCATGGTCCTACGCTTTTACCTTTCTTTAATTCTTTCCTCATTTCTAATCAACTGAAAATTAAAAACTTCATCAATATATACGACTTTGGAAAATGCAGTTGGTGGAAGAGATGTTTGTGGAATGAGATTGCTTGATAACTCGAATTGACTGAGGTAAAGGCATAACACTTGCCTCAGATTCAAATTTGAATGTTGATATAGCACTCCGCCACACTAGAACATTCTACACTTGTTTCTCTTGATTTCCCTTTCTCTCCTACTTATCTATCTCCCCATTTCTGAACCAAGGCAGACTTGACTGAATAGGTTTGACACTTGAAATCCTTGGTTCAAAGCTAAAAAAAAAAAAAAAATAAAAACAATTGCATACCTTTGGGCGGTATTTTGACAAAATTATTTTGGCCAAACATATTCCAAACTGAAGATTTTTCCATATTTCTGAGCGAAACTCAAAGTATTTTTCGTGTTTTTTATACCCTAAACCTGAAAGGTCAGGGTATATTAACTTTGTGCAAACGTTTGTAACGCATAGAACGAAGCGAATCCGGTATAGAAAAGTATATATATTCTTGATCAGCGTCACCACGTGAGTCGAGCTATCTATGTCCGTCCGTCCGTCCGTCCGTCCGTCCGTCCGTCTGTGTGTTGTCCGTATACACAGGATAAGAAGAAGGCGTTGAGATAATTCGATGAAACTTGGTACACATGGTCACATGTACCCAAGGATCTGCACTATTGAATATTTTTGGAATCCGCCCACGGACACGCCTACCTTCCATACAACCCAAAAATTTAAAACTGCATAACTCAGCTCATAATAAGTCTACAACAACAAAATTTGGTATGTATGTGTTTTATACCAACACAAAGATGTCTTTGAAAAATGGACGTCATCCGCTAACGGACACGCCCACCTCCCATACAACCCAAAAATTGAAAACGCAATAAATAAGCCTCTGTTTAACCTACAGAGCTAAAATTTGGCACATATGTTTTTTATAACAAAAAAAAGATGGTTTTGAAAAATGGACATCGTCCGCCCACGGACACGCCTACTTCCCATACAACGCGAAAATTGAAAACTGCATAGCTCAGCTCATAATTAGCCTACAACAATAAAATTTGATATGTATGTGTTTCATACCAACACAAATATATCTTCGAAAAATGGAAATGGAAAATGGACATCATCCGATCACGGACACGCCTACCTCCCATACAACCCAAAAATTGAAAACGCAATAAATAAGCATGTGTTTAACCTACAGAGCTAAAATTTGGCACGTATGTTTTTTATGACAAGACAAAGATGGTTTGGAAAAATAGACTTCATCCGCCCACGGACACGCCCATTTACAATTAATTTTTTTTTTTTTTTTTTTTAAAAGTGGGTTTAGGGTATTTCATAGTCGGCCTAGACCGACTTTAGACTTTCTTTACTTGTTTTTTTTATAACTAATGCATACTTCTGAGTGTCATGTCAAGAAAAATATCTTTAACTAAACAAACATATTTGCATACTTTTGTAAATATCAGAGCTTGACGTAGATAAGGTTTTTGACTAAAAATTCTTTAACGCACTTTTTTGCGTTCTTATTGATAATAATGAAAGTTTTAAAATATTGCATAATTTAAGGTATAAAAAAATTTTTAAAAAATATTAAAAAAATTATTGATCGTATTGAACAAAAAAAAATTATTTGTTGTATGAACGAATTATTATAAGGAATTTATTTATATATAAAAAAAATATGATATATATAAGAAATTAATTATTCTAATCGACTGGGTCCTCTCTGCAGGCAAGGACCAATTTCAAAGATTAAGCAATGCCATGTAAAGCTTCTTGAGAATAAAAATATTAGCTGTGCGAAGTCGGCACAAAACATGTATGTAACTTCAGTTTTCGATAAAATTTTCATAAAACGCCCCTAAGAAGCTCGCTCAAAGTTCTTTAGAGGACTGAAATGAATTAATAGTTTTTTTTTTAAAAGATTAACATGAACAACAACATATAATGTGTTTATAAAAAACAACTACTGCATACTCTTAGGCACTTTTTATAACAACCATTTAGCTTCTTTTCTCTGCTATAGCAACTAATTTGAATACAAAACTTCTTCGAAGAACTTGAGTGTAGATAACATAACGTATTAACTCGATTAAAGCTGGCTTTAAGCCAAGATATTTCTAGAAATTTCAAGAAATCCAGGCAATGCAGGATATTCACTCAAACACACACATACGTGTTCACAAACAACCTGCAGCATATAAAAAACTTAATCCTATGCTATACAAAGTTGTTGCTGTGTGCGTCAATCGATGACTTTTAAGCAGCAGCATAAACCAAAATTTTTTTTTTTGGTTTTTTTTGGTTTTTTTTTTGTGCTACTTCGATTACGCAATTCAGTTTCATGAGTCAACAAAAACGACAACAGTAACAGTAAAAACAAAAAAAAAAATTTGGCGCAAAAAGCCAAATATTATTTACATACAATATGCCGATGGGCAGAAGGAAAAAAAAATTGGAAACCCTGTATTTTTTTATCTCAATTCCGTTAAGTTTTTTTTTCTGCTCTTTTTTTGTGTCATTTCATGGTCGCTATAGTTGTTAGTGTTATTCCATTCTTTTATTTTTTTTTTTTTTTGTCTTGTGCCTCTTTTGCCCAGGCGAAATATTATTATACACGACATATCGATCGCATCAATTTATTTTGCAATAAAAAAAAAGTTTTTTTTTTTTCTCTGTGCTTTCACAGCATACGAATTGGATTAAAATGTTATGTATGCGCCTTCATGAAGCAGTCATTGAGCAAGAGCAGACAAGGAAGGGAAAGGCAGGGCAAAACAAGTACGATAGTAAAATCATCGAAAATCCGTAGTCAAATTGCTGCAGCAATTGAATCGGATGAGCGAAATGGAGAAGGGAGGCAGTGTTTTTTTTTTTTGTTTTGTTTTCCTCTTTTTGATATTTTTGGTGACATGGTGTTAAAGAGCCACTTAAGATAGACAACCAAATATATGTATATAAATTTTGCTAGAACATAAAATCGGCAAAAGTACAGGCGCCACAATTTCTGTTTCACAAACTAAAGTTTGTTTCGAGTTTCATTTCGAGAGTTATTTTGTGTTTGCATTGGTTAAAACATGATTTATGAGTGCTACAACTATTCTAGCTCCACAAAGCACAGTTCAATTAGTGTGCAAAAAAAAAAAGAACAGAAAAGAGAAAAGGCAAAATATATCGAAATTCATTAACTTATCTTTTACACATGTATAAAAATTTCTTTGAATAGTCTTCTGACCAAATTTCGTAAAGATCGGTCAACTTTTGTACAGACCTATCATACAAAACTATTTAAAAACTTAATAGATTTCCAGGAGAATTACTTCTATGATCTAACAAATTTACAACAGTTCTGAAATTGTTCTGAGGTAGCTTTAGTTAAGAACTTCATTTAATTAATTATAATAAAATAATTTTCGCAAATAATCTGGCTAACAATAATTAAATTCTCTATTGAAGCACAGCATACTTTCAGGCATACTTTCAGGCACAGTTTTGATAAAATCAACAATTTGTAGATCTAGTGAGTACAACAACCTTTTGCTGAAAACAACAGCATTTTTTCTAGCATCAAAATATAAAACAAAAATAAAACAAATTGGCCATTTCAGCCCTTGAAAGCACTTTGACCGAGCTTCTAATGATCAATTGTGTTGTGTGTGTTATTAAATGTTTGCACACCAGTGACCGAGAACTGGACCTACATGTCTTATGCCGACTCCGAACGGCTTAAGTTCATGTTCTCAAGAAGCTTTACATGGCATTATTTACTCTCTGAGGTTTGCCATTGTCTGCAGAGAGGTGGTTACAGATTAGTAAAATTTGTTTATTGAAAAAACTTTTCGCCGCGGCTGGGGATCGAACCCGGGCTCCGAGCATGCTAAGCCACACACTTAACCTGCATGCCACGGTCACCACAGCATCAAAATATGAAAATCGTAAAAAACGCATACGCGAAAACAGTGTACCAAAAGCTACTTTTTCCGGTGTGTGTGATCTTATTAGATATATCTCTTATGAAAAAAACCATTTGGATCATACAGGGTTTTCCAATAAGAGGTGTTATTTTAACATTCAAAGAAAAATGCCATGTTTTGAGATATATGATCGGATGTTTATTATTATAACCGTTAATAATAAAAAAACAACATCAGCCAAATCGCCACCACGACCCCGCTTACAGAACCATATCCTTTTCATGAAATTTTCCATAACTAAATCGCATAGTGGCTGCCCTATGTCTTCGATAGACTCACAAATTCCATCTTTGAGGTCTTGAATCGACGCTGGGCTGTTGGTGGAGACCTTATGTTTCACGTGGCTCCAAAGAAAGAAGTCGCAAGGAGTTAAATCATAAGATCTCGGTAGCCAATTGTGATCACCTCTTCGAGAGATAACACGGTGCGGAAACTTTTCTCGTAAAATATCAATGGTTTCGTTGCTTGTGTGGCACGTAGCGCCGTCTTGTTGAAAGTAAACGTTGTTCAGATCAATATCATTCAACTGTTGATCCAACCTCATTTTCAAAAAAGTATGGTTCAATGACCCCGCCGGACCATACACCGCACCAAACACTCACACGTTGAGAATGGAGAGGCTTCTCAACAATAACTTTTGAGTTTTCCAAGCCCTAGATGCGACAATTTTGGTTGCTGACAAAGCCACCGAGGTGGAAATGGACCTCATCAGTCAAGATAATTTTTCGATGGAATTCCGGATCATTTTCATGCATTTCAAGGACCCAATTCGCAAAGACACGTCGTTGTTAATGATCGGCCAGCTTGAGTTCTTGTGTTAACTGAACTTTATAAGCCTTAAGACCCAAGTCTTTATGCAAAATACGGTGTAATGACGTTTGTGGAATGCCCAATTCCAAAGAAAGACTAGGAATGGACAAACCTGGGTTTTTTTCAACACTTTGGGCAACAGCAGCAATATCCTTAATTGTTATTTAGCGACGTGCACGGGTTTTATTCTTCACATCACTAACCTGTCCCAACAGCTCGAATTTTTCCATCAATTTCTGCATTGCGGTGCGACAAGGTGCTTCACGACGACCAAAAAATGCTTTTGTTTAGTTTTGCGAACTGTGACTGCAAAATTTTGACCATTTTTGTAGTGAATTTTTATAATTTCTATATCTGCATCCAAGAGAACAAGCGTTGGCTAGTGCTTCTTGTAGAAAGAAGCAGAACTTAATATGTTAACTTGAACTAGAACTAAGGTATCTACTTAAACGGAATTCTACGTCTACACATACGAAACTATCGAAATTGTTTCTTTATTTTTATCTATCGTTTTGACGTAGAATTACGTTTTACATCGCGCTTTGTATGGGTTCGTTTTTACAAATTTTTTTAAGAACATGAAACGTTTTTGAGTAATATTTTAGGGTATACCTACAGCCTTCAATACTCATCGTTTAAAAATAATAGATATGCTTAAATATCATATCTATTGAGTACTTACCCAATACTAAATTAATATTTTTGGAATCCGCCTACGGACACGCCTACCTCCCATACAACGCAAAAATTAGAAACTGCATAAATAAGCTCATAATTAGCCAACGACAATAAAATTTGGTATGTATGTGTTTTGTATCAACACAAAGATGTCTTCGAAAAATTGATATCATTCACCTACGGGCAAGCCCACCTCCCATACATCCCAAATATTGAAAACACAATAAATAAGCCTCTGTTTAAGTTACAGAGATGAAAATTGGCACGTATATTTTTTATGACAAAATAAAAATGGTTTTGAAAAATGGACATCATCCGCTTATGGACACGCCTACCTCCCATACAACCACAAAATTGAAAACGCAATAAATAAACCTCTGTTTAACCTACAGAAATAAAATTTGGCACATATGTTTTTTATGACAAAATAAATATGAGGGGTATTCACGATGTGGTGTATTTTTGATAAATTCTTACAAAATTTACAATATTTACAACGCATTGTGAACAAACCTTCACTTAAGTCTGGGAAGTTCATCATTTAGCAGTACGAGAAAATAAAAGAATTGAACTGAAGCACTGAATTAAATTAACTTTTATTAAATAAACACACAACCCAGCCAGTACCTTCATTCACGCTGAGTCAAAAAGCTTTTGTGATCAGTTGATCAAATATACAGCGTAATTTACAAAGAATACAATAGGGTTTCGCCATTGTATTTTTGCTACAGGGTGGTATTTTGAGGATTGTAAATGTACAGTGTCATTTTGTTTCAGTAATTTTACATCAAATATCAAATTTATCAAAAATACACAATACAAGGGCAAATACACCACATCGTGAATACCCCTATGGTTTTGAAAAGTAGACGTCATCCACCCACAGACGCGAAAATAAGGTATGTTTAAAAATTGGAATTAATCCGCTCATGAGCACGCCCAACTCCCATAGCGAAAGAACAATAGAGGCATTAAATGTAAGCTACAGGAATAAAACTTTTTATGTGTAAATTTACCATCAACATATAAATGCATATAAAATATAGGCTTCAGCCGCCCACGGACACTTGAGTTTCGTTTTTGAAAAAGTAGGTTTAGTCTATTTCATAGTCGGTCTAGACCGACTTTAGACTTTCTTTACTTTTTTGTTAATATTTTATTTTTGCATAAAAATTTTGTTGGCATTTTATACCAAACAAATTTTTTAAATACAGTTATGGTTGCGAAAAATAAGTTTTTTGGTTCTTTTTGGTCGAAACTCAGAATTCTGAATAAATGTTGAAGAATAGAAATAAACTTCAGGGAAAAAATGTAAGCTACATGTAAAGTTTGTTGCAAACATGAATATTAAGCACGTGAATGCAGTTCTCGATCAATTGTGAATAAAAATTTAATTTAAACATTTAAAAAAACACAGACAATTTGATCATAAGAAGCTCAGTTTAAGGAGGGACATAACATTCACGGCAGAGAAAACAGAGCTTCTTTTAAATTCATAACTCAGTCAAAAACAAACATTTTTCCAAAATTTTGTAGAGAATTGAACAAATTACAAGAACAAAAAAAATTCAATAAAATACATTTTTCATTCCAACATGGTTTTATAGAGCTCCAAACTGGCGACAGAGAAAAAACGGGGACTCGTGGTTGCAGCGCTGGTAGTCGCAAAAATTGTCCGATCTGGAAAAAAAATGACTTTTTTAAATCTTAACAAAATTGGTTATCGTATGACAGGTGTTTTTTTTTTAAGAATTTTTTCAATTTTCAGTGATGTTCCAAATTTGAAAGTGTGTTTTTTCGAAAAAAATATTGAATTTAAAAATTCATAAAAAATCAAAAAAAAATGAAAAAAAACTCGTGTCATACGATAAAACAACATTGGTTATCGTATGACAGGTGCTTTTTTTTAAGAATTTTTTCAATTTTTAGTGATGCTCCAAATTTGAAAGTGTGTTATTTCGAAAAAAATATTGACTTTAAAAATTCATAAAAAATCGAAAAAAAAAAATTTTTAAAAAGCTCGTGACATACGATAGCGAATCAAGTTTAAAAAATGCCAAACAAAAAAAAAATTTCGTCAAAAAATGAAACCGCTAGTGCCACAACCAGAAAGAAAAACATGGTTTCAAGATAAACGCGTTCAAAGTTGGTGAATTAAGAAAAATCCAGGGAAAAATAAAAATGCGCTCTCACTTATCCGGCTGTAACTTTTGAACCCGTAGGAATTTTTCCATGAAATTTTGATGAATGAATGAATTTTTTAGAATCTTTAGAACATTGACTAAAAGACAAAATTATAAAAAAGTCAATTTCAAAAAACGGCCATTGCCATGTCCCCCATTAAGTTCTTTCAAGGACATGACAAATTCTTTTTTTTTAATTGGTTTTTTTTAAAGAGTCATAAGTTTTGGTATTTTTCGGCTTTTTCAAAGAAAGTGCGTCGTATGAGAAACCCTTTTAACATCATTGAGCTTTACAAGTTCAACCAAGCAGAGCTTTAGGAATACATTTTAAAATATGTTGTTACGTTGTTAAATAATGCGTCAATATTTGTTGGCAATTTTAATTTAAGCTCTGTTTTCTTCAGTTTTTTTTTTCTCTTTCTATATGATGAAATTCAAAACAATCGCAACCACCTTCGTTCTTTCAACGCAACCTCTATTTTTTGTACAAACAAACAATTTTTGGTTAAATATTTGGAAAGTGTTTGTTGTTACCATTGCTCTTGTCTGGCTGTTACTGTTCTGCTCGCTTGCCAAATACTTGTCACAGTTCATTTTATTTCTACAGCTATCTGAGCTAAATATAGCTAGGAAGAAAATAGAAACAAGCAAATAAAATAACAGCAATTGCAGTGCTACAAGACAGCCAAGAAGAAAATGCAGCAAAATCACGAATCACAAAAATCACTCAGCATGTATGGCACATGTTGTTGGTGCTGTTGTTGTCTAGCCAAATATTGCTGATGTTGCAGATGCTGTGTCTTCTGCTGCAACTTTCAACCACGTTACTGCTACACAACTCTTATTTCAATTTATTGCCACATTTTTTTTTTTTTTTATTCCCATGTTGTTGTCGCTGCTTTGCTTTGTCAGCAGTAAGACAGCCGTCAGCAGCCGGGCAGTGATTTATACTCGTTGCACAAATCAAATCTATTTTCTATTTATTCGCTTTGAATTGGCAAACATTTTTTGGGCTGCCAAAATGACGCAGCAGACACTGAGTTGTAACTCAAAACAATGTGCTTGTATAATAGTGAAGATATAAGATGTTTCAGGTATATTTTCATGCACAAATACATGTATACAATGGAGTTAAAAATATCAATATACTCATACTTTTTCATAGGCCACAAACGTATGCTTATCATTCATTGTTAAGATGCAGTTAATATAGATTTCAATTGCTTTTTTAACAGCTGTTTAATACTTTGCCATTTAGATGTAGTTTTAAAATAAATCTTTATATATATATTAATTTAAAAAATATCTTGCCTTATTTGATTATGAATTCCCTGTATCAGTTTTTTTTTTTTTAAGACTAAGTAAATCAAAAGTACACCCAATTAATATTCTGATATTCTTTGCACAGCTTATTTACTAAGAGTGCGTATCACACACAAAATCGTCAAATATGCTAAATTGTTGCTCCTCGATACTAAAGTGCTGCCGAAAATCATTGTAGCAATTCGTGCACCCTAAACCAATTTGAAAGCTATTAAAAATCGCCTAAATAAACAAATTATTGCCGGTAAATTATTTCAAAGACAGAAACAGAGAAAGGAAAAAAAAAACAAAAGCAGCAGCACTCAATTTAATTACGTGTCACTCATACGCCATGGTGGAGGCAAGCAAGAAAATTTAAACGCTGTCTAAGGGCACAAAATAAAATAACAAAAAAACGTTGCTGCGTTCTAAACAAATACAATTATTAACATTAACAAATTTTTGCTCTCTTTTTTTCGATTTGTGTTGCTGTGTTGTTGGCTGTTTTGTTGGCAAAATCAATTGAACTGAAAGCTGCTGAATCAATGTTGCTGCTGCTGTTTTATTTGCACACAATTTTTCTTTAAATGTTTCATTTGCAGAATAAACAAATGCAGGGAAAAAATGTTGCTGTTTATCTAGCATTTCAAGTTGAAAAAAAAGAAAACGCAAACATGCGCAAAGAGCATTAGCAGCAAAAAAAAACAACAAGAAAAAGATATAAAAATAACAAGCAAAAGATATAAAAAGTAATCAAGAAATTTCGGCTATCCTTGCTTAATTTGAGATAACAAAAATAAGGACTCTTAGAAACAAAAAAAAAATACTTCTTTTATTTGAATTTTTGTTGTTGTTTTGCTACTCGCTGAACTTAAATTTAATGTTTTTTGATGTGCAGATAATGTTTGATGCCCGTTTTAAGTGCTGTTGGAATTTGAAGCCAGTCAAAATGCTAGGCTATTATTAAATGTCCTGCTTTGTTTAAACTTCAGGCTGTCTAGTAATAGGCAACAAAAAAAAAAAAAAAAAATTCCAGGTAAATAGAAACTTTACAGGTTTTTCAAGCAATCTAAAGCAAGAATGGTTGCCATCCTTTTTACTGTTGGTTGCCAACAATATACAGCATGCTTTGATCAAAATTCAATTTCATTACAGCGTATCAACATCAGTACAGTTGAGAGCACAAAAGCAGCAATACAAGAAACAAGACAAGATATAGAAAAAAGAAAACAAAAACTGTTATCATTAAGAGCAGAAAAATCAAAAAATAAACAAAAGAATTCAAGGGAAAAAATAAACAAAATATAAAAGAAATAATAATAAATAATAATGCAAAGAAAAAAAAAAAAAAACAATCTAAACATGAAATAAAATAATAAAATAAATAAAACTAAAGTCCAAGAAGATAGACATTAAAAATAATGTCATTGTTGTATTTATCATAAAGTCTAAATGTTGTTGCTGTTGGTATTTCAGCTTTGTATTAAAAAAAATTTCTTTTTCTACCCTCTCTCTTTCTCTCTCTTTTCTTTTTTACAGACAAATGTTAACGTAAAAATTAAGTCTTCCGAAAAAAAAAAAAAAAAAAAAAAAAAAAAATGCATAACAATAAAAACCAAAAAGATTTCTGCAGAAAAACAAGCAAAGCTTAGTGGTGATTATTTTTTTTTTTTTTTTATTCTGTTCGTCTTTAGTTTTATTTTTGTGGTTAACATTGACTGTATGAGTTGAGTTCAGTTGAGTTGAGTTGAGTTGAGTTGGGGCTGCCAGCCAACACGTGCCAGGCCAACAGAGGTTGCCCATTTATTCTAATATAGACATTTTTACTGGATAACCAAATTAAATGCTGCAGCACGTCGTAGCTTGATTCGTTTTTTTTTTTTTTTTGTCATACAAGATTGAAAGAGTGTGCAAGAATGTTGGCCTTAAGAGCATCTAAATCAAATCAAGCACGGAGCAGCTAGTCAATAGTAGTTAAGAAAAAAAAAAAATTATATTTAAGAAACGGCTGATGTTGTGGTGGTAGATATTTCTAAAATTTTCTAGCCATGTAACTGAAGAAGCAACTAAGAAATGATACACAATCTTTACAGAACCATTCTAGATCGTTTGCATGAACTCCCCAGCATGATAACCAGGTCAGCTGTAGAATGCTCGATATGATGATTTTTTTTAAGCCTTTCAAATCCGCGGAACCAGACGGAAACCTGACGGTCATGATGCATCATGCTCTTTGCTGCATCATTCCCTGGCTTAAGACAATCTTCAATGGTTGCCGCAGAACCAGTTATTTTCCAAAAATGTAGAGCGAAGTGAGAGTAGTATTTATTTCCAAGTGACATTGTCAAGTGATAAATGCCAAAGCGGCTGAGCTGGCAAGTAGTGGAATAACGATAGACACCAACAGGACCATTACAGGCCATTCAAATATATTATTTCTCTAACAAATTCTATGCTCCCCGGGCAAGCATTTGAAAATTTTATCAAGAACGTATCTATGGTCAGGCTTAAATGGACTTAGATAGGATGAACCACTGAATATAAAAAGCATAAGTTTGAGGTTGGCAGAGACCGAAAAGCAAAGCAGCAGTTTTAATTTGTTTGATGATTGACAATACTTTTCTGCGAAAAACTTTTATTGTTTTCAATTTTTATTATCAATACTAACTGAATATCAAGTAAACTTGATATGACTGTGTAAAATCTTTGTGTCATATTAGTTCAAAACATTGCATGAACTTCATGAGAATCATACAACGCTCACGGCCATTTAATGCAAACTGCCTGTATACAAATGTAAAAAACGAATTTTTCATGCAACTTGCAATCGCTAGATAAACAGCGTTTCTAATATTTCTCAAACTGTAATTATTTGGTGACCGTGGCATGCAGATTAAGTGTGTGGCTTTGCATGTTCGGAGCCCGAGTTCTATCCCCAGTCGCGACAAAAGTTTTTTCAATAAACATTTTTCTGATCGGTCACCACCTCTCTGCAGATAAGGACATAGTGCAGAGAGTAACTAATGTCATGTAAAGCTTCTTGAGAACATGAACTTCAACCGTTTGGAGTCGGCATAAAACATGTAGGTCCAGTTCTCTGTCAGTTGTGTGCAAGCATTTAATAACAAACACAACACAATTGTTCATAAGAAGCTCGGTCAAAGTCCTTTCAAGGGCTGATATGGTCAATTTGTGTTTGATTTCTTTTTTTGCAAATATTTGTTAATATTACAGTAATTTTAGTACTTTCGCTGAGGCATGGGTGGTATTACAAACAAATGCAGCCGCTCTTGGGATGTTTGAGAGGAAAGTTATTTCCAAATACTTTGGTGCTGTTCGAGTTGGCGACAAGTAACGCATTTGAAAGAAACGCGAACTGTACGAGCCCTACGACGACATTGACTTAGTTCAGCGTATAACAATTCAGCGACTACGCTGGTTGGGTCATGTCTTTCATATGGATGCAGAAGCTCCAACGGTGTTTAAAGCGAAAGCCGAGGGTCGACGACGCAGAGGAAGACCATGCCTACGATGGTATGACCAGTACGAGGAAGCCTTAACTGCGCTTGATGAAAGAGATTGGAGACGGCGCGCGCGAAGCAGAGACGCCTGGCCAGAACTAATGAAGTCAGCCGTAACCCTACCACGGGTTGTCATGACCAGCTAAGTAAGTCAGTAAGTATTACAGTGCTTTTTATACTTTATAACTTAAACTATATGAAGAAATGTTAAGCCTTAAAGTATGCACAGAAGATTTGTTTGTTTTAAAAAGTTAATTTGAATTAAGTTCTTGATATTTTTTACTCTAAATGATTCCACACTCTCATAGAACAGGCTTCTATACTAGTTAAAGTGACACATAAAAATGTAATTAATAAATATTTTTGAAGACAATTTAAGAGAAGAGAAGAGTTTAACAATTTAAGCTCACAGAAAAACAACAAAAATTCTTTATAACAAAAACCATTCAATATTGTAGGACTGAATAAGCATTTATTATTTTTTTGTATTATTATGTGGTTACTTTGTTTCTCTTTAACGTTACACTGGAATGTTTTTTTCAAATATATCGCAAATAATCCATGAGACCAAAAAATTGTTTAAGTATACCTGAAAGAAAACCTCACAACTTTCATTTTATATTTACTTTTTTTCGATAATTTTGGTTATTTTCAATACATTACCAGTTGTATGTGGTCTTTAACGTTACATACATATTTTAAAAGTGAGTTTCATAGGTTTTCATTTTGAAAAAAATGCAGAAATTGACAATGAAAAGCCTTAATTAAATAACTATATCGAAGAAGATGATAGACGAAGAAGACGGAGTCGAAATGTGTGGTCTTTAACGTTACACGCTAAGAAATTTGTCTACCTATTTATATTTTTTCGTGCACAATACAGGCGAAATCAACGCATGCAGTGAAGCACGACAAAAATAGACTGTTTTGATATTTAATCTCAAGCATTAAATTTTTTTTTAAATTTTCTCTATTATAATATGACTATTTATAACAAACCCCGTTCTACGATGGGTTTCATTAAAAACAATGCAGTAGTTGATGATATGACAAGATAATATTGCAGCCGTCGTCAAAGTGTCGATACTGATTAATATCAAATAACTTTTGTGTGCATACTTTCAGGCTGACCATAATAAGAGCACTGTTTAAGAAAAAAGTAACAGTTTGAGCGATATTAGGTATGGAACGTAAGTTTTTCGTTTTTTATTTTGAAATTTGATATTGATATTGTAATTTTTCATTTTTTTTTTTAATATAAAAAAAGTTTCTTTTGTCAAAAATATCACTGAACATAAACTTTTATAGATTGTGCGTGCATACTTTTAGGCACTTTTAACGCTGAGTTAAAACAAAACTTCGGAATATATTTTGAGTTAAAACTAAGTTGTACATTTTTATACTGCTAACGCAAGGGTTTATTTCTCGTTAAATGACTAAACTCAGCTTTGTACTGGTAACTCAAACTTAGCTCTTTGTGTAGACATAGTATTACAGTGCAACAAAGCTGAGTTCAGCTACTTAAGAAAAATGCCAATTTTATGATAGGATAATAAATTTCATGTCAAAAACCATCAAAATTTTAAGCACAATTTTAAGCTATTATACAAAAATTCCGCAATTTTTTTTTAGTTTTAATTTTGATTTTGAGCACTGAGTCGTTTAAAAGCAGGCATTTTAACTTTAAGAATTTTTTTTTTTATATATTTATAAATAAATTGAACACTTTCAATATATTCAATTATCTCTTAAACAATGTTCAATATTGAATAAACATAAAAAATCTGTTGGCCAAGCTCAACTAAAAAAAAAAAATTATATTTCAAAGGATATTGTGTAAAATGCGAAATGTGTCCACAAGGATTTTTGTTTTTGCATAAAACTGATGAAAAACGTTTCGAATTTTTTTCACGAAAATCATGTTTCATCAAAATCTCATTGTAAAAAAACACATATTCCAACAAGGTGTCAATAAACGTTAATAACGCGACATTATAAAAATAATTGTTTTTTATTTATTTTTTGTATGTTTTTTTTTTTTTTTTTTTTTTTTTGACAAAGCTAATTATAGGTTAACATTTTTGTCCATAGTGGGTGTTCATGTTTAAATTTTAATAATTTAAAACACGCCTTGTTGTTTTTATTTATGCATATAAATATTTTACAACTAGTTGGGGTAAAAAATATTAACTTTTTAATGATTTAATTTCATGCTACTTACATATGTGCCTTTTTATAACGTACAAAAAGCGTACACATGGAAATAATGTAACAGTTTTTAAAAATGTTAAAATTTTAACAACATTCAGTAATTTATTTTTTTTTTGTTTAATAACGCTGCTTGTGTTTAAAGGCTGTTTTACCAGCATTTATAAGAATAGAACAAAATTTGTTTTTAAAACAACCAAGTATTAGCAACCTTTAATTAAATTTCTCACTTTGGTTGAGCGTTCATGCAGAAAATTGAAAATGTGCCTAAGTGTCAATGAGTTTGAGCAAGTCTGACAGGCAGACAGACAGTCAAGTTGCTCTTTTATAATATAACCAGCATTGAAGTTCGTAAGCAACAGAAAAAAAAACAAGGTGACACTTTGAAGTTTTCTGCTAATCCATAAACAATTTAACACTGAATGAGTTGTGTAAGAAATTCTAAAGCACACTTTAACAAAGTAAAAATTGTTGTCTTTGTTGTTGTTGCTTTTTGTTGCTCAACGAACAGCCACATGCAAGGTTTAAATTAAGTTTTCATCATTTCCTTAAAAGATGTTCCTAAATGTAGGCAATGCTATTATTAGATATTTGATGCTTGCTCGAAAATTTATTGGAAAATTATGATCAATAAATTTGTTGAATGAGAAAAATGCTCAGACAAACATTAAAATATAAATCTATTTTTGTAAATAATCAAAACAATAACTTTGATAACGTTTTATTTGAAGTGAACTTGTTTAAGGGATGAATGTTTGCGGGTAAACATATAGACGTAATTTCGCTTACTTGAACATCTAAAAAACAAAAACAAAACGACGTTTTAATCAGCATCAAAACCGCCGTAGAATAAACCAGAAAAAAATGTTGGTCCAAAAATTTCGAAAAGGACCGTAGAAAATCTTTCCGTCCATCAAGAAGATGCATTAACAAGTATAAACTAGTTTGTTAAAATTTCAGTACGATCAGTCTAGTAGTACATATTTTATTACGCCTGCCATGATTTTAAAATTTTTTCTTAAAAAATTAAAGTTTTTCCAAAATTGTTTGTTTAATTTTCTATCTTCAAAATATTTGTTGTTGCATGTGTTTTGCCAGCCTTAACTCAATTAATGTCGCTTATTATTCAAAATTTGTATGAGAAAACAACAACAACAAAGTCTCCAGCTAGTTCAGGATAGAGAAAGTCAACTACCAATTGAATTGAGTAAAGTTGCGTTGCCAAGTTCTTATTTTTTAGTTGGTTTGTGTACGGAATAGATCAAAATGTCATAGATTCGGCCAAAATGTGATGTAAGTATAAAAACAAAATTAAATTCTCACAAACAATCAACTGCTTTATTTCAAAATATTTCTATATTTTTATTTTCAAATATTTTCTTTAATATGTCTTATGTCGATTGATTTTTTTGGCAGGTAAAAATTTAAATATATTTATTGATGTGGTCTGTCATAACAAAAGTGTTGCCAACTATTGAACAAATAAAAGTAAAATGAGTAGACTTTTTTTCACAAGCGAGTTGAGCACTGGCGAATCACACGCAGCTTGTGTAATTTTTCAAAATGTAATCTTATTTTTTATTCAACTTAAATCCAAGCTTTTTTAAGTTTTTTGTATATGTTGAAAATTATTCGGCCTTGTACGTTTATTTGTTGTAGTTTTTGGGCTTTGACCGTAAAAAAGAAAACACTATTTATGTTTTCTTCGTTTTAATTTTATTAATTCCCATATTTCGACTTACTTTTTAAGCCTTCTTCCGGCACATTTAAAAATTAAACAATTACAATTAAAATCTACTAAAATTGAAGCTGAGTCCAGCTTTTTGGCGGCTTCATCGTCAACGTCATCGTTTTTATATCGGAATTAATAAAATTAAAACGAAGAAAACATAAATAGTATTTTCTTTTTTACGGCCAAAGTCTTTTGTAGATTTTTATTATATGTTTAATTTTAATCTTTTTAACTTAACACTGGAACGCATATTTTTTGCAAATATATCAAAAATATTTCATGAAACCAACGAATTTTGTATCAACTTCTAACTTTTTTTGTTTTAAGGATACAATCAGTAGTCCTTGTGGTCTTTCACGTTATATTTTTTGAAGTGAGTTTTAAGGTTTCATCGATACTGGTAATGAAAAAACCTTAAATCAAGCACTATATCGAAGAGGGTTTAAATAAACGACTTAAATCGATATAATGAAAACAAAATATTATATTACATTTGTAGGAACCAAAATGTATGGTATTTAACGTTACATGTTCATACTTTTTTTGTTGCGATTTGAATATTTTCCGTGTGCAACACTAACATTTTTCCTCTTACCTTTTAAGGTTTAAGGATATAATCAGTTGTAATCCTCGTGGTCTTAAACGTTACATTTTTTTAAAGTGAGTTTTAAGGTTTCATCAATAATGGCCGTATATCGAAGTGAATTCAAATAAACGACTTAAATCGATGTAATGTAAAACAAAATGTTATCCAAAACTTCTAGGAGCCAAAATATATGGTCTTTAACGTTACATTTTCATACTTTTTTGTGACGATTTGAATTTTTCCGTGTGCAACATAGACCAAAAGAACGAACCAACTGATATTTATGAAAGGCGAGTCGATACAAAGTGAAATTACAAAAACCATTTTTTTCGCTCGTTTCTCCTTTAGAAAAAATGAACACATGGAGACAGTTCATAATGCGTCTATACCATAAACCTTTAAATCACTAATTAATCTATTAAAATCATAATTGTTTTAAATAAAATCATGTTGATAACAATTCTGATACAACACTTAGAAATAATTTACCAAAAATGTAAATGAATTTTGATATTTATTTTCACTTTTTAACTACTATGTGACGACTTTTGTGCATGCAAGTTAAATTAAGAGTTACATTTTGCATGCCAGTTATCTTAATAAATTAAGGATACATCCTTTCCTAATAAAAATATATTTATGGAGCCCTGACCGCAACTCATATGACAAAGTTATTAACTGTCGATAAAGTTAATTTTGCAAAAGTATTATTCGCTCAATGATAATTTTGTTGTGTCAAAACTAGACGGCGGATTTTTATGCAGATAAATTGTTTTGTCAATATAAATGTTTAAACGGGTCTTACCGTTATGTTTCTATATTAAAGAATATCTGTAGAGTATCCTACAGATGCTTTCAATATGCAATTTATATGCAATTTATATGCAAGTTATATGCAAGTTATATGCAACTTGAAAAGATGATTTCTCATTGTAATCAAGATAATTGTAGCATTCAAAGCAACATAAGCAAGTTGTATGCAACTTGTTTGCCAGATATATGCAATATATGCAAGTTGTATGCAGATGTATGCAAGTTGTACGCAAGTTGTACAAGATATATGCAACATATGCAACTTACATGCAACATATGCAAGTTTTATGCAACATATGCCAGATAAATGCAACATATGCAAGTTGTATGCAACATATGCAAGATATATGCAAGTTGTATGCAACTTGTATGCAACATATGCAAGATGTATGCAACATATGCCAGATATATACAACATATGCAAGTTGTATGTAACTTTTATGAAACATATGCCAGTTGTATGCAACAAATGCCAGATAAATGCAACATATGCAAGTTGTATGCAGCATATGCAAGATATATGTAAGTTGTAAGCAACTTTTTTGCAACATATGCAAGTTGTATGCAACATATGCCAGATATATGCAACATATGCAAGTTGTATGCAGCATATACACGATATATTCAAGTTGTATGCAATTTTTATGCAACATATGCAAGTTGTATGCAACATATGCCAGATATATGCAACATATGCAAGTTGTATGCAACATATGCAAGATATATGCAAGTTGTATGCAACATATGCAAGTTGTATGGAACTTTTATGCAACATATGCCAGATATATGCAACATATGCAAGTTGTATGCAACATATGCAAGATAAATGCAACGTATACAACTTGTATGCGACGTATTCAAGATACATGCAATATGCGGAATATATGCAATATGCAAGATATGCAACATATATATATATGCAATTTCTGTTGTGAATTTTCAGAGATATTTTGGCGTTGAAATTTGCAAACTCACATTCTTTTTTTTCATTATACGCATTTCAAAAGCCGCATTTACAGAGTTTTATAAAAATTATTTTATTTTTATTGGCTGGTTAATCTCAACTATTATTTTTTTATTTTTTATTACATGACTAATAAATGAATTAAATAGAATATTTTTTTTTTTTTAAATAATAACATTCGGAAACAACATTTTCAATTATTTAAAGATTTTTTATAATATTAGATTTTAGAAAAAAATATGTTTATTTGAACAATTTTTAAATTTCAGTATCAATTTTTATTTTAATTCGAGTTCATTTGACAAAATTATCTCAATGATGGGTATTTTTGGTTATTTATAAATTTCACTTGCTAAATAAGTTTTTGTGTTGCTTAAACTGGGACTAAAATCAGGCAAATTCAACAGCAATTCAACTCAATAATTACGGAGAATATTTGTTTATAATAAAGTAGTTTCTCCTCGGTAGTTATTTCCAGGCGATAAAAATATAATTTTTATTCATAGTAAATGCTTCCATACATATGTAATAAAAAACTATTAACTATTTTATTTTTAACTAAAGGTCTTTGACAACAGAACGCTATTTCTTTACAGCTAGAAAAGCCTTAGTTGAATTAAGGCGGGACATGACATTGACCGTTTTTTTAATCGACTTTTTTATTTTATTTTATATTTTAGTAAATATACTTTTTTCATGGAATTTCATGGAACAATCTCTATGGGTTTAAAAGTTGAAGCCGGATTAGTGAAAGCGCATTTTTAATTTGCGCACAAACTTTGAACGCGTTTATCTCGAAATCATGTTTTTCGTACTGGTTGCGGTTCATTTTTTGATGAAATTTTTTTTTTTATATTTTATTAAACTTGATTCGCTTTAGTATGACTCGAGATTTTTTTAACATTTTTTTCGATTTTTTTATGAATTTTTAAAGTCAATATTTTTTTCGAAAAAACACACTTCCAAATTTTGAATATTACCAAAAATTGAAAAAAAATTTTAAAAAAAGCTTCTGTCATACGATAACCAATTTTGTTGGGATTTAAAAAAAATCATTTTTTTCCAGATCGGACAATTTTTGCGACTCCCAGTGCTGCAACCACGAGGCCCCTTTTTTTCTCTGCCGCCAGTTTGGAGCTCTATAAAACCATGTTGGAGTACAAAATATATTTTTTTGAATTTTTTCTTGTAATTTGTTCAATTCTCTACAAAAATGTTTGTTTTTGACTGAGTTATGAATTTTAAATAAAGGTCTGTTTTCTCTGCCGCAAATGTTATGCCCCACCTTAAGTAGGTTTCTTCAGATAAAATTACTCTGTCATATTGAAAAATTCAATGCAAGTTCTACACGCAATTTCTATTGGTACATTTTGAATACGGAAAATTAGAAAATTCGCTTAGGAAGAGAGGAAAAATAACTTAATATTGCTTCAAGCGAACTTGCTTATGTTCATTCGAGTATATGATGCAGGATATCCTCAGTAATTTTATCGCTACTCCTTCCTACACAATAACACGAATTAAGGCATGAGCTGTATGATGTTAAAGCTTGACGAGAATTCTAGAAATATTTAGAAACCGCGGCTTTAGAAGGCACCTTAATTTCTGACGACTTGTAAAATTTAATTGTTTTATTGAGGTCTAAAATTAATTCATATTTATCTGCACGATTTTTAAGTGTGAACATATATTCGCGTCAACAGCTATTTTATTTATAAAAATAATGCAATTTAAATGAAAAAATGATATGTAGATAAACATGTCTTGGTGAATAAATATACTAAGCATTAGTGAGCTTTTATGTATTCTAACAGACACCAATGCCGTTCTTATTCAGACCCTGTTATATTTTTGTTTTTTTTTATATATATATTCAAATTATTGAAAATATATATTATGATAAATTTGATTCAATAAAAAAATTTACACCTAAGAATTGCAAACCAAATTCTACTTTAACGAAGAATTATTTCAAAAATAATAACTATGAGTAAATACTTTAAAAACTTTTGTATTGCTTAAGTTTTCTATACAAGCATCAGCTTTATAAAGAAAATAATATATTGAAAGAAACTTTGATGGCAATATTTGTTAAATTAGCGATATTTGTTCATTAAAGATATTTTTAAATTATGAACAAAAAAAAAATAATTAAAACAAAGTATTACAAAAGTAGATATGTTCATTATCAAACCAAGCAGAATAAAATGTATTTTTAAAATTTTAAAAATATCTTACAGTTCACTTTAACAGCATATAAAAATAAGTACAAAAATTTCTCATGTATGCTGCAACTTCAATAAAAATATATATAAATAAACAAACTTTATACAAAATGTACAAATAACAAATCAAAAAATTTTATAAAATTTTCATGATTCAATAAAAAAAAAAAAAAAAATCGCTTTAATAGCCATATAAATATACGCAACCATATAAATGTTCACAGAACAAAATATAAGAGAAGTTTAAAGTTTTGAGAAAACATAAAAATTTCTGATTCAAATGAAGTCAGCTATGAAAATGTTATGAGTTATACAAGAAGAACAAGAAGAAGAAGAAGAAAATACTCAACAAATTTTAGTTGTTGATGAATAAACCAACCTAAAATTTATAAAATTCCCAAATGATTGTGTGCAAATTTTCGCTAAATTAAATTTATACAATAAACTTTAAGGTATTCATATTCATTTTGTATTATGTGGTAGCCAAAACGACGATGTTATGTATGTGACGACGCACCTTTGTTGAATTTGAGTACATTAGAGATGGCTCAATAAACGCTGGAACAGCTGCTAATTTCACTTAATAAAATCTGCTGCTTTTTGAAATATTTATGATATTTTACTTTAACAACAAATGTAAAATTTTGTACACTTTGTACTACAGTGCGTATGAGTAACATTTATTATGAAGACGACGAGCAGTTTTAAAGCTGCAACAACTGCAAGCAACGCAATTATGCCGAGATCGAAATAGAGCGAAAGAACATACAAAACACATTAACAAAAACTTAATGAAAAAAAAACTGGCAAAAAAGAATAGGCGTTCAACGTAGCCTGCAGGATGCCAAGCTAAACGAGGGCAACTGTTTGAAACATTAAATTAAGTTATTCACTTTTTTGCGTTTATCGTTGTGTTGGTTGGTTGGATTTATTTTTATTTTATTATTTTTTTTAAACTCGTTTAAACGCGCACATACACACACCCACACTGAGATACACGCACGCACTCACTGACGAAGCTGTAGATATTTATATATATTTACATCAATACCGAGAGCTGCCTTAGATATCCTTGCATATGTACACATTTACGTTAAGAACGAAAAGGCAAGAACAGTTACAACAACAACAACAATAATAAAAATCAGCACAAGTTAGTTTTTGTTGCAATCGGCGTTGTTGCTGTTGTTTTATTTTTTTTACTTGTTTTATGGGTGCGGAAATTTTTTATTTTTTATAAGGTTTCTACTGCGACTTTAAACGTTTAAAAACCACTATAAAACTCAATGAAATCAACAAGAATGCGAAAAAAGAATAAAACAAACGAATTAGTTGCTTGGATTTTTTTACATTTTTCGAATTTTGACACTTAAGTTGAAATGCGACTTGAATTCCTGCAACACCGAAATTTAATAGTCGACAACTTTTTTCGCACGGGTTTTCTACAAGAGTAGCTATTTTTTTCTTGTGTTTGTTTTTTTTTTTTTTTTTTTTGTAGTATGCTGCCAAACTTAAGACACCAACTAAATAAATAAATATCCTTATAAGCTGGACGAACACGACGACCGTATGACGCCCGTATATAACACAGACTGAACACTAGCCAGATTTATTCCCAGCAGCTCAACGGGAAAAACTTTGTAAAACTGCTGAACAAAACAAAAAAAAACAACAACAACAGCAACAAACTGCGTACGTCTCAACGAAAGGATGTTAGGCAAGGATGAGCATCTGTAAAGCATCATAGACTTGGTGAGAAGATTTTATGGAGAGAGAGCATAAAGCAAAAAGACCGTATTATGCATGTTGTGCGGAAGAGAGAGAGAGAGTAACTTACGAGCAAACTTATGACACAAGTAATGCGCGAGAGAAAACTGAAAAGTACTGCGAAGGTGAGTTTCTGAAATACCTAAATAATGTTGAAGAGTGCTTAACATAAAGCCAAGAGGCATGCAGGGAGAGAGTGCAAATGAGTGTACAAAAGCAAAAGAGAAAAACATAAGGCAAATTGTCAAGTTGTTTAAAGAAATACGTGGTGAACACATTGTTTTGGTGAAATTTTACGTAGACAGAATGTGGCGGAATTTTGAGAACTGTGTTGAGAGTAAAATTTATAAACACAAAAAACATCAAAAAAGATTTGCTCCCAATTATAAAATCAACATGGCTGATGTGTCAGATATTTTGAACGCATTTTGGCAGGTTTTGTCTATGAAGTGAGTGAATAAGAAGTCTCTTAATAATGAGAGAAAAACTATAAAAAAACTGTTATAATGACGAGGATTTAAATAGAATCTTTGTTATAACTATCATACTTTAATAATCTCATAAGAGAGTACAAAAAAATTATCACTTTTAAGCAAATATAGAAAATTTATTTAAAATATTTATTTAAATATCATTTCATATATTTTAGAAGAAACTTATTCGAAATTTTGTTGTGCATCTTAAAGCATAAAAGACAAGTGTTATGCTTCGCACCCAATATCGCTTAAACTGTAATTATTTATATTACTATTACAGTGCTTTTCAAACTTCATACCTAAAGCTATACGAAAATGTATACAACCTGAAAGTTAGCGTACACTGAGAAAAAAGTTTACAGGAAAATGATAAAAAAGGCAACATATTTAAAGAAAAATGGTACCGACTTTGCTCCAGAAAATGCTTTTCTCTAAATGTGATCCCAAAAATTCCCTGCAAATGATAAAAAGCTTCTATGAAAAAGAAAAATATAAAAATATATCGTTTTTAAGGAAAAAGACTTTTCTTATTTTTGAGAAAAGTTATGTTTAAAGAAAAAGACTTTTCTTGTTTTTGAGAAAAGATTTGTTTTTATTGAAGAAAATACTTCTCATAGTGAATTTTTTATCAAAATATAGAAAAAATTTTTCATTTTCAATAAATTTTTATCTATAAATGAGAATTTTTTTTGTGCGAGAAAAAAACTTGTCTTTATTAGAAACATTGAAATATTTCCATTTCCCACAAGTAAAGAAATATTTCTTTGAAAATGTGAAAATTTATTCTAATTGAAGAAACTTTTATTTGAAAAAGAGAAATTTGCTACTATCGAAACTAGATAAAATTTTTATCGACGAAAGATATGTGATTTTTTCTGAGTGTGGTTCCAACCTGTCATAACTACAGTCTTTTATACTAGTTAAAGTAACTCATAAATATTATATAAAAGTATTTTGAAGATTTTATCTAAAAATTTAAGCACAGAAAATAACAAAAAATGTCTTTCAATAAACAATGTGTGATTAAAATTTATATTAAAAATAAATTCATTTTTCACAAAACAAAAAATATTAAAAATTTTAATTTTAAATTAGTATAAAATGAAACATGCAGCTGTTGACGTGTTAAAAAGCAAAAACTATCAATTTCAATTAAAAATTTTAGCAAACGAAAAGAAAACAAATGTAAAATTTTAAAAATTGTTTGTCTTGTACCAAGTGACAAAATAACAAAAGCTAATCATGTAAATAAAATGATACATTAAAGTTAAGATTCAACGATAAACATCAAATTAGTTGTATTCAACAAATTTGAATTCACCGCAGGTATTCACCAAAGCATATAGTTATAAAATAACTGTAATTTGTTGAATAAGTTTTGCTCTTGCACTTTTTGTTTTCTCTTTCAGTCTCTTTTATAATGATGACGAGAAGCACAGAATTCAACACATAGAGTGATATTTTCACCAAAAGCGTTTGAGAGTAGCTCTCTCTCTCTTTCTTTAATAAGTTGCTCTCTTATGTCTCTCAAAAAGTAACAGCGCCCTCTGCAGTCAAAACCTGACAGTCTTATCAAAAAACTTATTTATGCCTTGCATGACATTCCAAATGGACCAAAGCACCATAATTCATATCATTACGTATTTTTTGCATAAAGCACAATTCTATGGTCCAACTTCCAACGAGTTTGCGCACTGACTTGTTTATTTTGCAATATTGGAATGACAACTTTGGCGGCATGTTGCGTCAGGTTATAATTTAAACTTTCCAGTGCTTTGGTTTTATTTTTTTCTTACTTGTAGTTACTTATTTGCAAGAGGTCGTTGGGTGAGTGGAAAATGGCGGGAAGAAAAGTCTTGTTTTATTCAAGGACTGGTCAGACAAAATGTGTTTTGGTGTATTATTTTTTTTTTTTTTTTTTTTTGTGCGCAGTAAACATGGTTCTACATGTTTACTTCAAAGCAAGTTTGACCATTATTATTTGTGTTTTCGTTCTTTAAGAGCTTGAATAAGAATTTTGTGCACTTTTCAGCAATTTCTTTGGTGAAAATTTGCTTATTTTTAACTTTTATTTTTTTCTGCAATCTGTCTGGGAAAAACAGACAAAAATTAAATTTGATGATTTTAATAAATTGACATTAAGTTTTGCATTTCGATTGAAATAATTGATGAAATTATTTTTTACTTTTAATTGAAATTTTTGAGAATTTGAGACAATTTTTTTATTTAATATAAGAATTCCTAGCAGATTCCTGAAATTTTGAAACAATAAAAGCAATTAGCCTGGAAGGAAGCTGAAGGCGGAATATTTCATATGAAAAAAGCACGATAACAATGCCTTAGCGAGTATTTGATATCATAGCAGCTTCTTAAATTTAGAATGCAGAAGAGATATGGAGCAGCTCAACAACAGAACCGAGCAGAAAATGTTGAGGCTATTCAGGTTGGAATTCAGATTGACAGACATGCCCATGGTCTGACAGTGCCTTGAAAACAATCTTGAATTGTTTATAAAAATTACAATTTTTCTTTAAAATTATATGGTCAAATTTTTGTTTTCGAATAAGAGGCGATAATGTTGGTTTTTTTTAGTTTTGCTCAATATGTTCTCTGTTTCTTCTTAAATTTTTTCATAACTATAACTTACCATAGAATAAAATAAATATTAAAGCAGTCGCATTTCACCACATACGTTCATTTTGACTGTGTTCCGCACGGAAAAATAAAATCTTAACAAAAATGTATTAGAGTGTAACGTTAAAGACCATACATTTCGACTCCTAGAAGTGCAAGACAACATTTTGATTTCATGATTTCAATTAAAATCGTTTATTTGATTCCTCTTCTTAGATATAGTTGTTTTATTTAAATTTTTTCATTATCACTTTCGGTTTTTTTTTTAAATGCAGACCTACCTTGGAACTCACTTCCTTAGAATGTAACATTTAAGACCACATAAAAGTTTAAACTCAATAAATAAGCTTATGTTTAATCTACAGAGATAAAATTTGGAACGCATGTTTTTTATAACAAACCAAAGATGATTTTGAAAAATCGAAATAATTTGCCCACGATCACGCCCACTTCCCATACAATCGAAAAATTGAAAACGCAATTAATAAGATTATGTTTAACGTACAGAGATAAACTTTGGTACGTTTTTATTTTATTACAAAACGAAGATGGTTTTGAAAAGTGGATGATAGCCAACCACGGATACGCCTATCTACCATACAACCCAAAAATTTAAAACTCAATAAATAGGTTTAGCTTTAACCTAGAGCGATAAAATTTGGTATGTATGTATTTTAAACCAAAACTAAGTTGCATTTGGGCGTCACAAAATTGGGCATAATTTGACCATGAACACGCCCACCTCCCATACAACCTACAATATCGAAAATACTATAAAGGCATTAACATGTGAGTTAAAGATTAAAATTTGAAATTTTATAAATTTTTGTAAATTGTCCATCAAAATTGAAATGCATATAAAATAAGGCCTTCATCTGCTCTCGGACACGCCCATTTTCAATGCTATTATTGTATTTTGAAAAAGTTAGTTTTGGGCATTTCATAGTCGGGCTAGACCGACTTTAGGATTTCTTTACTTGTTTTCTATACATTTTTCCAGAGATCATAGCACATTTTTTGATCTCTGACCTACCATATCTAAGATATAAAGTATGATTTTGAAGTGTGAATATCAATTACACAGTCTTTGTTAATTGTTATAATGTTTTTAATTGCAAAAAAAAAAAAAAAAAAAAAAAAATTGGCCATTTCAGCCCTTGAAAGGACTTTGATCGTGCTTCTTATGATCAATTGTGTTGTGTGTGTTATTAAATGTTTGCACACAATTGACCGAGAACTGAACCTACATGTTTTATGCCGACTCTGAACGGCTAAAGTTCATGTTCTCAAGAAGCTTACATGGCATTATTTACTCTCTGAGGTTTGCCATTGCCTGCAGACAGGTGGTGACCGATCAGAAAAATTTTTTTATTGAAAAAACTTTTCGCCGCGACTGGTGATCGAACTCGGGCTCCGAGCATGCAAAGCCACACACTTAACCTGCATACCACGGTCACCACTAGGGTTCCCAACTGTCCCGGATTTCGCGGGATCTCCCGCATTTCAGCTAATTTTTTAACGTCCCGTGACGAGCCCTTGCGGGACACCGTTTGTCCCGCATTTGAGAACTTAAGATTGTTTAGTATTAAAATTTCCAATTCGATATGAAACACAGTTTTCTAAACCGTTTAATTTTATTATCAAAATAAATTTATAGCTCGTTTCAAAAGAGAAGAACATTTTTTAGTTTCATTTTTTGATGCAGAAAATTTTTTAGAGCGTAGTTTCTTGCTCTTTTTGTACTGTTCGCTGAACTTTATGCTGTTTTTTAATGTTTTTTACTGTTTTTCTTAATATTTAAATGCGCAAACATTTAGAACAAATGATCGCACAAGTACGGTGTTGCACCGACGGCCTACAGCAACCTGCATCTTGAAAGAGAAATATAATAAAAATTACATAAAAAATTAATTATTTTCTCAAGAAAAAATTGTGAAGTGAAATAACGGATGACAAAATATTTTTTTAAGCAAATTTTTTTTTTAATTTTGGTTGGTTGATTTTGATAAATAAAATTCAGTACTTCCGCAGCGCAGTTGCGATGATCAACAAAATTCAGGAATATACATTAATTTTTTCATTTATTTTTCTGCTCAAAGAATATTCACTTTTATTTTTAATGTCGACCAGAATGAATAACACTCTCCAAATTATTTTCTTATTCTCAAACATTCGCGAAAATGTTCTTCTCTTTTGAAACAGGCTATGTCATTTATTTTTCATACATTTTATTTATCAAAACGATTTGGATTTATTTTTTGGTTTTTTCATGAATTGGGCAAGAGTTGGAAAGAGATCTAAACAATATCAAGGAACCAAGCGATGGTGTAAAGGCATCGTTGATACCCTTTATTTCTCAAAGAATAGAAGGAAATATTTAATAAAATAAAAAATTCTTATGTTGTCTCGCATTTTTCAGCCAAGTCACGCATTTTTGATGGCTCCGTCCCGATTTTGTACATTTCAGAGTTGGCAACCCTAGTAACCACATAGCTGTTAAGAGCAGACTTAAATTAATTAATAATAAGTTATATAAATATGATAAAAGAACTTGTGAAATATGTCTTTATAGCAGTTAGATATTTTCAGGATTTGTTTTTTCAAGGTGTAGCATTCTTTTCGTGTGTATCTTTTTTGAACCTTTTCAACAAAAGTAGTATTAGAAGGTTCAAATATTTTATGAAAAAGTTCCTTACAAAATTTCACCATAAGTCAAAATCTTTAAAAACTAGTAAAATACTGAAATTTGGCAAGTTTGAAATTGCTTTGGATTTTTGAAAAAAAAGAAATTAATAAATAAATATATCGCAAAAACAAATCAAAAATTTTTATACACATCGAAATTCGTTAAAGTTTTAATATTTCAATATTAAAAAGTATAATATTGGCTGTGTTATTGATACAGTCCTGAGTATTAAGACATGTCAAAGCATATTATCTTCTTCGTTATCGCCTTTGTACTAATCTCTTGCCATATCCTTGTACTTATTCTTGTCCAAATTTCTTCCTAGGGTCAGTTACACTCTTTGCCGTCATTCAATCTCAAATATAGGAATTTTTTGCTATTCCTTGTATTGCTTAAAATTTTGTCTTTATCTTTTTTTTAATTCTTGTTATAATCTATGTTCAAAACCTTGTCTTTATTTCATATATAATTCATTTTTTCTATTCGTTTTCTAGCATTTCGCTTATGCTCATCATACTCATATACTTATCAAGTAAAAATTTCATGCAACGCCGTTGCACTTTTGTTGCATTATCGTTAGGAAAGCAATTTTTTTACCGTCATGAATGTTTTGCATATTTTTATCGCGAGAAAAATATATTCGCTTTTAACAGTTGGGCTGAAAAGTTCGTAGGCTAACATAGTAAAACAGGTTTTTTTAGTAAAATTCAAGTATATTATTCAACATAATTGCCTTCGAGGTTATAGCGAATAATAATAGCGGATATGTAATTTATCGATACCATTTTTATAGTACAATTTCTGTTACGCTTTAAAATTTAATTATAGTAACACCATCTATGTGTCAGCCTACGAACTTTTAAGTCCAACTGTTACTAGCTAAAACGCAGAACACAACTGAGATCATAAAAAAACTCCGTCAAAGTTCTTAAAAAGCCTTAAATGGCCAGTTCGTTATATTGTAGGTTACTTGATTTCAACTGTTGAAAATGTGGGAAATTTATTTGATTGCCAGTGGAAATGGTGAAACAGTTGAATCTGCAAAAACGTAGCTCCAAATCAATAAAACGTTTGATTTGGTTGGCGTCAAATGAAAAAAAGGCGGATTAAGTTTTTTCTAAAATATTAATTTTTATTAACAATGGAATTGTTCTTACCAAGGAGATGGGTGACAAAAAAGTGAACGAGAAATCGCTCAGTTACAGGCAGGAACCTGTCACTTTTTTTGGATTTAGGATTTCGAACTTACAATTTACGGAAATAAAGAAAAAAAGAAAAGTGTGGTGAGAAGCGAAAGCGCCCTCTTACAATTCAAGAATAATTAGACTGTTTATGCAGATGAGTAAACATCTTGACATAAACATGCCGCCCGCCTTGCAGTACGGCTGCAATAAATTGAAAGGATATAGATATATATGTATACATTTCTTACATAATTTAGCTTTATAAATTCATGATATAAGATAACTAAGTGTTAAAAGTGTACTTCAAATTGGAATATTGACAATGTATAAAATAATATGAGTTAGATGATAGTTAAAGTATATAAATGTATAATATATTATAAAAAAAATGTGTATTTGCATATATTCAAACTTTTCAATATAATAGTACATGCGTGCGTGCGTTTTAAATGTAGGTAAAGAATGAACCCATATATAAACTTTATAGGGCACAAGGGCCGGAAAGCACCCATCCAAACACGGAATTTTGAGCCAGCGGAAGGCCACCAGTGCTAGGTATGACACCGGATTTAATTATTTTCGGATAGAGGTCAGCACCTAAAACTATGAATATTGGCGCAGACTTATAAAATTTGGAGTCCGCAAGCAGCAAATTGGAAAAATGTTCTTTTATTTTGTCATCTATTGATTTTGTGGGCGTCTTCATAGTTATGCGATTATCAACACGTAGGATCGCATCTATTTTCACTGCCATATCAAAACGAGCTCCGATAGCTACAGAGCACACTTTTTCGCTTCCAATTGAAGTTGTCGGCAGCTTCAATTTCTTCACTAATGACGAAGAAATTCTACTGTGTGCTGCACAAGTATCCAAAAGAGCGCGAACATAATGAAGTTCAATGTTATCATCAATTTTTATGTAAGCAGTTGGAAAAAGGCTAATAGAATGTTGCGTCAGAATAGATGACAATGTTGGTGGAATTTTAAACAGTTCTTCGATTGATCTGGAAGATGTGTTTCGAAGTCGCTCGTGAAGATGAAGAAGCGTATGATGATCCTCCTGACAATAGTGACATTTAGATCCACTTAGGCATGAATCTCCAGAGTGTTTATGAGCTAAACAGTTTGCACAGTATTTGTGTAGAAGGACTACACGCATTCGCTGTTCGGTGTTCATTGTTAGAAATTTTTTACAAAATCGAAGCGCATGATGACGTGGACAAATTTTGCACTGGAATGACTTGGACTTGAGATTGCTTGGATTTCTTGGACTTCCGTTGCTCCGTATTTTTGTAGATTTTTTCATGTCGTTGGTCATTATGTTCTGTAATATGAGTTTGCGAAGTGTTAGGATTAAATAAGAAGAAAAAAAAATAAGAGAAAAAATAAATGTTAAGCTGGAAGCACAACAAGTTTTGCTATTGGTCTTTTGATTAAACCACGATCGGTAGCAATATCGACAACTCGGACATTATTATCTGGACCGAAATATACCTTTGTTACTCTACCTAAGCGCCATTCATTTGGTGGTAGATTGTCTTCTTTTACTATGACCATTGTATTTTCTTTTATGTTTTCTGAAGGGGATTTCCATTTGTTACGCTTGTGGAGTTCTTTCAAATATTCGTTTTTCCAACGAGCGCAGAAATTTTGGTGAAGAGCCTTGAGTCTTTGCCACCTATTAATTATCGATATTGATTGTTCTGAGATGTTTGGATCGATTAGTGATAAAATTGGTCCACCAATTAAAAAATGACCTGGCGTTAGAGCGGAAATATCTTCAGGGTTCTCGGACATTGGAGATATTGGTCGTGAATTAAGACAAGCTTCAATTCTGGAGAGAAGAGTTGCAAGTTCTTCAAAAGTATATTTAAAGGAGCCTGCTACTTTGAAAAAGTGCGTTTTGAAGCTTTTCACACCAGCTTCCCAGAGTCCACCCATGTGTGGAGCGCCAGGGGGTATGAAATGCCATGAAATTTGTTGAAAATTCTGACTAGATATAAGAGCTGAGCGTGATGCTTGAAGGAAATCATGTGTTAGTCTTTTTGAGGCTCCGACGAATGTCGTTCCGTTGTCGGAATAAAGATGAAGAGGACATCCACGTCTGGAAACAAATCTGTGAAAAGCGCCTAAGAACGCGTCGGTAGAAAGATTGGAAGTTGCTTCAAGATGTATGGCTTTGATAGAAAAACATACAAAGATGCACACGTATCCTTTAGTAATAAGGCATGCTCTTCCAGAGTAGTTTTTTATATCGAATGGTCCTGCAAAGTCAAGACCAGTATGTGCAAATGGCCTAGTAAGAACTGTACGTTCCGGTGGCAAGCTACCCATTAGTTGCGTTTGCAGCCTTTGTTTGAAGACAACACAAGCTTTGCATTTGTTTATACTAGCTTTTATTAAGTTCTTTACTTTCGGTATCCAAAGTTGTAGTCTAATTAGTCGGAGCATCAACTGATTACCTCCATGCAGGGAAATCTTGTGCGTAAAATTTACCAAAAGACGAGTGAATTGACAATTATATGGCAGGATAATTGGGTGACGCTCATCGTATGAAATAGAAGGTGAATTGGATAAACGACCGCAAACTCTAAGGAGACCCTTACCATCCATGAATGGATTGAGGTTCAGAATGGCACTAGAAGATGCAATGGGTTGTTTAAAAGAAAGATTTCGATACTCTGAAGGATATGCTACCTTTTGGCACAGAATCATAATGTGAGTCTTTATATTGCTTACTTCAGAAGCCGTTATGAGATTAGATTCATAAGAATGTTTTAACCGATGTTTGGGATGAATACGGTGAAAGAAACGATATATATAAGCGATAACTCGAATTGCTTTTGGGAGTTCAGAAAATCTTTCTAATATATCGTCGTAATGTTCGAAATATGTGAAGAATGATTTTAAGGGTTTCCTTTCGAAGGAAGTGTCAAAATCAGAGTTTGCGTGCGAACTTGGCCACTTGGATTGGGGAAATTTAAGCCATTCTGGCCCGTTCCACCACAAAGTGTTTTGGATAATTTCTTGTGGTGAAAGACCGCGACTAGCCAAATCTGCAGGATTACTTTGCGTATCAACATGAAACCAATTAGACTGTCCAACACTTTGCACGATTTTAGATACACGATTGGCAACAAATGTGGACCACTGGCATGGTGGCTTTCATAACCAAGCCAAGACTATAGTGGAATCAGTCCAGAAAAATGTTTCATGAATATTAACCTCAAGACGTGGTAATAAAGCGTCAATCATATCTGCTAATAAAACTGCACCACACAGTTCAAGTCGTGGAATTGAGATAGTTTTTATTGGCGCAACTCTTGTTTTTGCAGCAAGCAAGTGAATGGAGACTGAATTTTGATGATCTACTCTCACATAAAGAGTCGCAGCATAAGCCTTCTCAGAGGCATCACAAAATGCGTGGAATTGTATATTATATTGGGGAGAATAACTTATCCATCGCGGAATACGTATTTCGTTAATATGCGGATAATTGCATATAAATGTTTGCCATTTCTTAAGGCAGTTGGATGGTAAATTGTCATCCCAATCTATTTTCTCTAGCCATATATCTTGCATTAATATTTTGGCCAGTACGATACAAGGTGCAAGCCAGCCAGAAGGATCAAAAAGCTTTGCAATTTGAGAAAGCACTTCACGTTTTGTGAATGTGCTTCTTAAGGGCAGCAATGGAACTGAAAACAAAAAAGAGTCTAAGCTTGCATTCCATCGTATGCCGAGTGTTTTTGCGGTGCTGCATTCTTCAAAACGCAAAAAATCTAAATTAAGAAGGTGTTCTAAGGGAATTCCTTCAAGAACTAACTTTGAATTGGATGTCCACTTTCTCAGAGAAAATCCAGCTGAAGCCAGAGCAGAAATGAGTTCATTACGCGAACTCAAAGCGGAATGGATGTCATGAGCTCCAGCTAGCACATCATCTACATACATGTTATTTCGAAGAATCTTGCTTGCAAGTGGATATGTGTTTTCAACATCGTTAGCTAGTTGATGAAGTGTACGGATGGCTAAAAATGGGGCACAGTTAACTCCGAATGTTACTGTTTTAAGTTCAAAATCACAAACTGATTTTTTGGGAGATTCTCGAAAAAGAATGCGTTGAAAAGGACAATGGCTAGGGTCAACTAGGATTTGGCGATACATTTTCTGTAGATCGCTGTTAAAAACGTATTTATAAAAACGCCATTTAAGTAATAATAGATTAAGGTCGGCTTGAAGTACAGGCCCGGTGTATAAAACATCGTTAAGGCTTTTGCCATTGGATGACAGACTGGAAGCGTTGAATACAATGCGTACTTTTGTGGTAAGGCTGTCGGGTTTGATGACAGCATGATGAGGCAAATAGTAGTGAGGTTGAACATACTCATCTTTTTGTTTCAGAACTGCATGCATGTGTCCAAGGTCAAGGTATTCGCCTACGACGCTATCATATTGCATTTTAAAGCTTGGGTTTTTTAACAATCGAGCTTCATTTCGTAAAAATTGCCCATGAGCAATTGATCTCGAATGACCTAACTTTAGGGTTTCTGGGTACCCTTCTTTGAATGGTAATTGAACAACATAGCGACCCTCGCTGTTTCTTTTCGTTGTTCGAACATACAATTCTTCACAAAAATGATCAGCTTGGTTGAGTAATTGTTTTTGTGGGAGATCCTCCACCTCCCAAAATCGAGAAATTGCCTTTTCTAGTGACACTTCATTGAAGTATGAAACACATGTTGAGAATGAAGAAATAGATTTGTTGGATACAGGCCCAGTCAATATCCAACCAAATATGGTTTCTTGACTTAATAAGGAACCACAAATGTTATGTTTTATCCCATCTAATAGGATAAATGGAAGAAGATCACCGCCAATCAGCAGATCAACCTGAGAAGTCTTAAAAAACTGTGGGTCTGCGAGCTGTAATTCAGAAAGATTATTAAAAGTTGAAGGATCTATAGGAGAAGTTGGAAGACTCCCTGTGAGTTGTGGCAGGACTAAAGCGTTGGCTTCAATTTGAATTGTAGTATTAATTGGTGAGCTTAAGATAAAGGAGCATATTTTATCAACTCTTGCAGAAGTAGTATTATTAAGACCTGAAATTTTAGCCCTTATTGAAGAAGAAGGAAGTTTTAGTAATTTAAATAAACGTTCGGAAATGAAAGTTCCTTCTGAACCAGTATCGATGAGGGCTCGAGCAGAAAAAATTGTACCTAAGTGGCATATATGAACCATGGCGGTACCTAAAAGAATGCCCTTGGAATTAGTAGAAAAACATGTTTGAATATTATCAACAGGCAAAGATAAATTAGCGGACTGTATTGACTGAACGGGTGCCTGCTGCATGTTAATTCTGGGAATGATACTGGTATCATTTTTATCTCTATTAGAAGTTTCAAAAGGTGGAACATTGTTATTTGGACTTAAATTGTCACGGTGCAAAAGCGTATTATGTCGTTTGTTACAGATATAACAATTATAGGAACTTTTGCAATTTCGGACAGTATGACCACGAGCAAAGCAATTGATACAAAGTTTTTGGCTTTTTATGTAATGAATTCTTTCTTCAATGTTGAATTCCTGAAAACGAGCACATTGTCGAATTGGATGTTGCTCTTCTGGACAAAGCTTACAAAAAGAACCGGCAATCTTCGAATGATATGTGCTCACTCGGCGTGGTGGACTTGAATTAGTTGAATTTAAAGGAGATTTTTTAGGTGAATACTTTGGAAGATTCGAATTTTGAATATCTGAAATGGTTTCGAGTGTTTGATAACGATTGGTCAAGAAATTATCTAAGGCTTCCCATTTTGGAATGTCTGTCTTATTTTGAATGGATTGTTCCCAAAGAGCCAAAGTCGTTTCAGGCAAACGTGTGGAGCACAAATAAATAAATATACAATCCCAATCATGAAATTTTATATCGTAAAGTTGAAGGGTTGTTATGCAACTGTTGATGTCTCTTTGTAGATTTTGCAATGCTTGACCAGATTCAGTGGGAATGAATGGAAGATTAAACAAAATTTTCAGTTGGCTATTTACAAGAATACGTTTATTTTCAAAACGTTCACGTAAATTACGCCACGCTGATGAAAAACCTTCATTTGTTAAAGGAGATTTTTTGACAATATCTCGAGCTTCTCCTCGAGTTTTATTGTTCAAATGAAAAAGCTTCTCCACTGGACTTAACCGAGTATTATTCACATAAATGGCTGTGAACAGGTCACGGAAGGACGGCCACATTAGATAATCTCCACTGAAAACATCAGTGTCACATGGAGGTAAGTGGAAGTTGGAACTGGATGGAATATCATGCGGCCTAGGAGAGGAAGTCGACGTAGCTGATATTTGTTGAATATTTTCAGTGAGCCTTGAGATACACCGGACATAGCTTTGATAGCAGCTATGATATCGATTTTTAATGGTTTCCATGTCATACTCGCAGTCTGTGTCCTTGTCCTTAGGTGAAGCTAGTTCTTTTAAGCATGCTTCATATGCTAACTTCACATTGATCCAGATAGCTTTCATTTCATCCTTGTGTACTTCCATGGTGGCTGCTGAATATTGGGAAATATTTGCATCACTGAAGTCTGCCTCAAATTCAATTAAACTGTCCGATAGACGTATAAAGGATTCCAATGAGCTCATTGTGGCGACCAGTTTTTTTTGTTTTAACAGAAGAAAAAGAACTTGCTTTTATATAAAGCCGAGAAACTATACCAATTTGATTCGGAATGGTTCTCAGATACTTTTTCTCAGAAGATCCAGTAAAGAATTTAGAAATTGAAAGAAGCAGATGAAGAGTGTCGATGAAGATAATTTGGATTTCAATTCCAAACAAAACCAAAGACAGAAAAAATCGAGATAAGAAATGTGCGAATAATCGTTATGACCAAGGCCAAATCAAAAAGCAGATTGTAAATTTTTAAATCAATAATATTATGATATTTTGACGCAAGAAAATATAGTTATAAAAAATTTAACTAAAAATTGATTTTGATAAAAAATTAGAAAGAGAATAAATTAATTCGAAATGTTCAGTTTTGGAATAGCTGCGGATGAAATTACTTGGTACTTCCGAATTAAACAAATTATGTTTATTCTGCTATTGAAATGTATAAAATAGAATCAAAAACCGATTTGTAAGAAATCAACTTTGCCACGTGAAAATTGATAAGATATAACGGAATAGGGAAAAGTCTGTAATCTGAATTTAGGAAAAAATCGAATGAAATATTAAGAAAGAAAATAATACGAATTCGAATGTAAATATTTTAAACCCAAAAATCGGATGACGAAAAAATTCAAGAAAAAAACACTTTTTTTTTTTTTAAATTTGTTTAATGACCACGAACTAATCGATGAAAATATTTTTATCTCGACAAAATATAACTATCATCACGATGGAAATTTTAAAGAAAATATTTTCACTTGAATGATATGTATATCTTTCTTTTTTTTTTTTTTTTTTCTCAATAAAAAACAGCAGGTATAAAACTAGAAAAGATTGTCTTTCAAAAAGATCATAAATACGGTTATGATTTCGATAAAAAGGAAATATTTGAAACGTAATTTATCCAACAAAAGTGTTGTTTCGATGACTTTTATAACATGTTCGTTATATTGCTATTTAATATTTATGTTATTGTTTATCCTTTTTTTTTTTTTATATATATTATGTTATAAATTATTTAAATATTTAGCTCTGAATATTCCTGTTTAGTTTGAATTAATTTATTTGCTTTTCTTTATATTATATTGTTCAAATGATGACTTGCGTAGTGCACAAATTTGAGCAAAGCTTACAATCTCTATGACCACTGTTGTAATGGGTTCAATAGCATTGCATTGCTTGTAATAACAAACAGCTGTTCGATATGCTTAAAGCTTTTAATTGTTTTTATGCATAATTAAGCAACAGTTTGAGAAGCACTGTTTTGCCGCACAGAAAATAAAGCTGCTAAGATCAAATGGGTTCTGATATTGGATAAAAATAATTAACGCCTAACCGATATTGGTTTTATTATTGGATATTGGTTGCAAGCAATTTACGCCTAATCGATCGTGTATAAGGTGAGAGTGCTGAATTCGTTTATATATTGCGATCGCGCTCTATATAAATATGAATGCACGAAATTTGTATCAAAATATTTTGCTACAATTTTAATTTTTATGTTTATGATTTTTCTTATTGTTTTTTATAGGAGTATTTAATATTTTTTATTTTTAATGAAATTTTTTAAGAAAAATTACATGAAACAACTCACCAGAATTGCGTAATTGCAAACAACGTGATCTATATTTGTCCGTCTTAGTTAATATTTTTTGACAGCTTCTTTTACCAAATGTGCAAACATCTATATGTATTAATGTGTATATATATGCACTTTTATATGAAGAAAAAAACACTGTCTTAAATCGGAAACTTAAATATTTTGCTATTTTTGAACTTTTTTTTTCAGCTTTTATATTACAAATTAATAATATATCTTTTTTTTTTTTTTTTTAATTATATTGGATCACGATCACGTATTTCGTGGAGGAATTTAAGGATTTTGATCGCGATAATCGAATGAACGAGAAGAAGCTCGGCTTCTTGTACACGCAATGCACTTGTACTACTATAAGAAAATCAAAATAATGCAAACACACCTGATTTGACAGCGATAGATGATGATGAGGTGAATAAATCCTCCTTGGCAGAAGTGATGAAATTGATGAAGTTATGATTGAAGTGGATTGGAACAACTTAATCGCCTATGAAGTATGATTCTTCTGCTTCCTAAATATCTGGCTCGAATTGGACCATGAAAATGTGGGAAATTTATTTGATTGCCAGTGGAAATGGTGAAACAGTTGAATCTGCAAAAACGTAGCTCCAAATCAATAAAACGTTTGATTTGGTTGGCGTCAAATGAAAAAAAGGCGGATTAAGTTTTTTCTAAAATATTAATTTTTATTAACAATGGAATTGTTCTTACCAAGGAGATGGGTGACAAAAAAGTGAACGAGAAATCGCTCAGTTACAGGCAGGAACCTGTCACTTTTTTGGATTTAGGATTTCGAACTTACAATTTACGGAAATAAAGAAAAAAAGAAAAGTGTGGTGAGAAGCGAAAGCGCCCTCTTACAATTCAAGAATAATTAGACTGTTTATGCAGATGAGTAAACATCTTGACATAAACAACTGTGTTTATTGACTGCCAGAAATATTCTCTTAAATCATTAACAGCAGTGAAAAACATTGAAAAAAATGGAGCATTAAAAAGTTCAGTATTATTTAATAAGTTTTTTTCTGTATATTTTGAGCCACTGCACAACTTTGTCACCCTACTGAGCGCACTACTTTTCTATAATACTGATTTTTTTTTCTCAAAGCAGCTGAGCTGAAACTAAGTTGCCTTGAAACTATCTTTAAAAATAATCAGAAAATCAATCAGCTAAGCTAAACCGCAACTCACTCAAGTAACGCGTTTAACACAGAGTATGAGACACATGCATTTCAGACGCAAATTCAGGCCACTTAAACCACACCTTTATTAAATCCTTTGAATCAATTGAAAAATTTTGAAGTAACCAGGTCAGGACGTAAACAAATTTACACAGAATTAGCTAAACAAAAGAAAACGCCGATAAGACGGTAACTAAGCGTGCTGCGAGCAACAAGATATGACCACAATTTATCACTCAAACCACAAGCGGCTGTGGTAAATATTTGCACAAGACCATAATGAAGACTTTATGTGGTTGACGAAAATAGTTGTTAAGCTACTGCGTTAAAGGGTTTGTTTGAATAAGCAACTACTTGTGAAGATTAAATCAAAACATTGAATAAACAGCGTTTTGGGAAAACCATTCCCAACCCCAAAACAAGACATAATTAACACCGGACTTAAAATTACATACAAGTGTATGTGTGTGTGTGTGTGTGTTTGATACAAATATTTGGTTCAAAGTCAATTCAATAACAATGCTTTCTTTTTAGGCTTTCAGTGGTTTTAAAGGCTTAGATATTAGACAGCTTCAATGACCTCAACAAGTGGCTAGAGGTACATTTCAGACGATGTTTATTTAAATTTTAAATTTTTTATTAAAAAAAAAAAAATGAGCTGCGCTGAGTCTGAAGGGTGCCTCCAAGTGTTCCAGTAGAAAAACAATACTTTCTTATAATACAATTGTGATGATTTCGTGAATTTTTTTTCGTGTGAAGTTAGCTCTGCCATTAATTTGTATCACAAAGTTAGTAATTGTGCTGTGTTATATTAGAGTTGTGCTGCAATGTGCCGTTTATGATATATTTAAAAATTAAAAATTTTTGCTTATTAACGAAAACGCAAAAATTAATAATATTTGAGAATAACTTTCAACAATAGTATATGATAGCACAAACTGAGCACATATCAGCACATGTCTTTTCTTAAGAATATATTCAAAAACTATGAAGTTTACTTTTGACCCATATTGAACTTTATGAAAAGCTAACATATTTTTCAGAATGGTGGCAATTCAAATTTTTGTTAAACTATTTTGCTTTTGAAGGAGTAGGAATGACATTGTGTGTTTGTAGTTTGATGCTTTTTTGTGTGAAGTTAGCATTGCCATAAATTTTTTTGAGAAATTCAGTACTTGTGCTGTGATGTGCTAGAGTTGTGCTACAATGTGCCGTAGATAGATTAAAACTTAAAGACTTTAATTGACTTAAATGCGAATGTGCTTAACATTTATACATTTTTTGTTCAGCACATAGTCGAGCATGTAGCAGCACATATTTTTAACTAACACTCACTTTACTTAAAACATCTATTCAACTTTATTAATAGTTCAACTTTTCAACTTCAACTTAACTTTTTCGCTTCAATTTTAAACACTTTTGTTTTAATGTGACGGTGAGTGTTTTTGTAATTTGGTGCGTCTTAATTTAATTTGCTGTCACAAACAGTTAACAACGAATTTTCACTTAATTAACAGGCAAATTTTGCGAAACTCTACCTCAAGCTATAACTACTACAACGAATCAGATAGACGAACAGACAGACTGTCAACTAATTGCTACACTTGCATATTTAAACAATCAACTGAAAGCGTTGCCAATACTGACTGCTGACAATCTGACGGCTTGAGTGGCAGACAGAATGACAAACGAAGAACTCACTCACTCACTCCCTCACTGAATGACTGACTAAAGGCTGAATGACTGACTAAAGGTCCTGGCCGAATTAATTGTTTTACAAATTCGCATGAAATGAATTTTAATTGCGACATTATTGAGAACGCACACCATTTAATTACACCGAATGCTGTGCGCTTCCGAGAGCTAAACGACCAACACAGCCGCCATCTACACTTTTCTTACCTGCCCACTTCAAACAAGAGCAACTTGCTGCTCTCTATACAGCACAATGAATAGCTTGAATTCGATGAACAACAGCGAATAAACATCATGTGGCTTCAACGCTTAGCAAATAAATAGTTAAAAGAAAAACTTACCTCTTGGGAGTTGCCAGGAAATTTAATTGAATTGTTACTCACCTGAAAATAGAGTGAAAGAAGAAAAAAAATAATTAATAAGGCATACTTTTAGGCAGCGCACATTAAATAAATATTATTTGTATTGTATGGAAAGTTGTCTTTGCTCTTGTAGGTAGAGCTCATCGCAAATGTAGGCTATGTACACACAAGTAAACTCAAAAATATACAAACAGACTCAAACAGACTCGAACAAACAAACAAACACAAACAAAGCTCAACAAACACTCAGACATGCGGCTTTTGATATCCTTTCAAAAGCAAATTTTATAAAATATTTATTTTATTTGCAGCCATAAAAATATAAAGAAAATAGCTTAAATGGTGGTAGGGGTGAGAGAGTGAGGGAACTTCAAGGCAGGAATCAATTGCCTTGGCAGGCACAAGCTATTGAAAGGATAAGAATTGCTAGCGATATTTCTTTTTCTTCCTTTTGTTCATTAATATGCAGTAAAGGACCTGCCGTTGCTGCTTTTTTTTTTTGGCTTCTACGTCGCAATTGCAGAAAATCCCTTAAGTTATGTTGATATGAGTTCGATTCCTTTGCAACACAATGCCAAAAATTACCAAAAGGATATTTTTATAAAAATGTTTGCTATTTTTATACGAGTTTTTATGCTTTAATGTTTGCACACAAGCATATGAACAGCTATTTTTAGCCAATTTTTGGCTAGAATAACTTTCGAAGAATTTTAAGTAGGATGGAGAAAGAAAAGATTTTTAAGATAAGGTTTATTTTTATAGTAAAGGTTAAGCTCATAAAACACAACTATTGAACTATGAACATGAGCATGAGTGTGAGCATAAGCAAGAATATGAGCATGAGAATAAGTATGAGTAAGAGCACGAGTGCCAATACGAATACGAGAACGAGTATGAGTATGAGAATGATAATGAGTATGAGAATGAGAATGAGAATGAGAATGAGAATGAGAATGAGAATGAGAATGAGAATGAGAATGAGAATGAGAATGAGAATGAGAATGAGAATGAGAATGAGAATGAGAATGAGAATGAGAATGAGAATGAGAATGAGAATGAGAATGAGAATGAGAATGAGAATGAGAATGAGAATGAGAATGAGAATGAGAATGAGAATGAGAATGAGAATGAGAATGAGAATGAGAATGAGAATGAGAACGAGAACGAGAACGAGAACGAGAACGAGTATGAGTATGAGTATGAGAATGAGTATGAGTATGAGCATAATTATGATAATTGAGTACGAGTACGAGATTGAGTATGACCACAATTATGAGTATAAGAATAAGTATTAGCATGAGTATGAGTATGAGTATGAGTACGAGTATGAGTATAAGCTTAAACACTAATACAAGAACGAGTGTGATGATAATGAGTATGAGTATGATGATGAGTATGAGTATCAGCATAATTATGAGAATTAGGTATGTGTATGAGTATGACAACGAATACGAGTTCGACTTTGGCAATTTTTAGCTAGGATAGCTTTCGAAGAATTTTAAATAGAATGGAACAAAAAATGTTTTTTCAAGATAAGGTTTATTTTTATAATAAAGGTTCAGGCCTACAAACACAGCAATTTTTTATGAGCATGAGCAAGAATATTATAATGAGTATGAGTACGAATATTAGAGTATGAGCATGCATATGAGTATGAGTATGAGCATGAGTTTGAGTATGAGTACGATTTTTTTTTTATTTAAGGATTCAAGTATTCAAAAATTCAAAAAGAATTCAAAAGTCAAATTTATTACTAAAAAATTAAGTAATACTAAAATAAATTAATTTTTTGGGCAACCAGTGCATGACAGCTACGGGTTAACATAAAGGTCAAATAAAAAATATTTTAAGCAACAAAAAACATAAAAATATGTTGAATAAATTTTAACTCAAGTAAAATCGTAAATGAATGTGACCTAACGTTTGACCTTCATTTAAAATTTTAGGAATATTTTTGTTATATTTCTTGTATTTTTGTATTTTTAACAAAATGTTGAAAATATGTAGCATTTAAAATATTAAAATTTTTTTTATACTTTTAGAATTTTAAATATTTTTAAATATGTTTTATATATTTAAAATTTATGTTATTTTTAATATTTTTAATACTTTAAATATTTTTTCTAATTTTTTTATTTTTAATAATTTATTATTTAAATAAATATTTTTTAAAATTAAATTTAAGTTTAAATAAAATTATATAGTTAAAATTTTTGATGTTTTTAATATTTTTAATACTTCAAATTTTTTTTATGATTTTTTATTTTTAATAATTTAAAGGTTTTTTAATATTTTGAATATGAAATGTTCAATATTTTTCATTGTATTGTTAAATTTTTTAAAGCTTTAAGTATTTTTTGGAATTTTTTATTTGTTTTAATATTTTTTATTTTTTTAATATTTTTAATATTTTTGGTAGTCTTTAAATCTAGCAAATTTTGTTGATATTTTAAAATTTCTAACGCTATTGATATTTTTAATTTTTATTAAATTTTAAAGTTTCTTTAATTTTTACTTTAAATATTTAATACATGATATTTTTATATAATAAAAAAAAATATTTGAAATGTTTTGAAAATTTTTCATATTTTAAGTGATTTTAAAATTTTTAGTATTTTTAAGTTTTTAAAGCTTTTAAGTTTTTTTTAATATATTTAATGTATATTTTTAAATGTATTATATATTTTTTATTTTTAATATATTTTAACATAATACATTCAAAATTTTCAATACTTAACGAATTTTTAATAATTCTTATATTTATACTTTATTTAATATTTTAAATAACTAAAATATTTTTAATATATTCAATATTTTGAATACTTCTTATATATAACTATTTTTAATATTTTTAATATTTTTATAATTTTTAATATTTTTAATACTTGTTATATTTTTAATATTTTTATTATTTGACCAACTTTTTAACAGGACCAAATTAAGTTATTTCATTATTGCTGCAAAATTTAAAATGGTCACGAATTCGTGTTTCAAATCAATATAAATTCAATTTTCTTTCGCAGCTCAGTGCTTTTGAGCAAGTCAATTGATTGTTCATTTTTTTTTTTTTTTTTAATAATATTTTTCACTCCGTTGCCTAAATTAAAAGTCATTGAAATTGCAGGTCTATTTATAAAAGGACTCAATAAATGCGCAGTAGAGCACACAATTTATTTTTTGTACATTTTAGCCTACAATAGCCAAACGTACCAAGGTAGTTATTTATATTTATATATTTATTTTACATACTCTAATGCCGTTAGCACTCTTTGAAAATCAATTCTTATTGTACTGATATCCTTTGGCATTTCAATAACGTTTTTAATATAAATTTTTTTTTTTAAAGTCTTTACAATTTTCAATCATTCACTCACTCACTCACTGAGTGAATGAGTGTCTCACCCTTAAAGTCACTTCTGACAGACAAAATATATACAAACGCATAGAAAAAAATACAGGCACACCGCTATCAATGTACCTTTGTAAAGGCTTTTGCAAAATAGAGAGTCCTGATTAAAAATTGATTGAAAATTATATCAAAGTGTTTACATTTTTTTTTTTTTCTTTGGGCCTCTTCTAGTGGTCGTTTTTTGCCAGTTCAACAGTGTTGCAACCCGGTTAAGGCCTAAGAAGCAGAGAGTAAAACGAAATGAAATCCTCTTTAAATCAACACCGTTCCAACTAGCCATTTCTCAACCTTCAAAAAGGTGGCCCACTTTAAATTGCTGCTGCTGATGTCTTTCATTTTGGAATTTCTTTTAAGCTTTAAGGATGCTGCCTTCTAGCCACCACTACTGTTACCTTTCAATCATTTAGTCCTTCGCTGTCTGAATGGCCTTAAATTGGAGTACAACGAAGACGACGACGCACTTTAAAATTAAGGGTCAAATAAATTCTTGTTGTATTTATTGTTCTATTTGTTTTTATCGTCTTCTCTGAAACTTTTCGATATAATTTCAAATTAATTAAATTGTTTGTTAAGGTGTTGCTTAAACGGGTCCATTTAAAGGCACAAAGTATCTATCTGCATCTCAGACCTAAGCATCCTTGACTGTTTTCTTGTGATATTTAATTAAACATGAAAACAAATCTACAAATAAATTTTGAATGATTTTATAGCCAGTTAATTACTAGAGATTAAAACTTTTTACTTTCATTCAATAGCAGTGAGTTTATCTATTTTTGACCGCATCATGCGCACAGAACAAATCGGCTTACGTTCTTGTTTGTGGCCTTTTTAAAAGGATCTGCGGCGGCTTGCCGTAGCTACTCCACTTTAGAACATTTTCAAATACATATTTATGGCCTTCATTTATATTTCACTCTTATAAATAAATAATCCTGTTTTCAGTATTTGCACATATTAATAGTTTAAAGCATAGCATAGCACGCTATCAAAAAAGCATCAAACAAAATTTTGTCTAAATTCTAAATATATATGACAGAAATCTGTGTTAAGCACACTTTAAGCATGGAGACTATTTTTGTATGTGTTTGCGTGTGTTTATTTGAATGTGTATGTGTGTATTTTTGTTGTGGCAATTCAACAGAGAGGATAACTATTTTTAACTATCTGATCGCTGTGTATCCTTATTGCTGGCTTATGCCAACCAACTAGCCCGGCTTGGCATCCTTTCATGTATGCATGAGCGCAGAAAATTGTGATTTCAGCTAAATCTATGCTTGTTTCCTGCAAAAGCTGGAAATCCGTTTATGCTGGTCACATATGATGAATGTTGTTGGTTTTTATTTTTTTTTTTTTTTGTAGTTGTTGTGGTCGGTGCTGTTGTGTGGGAGCAATTCTGTTCTGCGATTCTTTTTGATAATTTATTTTAAAGTACCTTCGTGACATTATTTTATAAAATATTTTGATTGACAGATATTTAAAAATTACGTTTTTTATTCATGTACTACGGGCTAGAACTAAATTTAGTAGAGAGCCCAGCACTACTTTTATGCGTAACGAGTACAAGACCGCTACGTGTTAACTTCTGAGATAAGATAAAAAATGTTTTTAACATAACAAAATTTAATTAATTTGCTTTAAAATAAAATATTTTTAATATTTTTAATATTTTTAATATTTTTAATATTTTTAATTTTTTTAATATTTTTAATATTTTTAATATTTTTAATATTTTTAATATTTCTAAATTTTTAATATTTTTAATATTTTTAATATTTTTAATATTTTTAATATTTTTAATATTTTTAATATTTTTAATATTTTTAATATTTTTAATATTTTTAATATTTTTAATATTTTTAATATTTTTAATATTTTTAATATTTTTAATATTTTTAATATTTTTAATATTTTTAATATTTTTAATATTTTTAATATTTTTAATATTTTTAATATTTTTAATATTTTTAATATATTTAATATTTTTAATATTTTTAATATTTTTAATATTTTTAATATTTTTAATATTGTTAGTATTTTTAATATTTTCATATTTTTAATATTTTTAATATTTTTAATATTTTTAATATTTTTAATATTTTTAATATTTTTAATATTTTTAATATTTTTAATATTTTTAATATTTTTAATATTTTTAATATTTTTAATATTTTTAATATTTTTAATATTTTTAATATTTTTAATATTTTTAATATTTTTAATATTTTTAATATTTTTAATATTTTTAATATTTTTAATATTTTTAATATTTTTAATATTTTTAATATTTTTAATATTTTCAATATTTTTAATATTTTTAATATTTTTAATATTTTTAATATTTTTAATATTTTTAATATTTTAATATTTTTAATATTTTTAATATTTTTAATATTTTTAATATTTTTAATATTTTTATTATTTTTAATATTTTTAATATTTTTAATATTTTTAATATTTTTAATATTTTTAATATTTTTAATATTTTTAATATTTTTAATATTTTTAATATTTTTAATATTTTTAATATTTTTAATATTTTTAATATTTTTAATATTTTTAATATTTTTAATATTTTTAATATTTTTAATATTTTTAATATTTTTAATATTTTTAATATTTTTAATATTTTTAATATTTTTAATATTTTTAATATTTTTAATATTTTTAATATTTTTAATATTTTTAATATTTTTAATATTTTTAATATTTTTAATATTTTTAATATTTTAAATATTTTTAATATTTTTAATATTTTTAATATTTTTAATATTTTTAATATTTTTAATATTTTTAATATTTTTAATATTTTTAATATTTTTAATATTTTTAATATTTTTAATATTTTTAATATTTTTAATATTTTTAATATTTTTAATATTTTTAATATTTTTAATATTTTTAATATTTTTAATATTTTTAATATTTTTAATATTTTCAATATTTTTAATATTTTTAATATTTTTAATATTTTTAATATTTTTAATATTTTTAATATTTTTAATATTTTTAATATTTTTAATATTTTTAATATTTTTAATATTTTTAATATTTTTAATATTTTTAATATTTTTAATATTTTTAATATTTTTAATATTTTTAATATTTTTAATATTTTTAATATTTTTAATGTTTTTAATATTTTTAATATTTTTATATTTTTAATATTTTTAATATTTTTAATATTTCTAATATTTTTAATATTTCTAATATTTTTAATATTTTTAATATTTTAAATATTTTTAAAATTTTTAATATTTTTAATATTTTTAATATTTTTAATATTTTTAATATTTTTAATATTTTTAATATTTTTAATATTTTTAATATTTTTAATATTTTTAATATTTTTAATATTTTTAATATTTTTAATATTTTTAATATTTTTAATATTTTTAATATTTTTAATATTTTTTATATTTTTAATATTTTTAATATTTTTAATATTTTTAATATTTTTAATATTTTTAATATTTTTAATATTTTTAATATTTTTAATATTTTTAATATTTTTAATATTTTTAATATTTTTAATATTTTTAATATTTTTAATATTTTTAATATTTTTAATATTTTTAATATTTTTAATATTTTTAATATTTTTAATATTTTTAATATTTTTAATATTTTTAATATTTTTAATATTTTTAATATTTTTAATATTTTTAATTTTTTTAATATTTTTAATATTTTTAATATTTTTAATATTTTTAATATTTTTAATATTTTTAATATTTTTAATATTTTTAATATTTTTAATATTTTTAATATTTTTAATATTTTTAATATTTTTAATATTTTTAATATTTTTAATATTTTTAATATTTTTAATATTTTTAATATTTTTAATATTTTTAATATTTTAAATATTTTTAATATTTTTAATATTTTTAATATTTTTAATATTTTTAATATTTTTAATATTTTTAATATTTTTAATATTTTTAATATTTTTAATATTTTTAATATTTTTAATATTTTTAATATTTTTAATATTTTTAATATTTTTAATATTTTTAATATTTTTAATATTTTTAATATTTTTAATATTTTTAATATTTTTAATATTTTTAATATTTTCAATATTTTTAATATTTTTAATATTTTTAATATTTTTAATATTTTTAATATTTTTAATATTTTTAATATTTTTAATATTTTTAATATTTTTAATATTTTTAATATTTTTAATATTTTTAATATTTTTAATATTTTTAATATTTTTAATATTTTTAATATTTTTAATATTTTTAATGTTTTTAATATTTTTAATATTTTTATATTTTTAATATTTTTAATATTTCTAATATTTTTAATATTTCTAATATTTTTAATATTTCTAATATTTTTAATATTTTTAATATTTTAAATATTTTTAAAATTTTTAATATTTTTAATATTTTTAATATTTTTAATATTTTTAATATTTTTAATATTTTTAATATTTTTAATATTTTTAATATTTTTAATATTTTTAATATTTTTAATATTTTTAATATTTTTAATATTTTTAATATTTTTAATATTTTCAATATTTTTAATATTTTTAATATTTTTAATATTTTTAATATTTTTAATATTTTTAATATTTTTAATATTTTTAATATTTTTAATATTTTTAATATTTTTAATATTTTTAATATTTTTAATATTTTTAATATTTTTAATATTTTTAATATTTTTAATATTTTCAATATTTTTAATATTTCTAATATTTTTAATATTTTTAATATTTTAAATATTTTTAAAATTTTTAATATTTTTAATATTTTTAATATTATTAATATTTTTAATATTTTTAATATTTTTAATATTTTTAATATTTTTAATATTTTTAATATTTTTAATATTTTTAATATTTTTAATATTTTTAATATTTTTAATATTTTTAATATTTTTAATATTTTTAATATTTTTAATATTTTTAATATTTTTAATATTTTTTATATTTTTAATATTTTTAATATTTTTAATATTTTTAATATTTTTAATATTTTTAATATTTTTAATATTTTTAATATTTTTAATATTTTTAATATTTTTAATATTTTTAATATTTTTAATATTTTTAATATTTTTAATATTTTTAATATTTTTAATATTTTTAATATTTTTAATATTTTTAATATTTTTAATATTTTTAATATTTTTAATTTTTTTAATATTTTTAATATTTTTAATATTTTTAATATTTTTAATATTTTTAATATTTTTAATATTTTTAATATTTTTAATATTTTTAATATTTTTAATATTTTTAATATTTTTAATATTTTTAATATTTTTAATATTTTTAATATTTTTAATATTTTTATTATTTTTAATATTTTTAATATTTTTAATATTTTTAATATTTTTAATATTTTTAATATTTTTAATATTTTTAATATTTTTAATATTTTTAATATTTTTAATATTTTTAATATTTTTAATATTTCTAATATTTTTAATATTTTTAATATTTTTAATATTTTTAATATTTTTAATATTTTTAATATTTTTAATATTTTTAATATTTTTAATATTTTTAATATTTTTAATATTTTTAATATTTTTAATATTTTTAATATTTTTAATATTTTTAATATTTTTAATATTTTTAATATTTTTAATATTTTTAATATTTTTAATATTTTTTATATTTTTAATATTTTTAATATTTTTAATATTTTTAATATTTTTAATATTTTTAATATTTTTAATATTTTTAATATTTTTAATATTTTTAATATTTTTAATATTTTTAATATTTTTAATATTTTTAATATTTTTAATATTTTTAATATTTTTAATATTTTTAATATTTTTAATATTTTTAATATTTTTAATATTTTTAATATTTTTAATATTTTTAATATTTTTAATATTTTTAATATTTTTAATATTTTTAATATTTTTAATATTTTTAATATTTTTAATATTTTTAATATTTTTAATATTTTTAATATTTTTAAATGTTTTTAATATTTTTAATATTTTTAATATTTTAAATATTTCTTATTATTTTAATATTTTTAATATCTTTAATATTTTTAATATTTTTAATATTTTTAATATTTTAATTTTTTTAATATTTTTTATATTTCTAATATATTATTTATTTTAAATATTTTTAGTATTTTTGTTTCCTTAAGTTTTTTATATTTTTTATTTTATTTTAAGTGATTAATCTGTGAAAATGGACCAAAATCAAGTTTGGACTCGCACAACAATACGGTTCGATATCTGAAATCTTGTGGCAGTTCTATATTTTCGTCAGATGACTATTATTTTGAAGCTAAATGTTAAGGAGCTTTGTCTAAATACAAAGCTATTTTTATAGTCTGGTGATATATATAAATTTCACAAATATTTTATTTTTTTTATTTCAGTTTCTGATCTTAAGCGTTTCGCAGCACTTTTTACCTTCAGAAATCAAAACAAAGCCTTTAAAAAAAAAACAGCCATTATTTTCACAGCTCTTGTGTTGCATAAACAAAGTATTGTTAATTTATCACAACGACCCCTAATCTTGCTGACATTATCAGGATTTGGCTATTGGAATTCACTGCCTCGTAGCCAATCACTTATACTTAAGTTCAGGCCCAAAAAATAAATCTGCTGCATTTACTTATGTATTGACAAACCTCTCAAGTTTTACTGGCTCTAATAATAGTTTGAAATATACAGTTTGACGCAAATGTTCTGAACTTGGCTGTCAAAGCCAAGACACACTCTTGCACACGCTTTTGTGTGCTGTTCGTTTAGCCCCTTACAATGGCTGACTGAATGACTGAATGACTGACTGACTCACTGCTTGAATGTAACATGAGTTATTTTCACAATTTTAGACACAAAATATGAGACATAAGTAGTCAAGAATATTATATTGAAAGGCCATCAATCAACATATAAACGTATAATAGAACACACACCCACAGACTATGACGCAAGCACTCACAGTCGGCATGTGTGTGTGTGTTTGTATGGATGTGTCTGTGCATGCTTGCGTATTTGAACAAACGTTGCTGTCAGGTGCGGCATCTTTGGCGTTATTGTACTTGGCTTTTCCCTGCAAAAAAGGACGTGTGCCGCCAATGAGCCGTAGAAAATCATCACTGACCAATGAACCTTAAAGCAGGATACTTCTCTGCATATATGGCATTGTATAGGGATGTATGTGAATGTGTGTGTTTTTCATATATCTGTGTGTTTTAGAGCTCGTTTGTTATACTTTTCAAGTGTTTTGTATTTTTTTTTTTTTTTATTCTTCCTTTTCAGCATTTGAAATATTTGAAGTAGCAATTGTGAGTTCGACTGCGATTGAGGCACTTATATTGGTAGTTGTTGTTTCTGTTATTGTTGTTGCTGTTTTCTTTGTGGTTGTTTTTGCTTTTATTATTGCTGCTTTTATTGGCATTTTGATATAAGTAGCGATAATATCTCGCCGCAGTGGGAATAATGTTTTTCATTCTTCATCTCGCTTTTTTTTCCCAGTATTATATTTTTATGCAATACAAAAGGAATTTGTTTTCTTTATATGCGTTTGTTAGGTTGCCTCGTTGTGTGTTTTTACAATAGGATGTTTTTCTGTGAGCAGTAAAAACTATGCTGTTGCTTGAACTGTTTTTTTTTTCATCGCTTTCTGCTTTTGAAACTGGCTAAGGAGTTTTGCTTTGTTCAGTTCAGATTATTTTTTTTTTTTGCTTCAGAAGCCAGAGATTTTCTTAAAAATATAGAATAAGCTCGACTTTTCGATTTCAATTTAAATATTTTATAAAAAGTATTTTAAAAAAATATTACGTGTTTTTACGTGTATTGTTTTATAATTTTTGTATAATACTTCTGAAATTTAAATTTTTATGCTTTACTAAAATATTTATTTTTTTATTTTTATTATATTTGTTTAATTTTTTAAACTTTTTTTCAAAAATTAAAAGTTAATTTTGTTTTAATTTTTTAACATTTTTATGTTTTTTTAATTTTCTTATAATTTTTAATTTAAATTAAATTAGTACATTTTCTAAATATCTTCTCATTATTCTTAATTTGTTTTCAATATAAAAGACAATTTTGTACATTTTTAGTATTTAGTTGTAAATTTTGGTATTTTTATTTTTAAATTTTTTTTTGTTTGTTTAATTAATTTTAATAATTTGTTTGGCTGTGCATTTTAATTTTTTTAAATATTTTTGTAATTAAATCCGTTTTTTAATATTTTTAATATTTTTAACATTTTTAATATTTATAACATTTTGAATATTCTTAATATTTTTAATTTTTTAAAATTTTTGTAGTATTTTAACTTTTTTTAATATTTTTAATATTTTTAATATTTTTAATATTTTTAATATTTTTAATATTTTTAATATTTTTAATATTTTTAATATTTTTAATATTTTTAATATTTTTAATATTTCTAATATTTTTAATATTTTTAATATTTTTAATATTTTTAATATTTTTAATATTTTTAATATTTTTAATATTTTTAATATTTTTAATATTTTTAATATTTTTAATATTTTTAATATTTTTAATATTTTTAATATTTTTAATATTTTTAATATTTTTAATATTTTTAATATTTTTAATATTTTTAATATTTTTAATATTTTTTATATTTTTAATATTTTTAATATTTTTAATATTTTTAATATTTTTAATATTTTTAATATTTTTAATATTTTTAATATTTTTAATATTTTTAATATTTTTAATATTTTTAATATTTTTAATATTTTTAGTATTTTTAATATTTTTAATATTTTTAATATTTTTAATATTTTTAATATTTTTAATATTTTTAATATTTTTAATATTTTTAATATTTTTAATATTTTTAATATTTTTAATATTTTTAATATTTTTAATATTTTTAATATTTTTAATATTTCTAATATTTTTAATATTTTTAATATTTTTAATATTTTTAATATTTTTAATATTTTTAATATTTTTAATATTTTTAATATTTTTAATATTTTTAATATTTTTAATATTTTTAATATTTTTAATATTTTTAATATTTTTAATATTTTTAATATTTTTAATATTTTTAATATTTTTAATATTTTTAATATTTTTAATATTTTTTATATTTTTAATATTTTTAATATTTTTAATATTTTTAATATTTTTAATATTTTTAATATTTTTAATATTTTTAATATTTTTAATATTTTTAATATTTTTAATATTTTTAATATTTTTAATATTTTTAATATTTTTAATATTTTTAATATTTTTAATATTTTTAATATTTTTAATATTTTTAATATTTTTAATATTTTTAATATTTTTAATATTTTTAATATTTTTAATATTTTTAATATTTTTAATATTTTTAATATTTTTAATATTTTTAATATTTTTAATATTTTTAATATTTTTAATATTTTTAATATTTTTAATATTTTTAATATTTTTAAATGTTTTTAATATTTTTAATATTTTTAATATTTTAAATATTTCTTATTATTTTAATATTTTTAATATCTTTAATATTTTTAATATTTTTAATATTTTTAATATTTTAATTTTTTTAATATTTTTTATATTTCTAATATATTATTTATTTTAAATATTTTTAGTATTTTTGTTTCCTTAAGTTTTTTATATTTTTTATTTTATTTTAAGTGATTAATCTGTGAAAATGGACCAAAATCAAGTTTGGACTCGCACAACAATACGGTTCGATATCTGAAATCTTGTGGCAGTTCTATATTTTCGTCAGATGACTATTATTTTGAAGCTAAATGTTAAGGAGCTTTGTCTAAATACAAAGCTATTTTTATAGTCTGGTGATATATATAAATTTCACAAATATTTTATTTTTTTTATTTCAGTTTCTGATCTTAAGCGTTTCGCAGCACTTTTTACCTTCAGAAATCAAAACAAAGCCTTTAAAAAAAAAACAGCCATTATTTTCACAGCTCTTGTGTTGCATAAACAAAGTATTGTTAATTTATCACAACGACCCCTAATCTTGCTGACATTATCAGGATTTGGCTATTGGAATTCACTGCCTCGTAGCCAATCACTTATACTTAAGTTCAGGCCCAAAAAATAAATCTGCTGCATTTACTTATGTATTGACAAACCTCTCAAGTTTTACTGGCTCTAATAATAGTTTGAAATATACAGTTTGACGCAAATGTTCTGAACTTGGCTGTCAAAGCCAAGACACACTCTTGCACACGCTTTTGTGTGCTGTTCGTTTAGCCCCTTACAATGGCTGACTGAATGACTGAATGACTGACTGACTCACTGCTTGAATGTAACATGAGTTATTTTCACAATTTTAGACACAAAATATGAGACATAAGTAGTCAAGAATATTATATTGAAAGGCCATCAATCAACATATAAACGTATAATAGAACACACACCCACAGACTATGACGCAAGCACTCACAGTCGGCATGTGTGTGTGTGTTTGTATGGATGTGTCTGTGCATGCTTGCGTATTTGAACAAACGTTGCTGTCAGGTGCGGCATCTTTGGCGTTATTGTACTTGGCTTTTCCCTGCAAAAAAGGACGTGTGCCGCCAATGAGCCGTAGAAAATCATCACTGACCAATGAACCTTAAAGCAGGATACTTCTCTGCATATATGGCATTGTATAGGGATGTATGTGAATGTGTGTGTTTTTCATATATCTGTGTGTTTTAGAGCTCGTTTGTTATACTTTTCAAGTGTTTTGTATTTTTTTTTTTTTTTATTCTTCCTTTTCAGCATTTGAAATATTTGAAGTAGCAATTGTGAGTTCGACTGCGATTGAGGCACTTATATTGGTAGTTGTTGTTTCTGTTATTGTTGTTGCTGTTTTCTTTGTGGTTGTTTTTGCTTTTATTATTGCTGCTTTTATTGGCATTTTGATATAAGTAGCGATAATATCTCGCCGCAGTGGGAATAATGTTTTTCATTCTTCATCTCGCTTTTTTTTCCCAGTATTATATTTTTATGCAATACAAAAGGAATTTGTTTTCTTTATATGCGTTTGTTAGGTTGCCTCGTTGTGTGTTTTTACAATAGGATGTTTTTCTGTGAGCAGTAAAAACTATGCTGTTGCTTGAACTGTTTTTTTTTTCATCGCTTTCTGCTTTTGAAACTGGCTAAGGAGTTTTGCTTTGTTCAGTTCAGATTATTTTTTTTTTTTGCTTCAGAAGCCAGAGATTTTCTTAAAAATATAGAATAAGCTCGACTTTTCGATTTCAATTTAAATATTTTATAAAAAGTATTTTAAAAAAATATTACGTGTTTTTACGTGTATTGTTTTATAATTTTTGTATAATACTTCTGAAATTTAAATTTTTATGCTTTACTAAAATATTTATTTTTTTATTTTTATTATATTTGTTTAATTTTTTAAACTTTTTTTCAAAAATTAAAAGTTAATTTTGTTTTAATTTTTTAACATTTTTATGTTTTTTTAATTTTCTTATAATTTTTAATTTAAATTAAATTAGTACATTTTCTAAATATCTTCTCATTATTCTTAATTTGTTTTCAATATAAAAGACAATTTTGTACATTTTTAGTATTTAGTTGTAAATTTTGGTATTTTTATTTTTAAATTTTTTTTTGTTTGTTTAATTAATTTTAATAATTTGTTTGGCTGTGCATTTTAATTTTTTTAAATATTTTTGTAATTAAATCCGTTTTTTAATATTTTTAATATTTTTAACATTTTTAATATTTATAACATTTTGAATATTCTTAATATTTTTAATTTTTTTAAAATTTTTGTAGTATTTTAACTTTTTTTAATATTTTTAATATTTTTAATATTTTTAATATTTTTAATATTTTTAATATTTTTAATATTTTTAATATTTTTAATATTTTTAATATTTTTAATATTTTTAATATTTTTAATATTTTTAATATTTTTAATATTTTTAATATTTTTAATATTTTTAATATTTTTAATATTTTTAATATTTTTAATATTTTTAATATTTTTAATATTTTTAATATTTTTAATATTTTTAGTATTTTTAATATTTTTAATATTTTTAATATTTTTAATATTTTTAATATTTTTAATATTTTTAATATTTTTAATATTTTTAATATTTTTAATATTTTTAATATTTTTAATATTTTTAATATTTTTAATATTATTAATATTTTTAATATTTTTAATATTTTTATTATTTTTAATATTTTTAATATTTTTAATATTTTAAATATTTTTAATATTTTTAATATTTTTAATATTTTTAATATTTTTAATATTTTTAATATTTTTAATATTTTTAATATTTTTAATATTTTTAATATTTTTAATATTTTTAATATTTTTAATATTTTTAATAATTTTAATATTTTTAATATTTTTAATATTTTTAATATTTTTAATATTTTTCATATTTTTAATATTTTTAATATTTTTAATATTTTTAATATTTTTAATATTTTTAATATTTTTAATATTTTTAATATTTTTAATATTTTTAATATTTTTAATATTTTTAATATTTTTAATATTTTTAATATTTTTAATATTTTTAATATTTTTAATATTTTTAATATTATTAATATTTTTAATATTTTTAATATTTTTAATATTTTTAATATTTTTAATATATTTAATATTTTTAATATTTTTAATATTTTTAATATTTTTAATATTTTTAATATTTTTAATATTTTTAATATTTTTAATATTTTTAATATTTTTAATATTTTTAATATTTTTAATATTTTTAATATTTTTAATATTTTTAATATTTTTAATATTTTTAATATTTTTAATATTTTTAATATTTTTAATATTTTTAATATTTTTAATATTTTTAATATTTTTAATATTTTTAATATTTTTAATATTTTTAATATTTTTAATATTTTTAATATTTTTAATATTTTTAATATTTTTAATATTTTTAATATTTTTAATATTTTTAATATTTTTTATATTTTTAATATTTTTAATATTTTTAATATTTTTAATATTTTTAATATTTTTAATATTTTTAATATTTTTAATATTTTTAATATTTTTAATATTTTTAATATTTTTAATATTTTTAATATTTTTAATATTTTTAATATTTTTAATATTATTAATATTTTTAATATTTTTAATATTTTTAATATTTTTAATATTTTTAATATTTTTAATATTTTTAATATATTTCATATTTTTAATATTGTGAATATTTTTATATAATATTTTTTTATATTAAATTTTTTATATATAATATTTTTTATATTCTTAATATTTTTAGTATATTATATTTTTTAATTTTTTTGTTTCTTTAATATTTTTATTAATTTTTATTTTATTTTATCATGTTATTAAATTTTAAATAGGTTTTTAGTTTGATAGATGCTTCACGCATGGATTTAATTTACTATTTATAGAACAGTTTAGAACAGACGTTATTTTATATTTTCGTTATTTTTCAAATTTGTTTTTTTAACCTTTTTTAATTGTTTACCAACTGGGTTTTTTATTTCTTTTTAATTTTTTCTCGGTAAATTTTTAATTTTTTTATATTTATAACTTGAAATTTTTTTAACATATTTTTGTGCTATTTTATAAAATTTTTTATTAATTTTTAATTATATATTTTTGTCATTTTTACGTGTTATTAAAATTTTTGTTTTTGTTTTTAACTTCAGATTTTTAATGTATTGTTTTGTATAATTTATTATTGAATATGAAATATTTGTTGGTATTATTTTAAATTATTTAATTTTGAAGTTGTGTTTATTTTTGTTCGGTTTCGCGCCATTTTTAATAGTTATGCTTTTATTTTATTTATTTTTGATTTATTTAAAACTTTTTTTTAAGTTTTTATTTAACTTAACTTTATTAGTTTATTTGTTGTATACATATTTTGTTTACATATATTTCTTATCACATTAAATAAATTGTGTATTCCTTTCTATTTTTTTTTATATTTTATTACCTTATTAGTATGAAAATTCGTCCTACGACGGGTTAGAATATATATCGTTATTAATATAAGTATCAAAAATATATAAATGTTCTTTGCATTTTTTCTGACTGAAGATTATTTTTTATAAAGTTTGAAAAGCACTGTAATAGCCTAATGACAGTTTTAAAGATATTAGGTTCTGAGCATGACTTACTAAAGTGATATTTTGTGCGCATACTTTTAGCACACTTATATAACATATTTTGTGTGCATACTTTTAGGCTGAACATTTTTTCGTATAATAAAACAACTGTTATAGCAAAAATGGACAGTTTGTGCGATATAAGATGCAAAGCGTGACTTAATTTCGTCATATTAGTTTTAGTTTTTTTTTTCCATTATTTCATAGTGATAAAAATTTGGTTAAGAAAAGAGCAATAAATCTGCGTCTTATATTTGCCTTCTTTCGGTGGAGTTTTCTTATCACAAATTTTGAATTTTTTCTGTGACATTTTTTAAAGTAAATTAATTGTTTTTTTCGAAAGAAAATTGTAAAAACCTAACGAACCACGCAAAAATTAACTTTTTGTAAAAATAAATGTTGGACTGTGTAAAAAGTTCTCATAAGTTTAGGTATTTTTCACACACTTTAAACTGAAAAGGAAAACATTTTTCATGTTCTTCGCATACATGCACAAACAAATGTTCACACATCAACAAAACTACACTGTCGTATGACTAAAAAAAGCTTTTAACCACACAACTGTCACATGCACACAATCAACAAAAAAAAAAAAAGACCTCTCATACCAACAGCAAAAGTTAATGAAAAAAGGAAATACTTTTGAACTTTTGTCGCCTAGCAGCCTTCCAGCCTGCTAACCATCCGGCAATTACGTTTGAGCTAGCCACGCTCTAGGGGAAAAATCATGTTTTTTTTTCTTTTGCTGGTCATCAAAATTTTTTTCTACGAACATGCCACACGGAAGTGATGGATTGACAATTTATATTTTTCTAGTTTTTTTTTTTGCATTTTCTCTAAAGTGCCAACTCACAATAATACAACAAAAAACGAACAAAGTATTTAATGTTAAGTAAAAAATGGAAAAATAGAAAACCACTCAAGAGTCTAAAAAAAAAGAATTTCAAAGGAAAGGAGCTGAAGAAAAGTCCCAAAACGTCAGCGCAACAAAGCATGGTTCTTACTTAGCCCAAATACGCCTTAATGTATGCAATGATTTGCTTTTGTATCTTGTTGTGTAGCCGAGAACAGTAAATTTCAGTACTTTTGTTATGTTGTTTTTTTTTTTTTGTTGCTATTGCTTTGTTCCTTTGGAAATGTGTTTTCTCGACTGCTATTTGCTGCTTTTAATGCACAACAAAGACTGGAACTAAATTGGTTCAATGTTAGCCCTAAATTCAGACGATGTACCATGTTGGACAGCAACAAAAATCATATTTGAGCTACTTCAGCCATGTAACGACATTTACCGGCACCCCCCCTCCCCCCCCCCTTTACATGCACAAGCAAACACTTACATGCGCAGCTACACATGCGAACAGACCACATTTTAACCCATTTGCAAGTCCTTTTATTTATATTTTTGCTGATTTTTGTTTTGGTTTTTTTATTTTATTTCTTTGCCTGTTGTTTTGTTACGTTTTTCTTTTTGTTTTTGTTGCCAAACAATAATTATCTGCATTTTTACGGTCTAAATATTACATTCCGAGAAGTAAGTAAATAGAGATAATTAGACCAGAAAGACACAAACACAGACACACGCACATCAACATAAGAACAAAAACGAGATTTTATAGACATAAAAAAGTTTCTTTTTTTTTTGTTTTGTTTTGCATACTTTTTGCATACGTATGTGTGCCGCACTTACACGAATTCAACTTGTTTAACTTCTGCAGCAAGGAATTAGTTTTGTTTTTTGCACACATTTTGATTATTTTTTTTTTGTTTTTTTGTAATGTGTTTTGTCTGGCGTCGTTTTAGCCAGCCATTTTTGCGCCTGCCTGTTTATTAAATACACCTACCTTCTGCGTCTGGAATTAAGGACTTTTTTCAGCAGGCACGGTAAATTTTTATTAATTTCCAGCATGTAAGCTTATAACAACTGAATGAAAATTAATTTTGTATAAAAACACATTAATTGCCATTCTGTAGCGAACGACCAAATGTTGTGGAATGAATTTAAAGAGCATGCTTTATGCTGTGCAAGGAGCAAGAAGTGCGTAAATTAATTAAAAGTAATTGAGTAACAAGATGCTTTAATTGAATAAAGGCTCTAATTTGAGTGTGCTTTATTGTGATGGTAAGAAGATACACACACACACACATGTTGTGACAAAGCAGTTCGTATAAGACAGCTTGAAAATTGAGAAGTACCTTTTTTTTAAATATTATCTTGGTTTTTAAGCAATTTATTGAAAAACTTCTACTTCATTCAGCTACTTAAGTAGGTACTTTGTTGTAAAAATACCAAACTACCAAACTTTAGAAAATATAAACGCTTAAAGAGGTTGAAATTTTTGGAAATTGTTGTTTTTTGAAAAAAGTTATAAAAAGCTCTTCTCTGCGCGCTGATTTTTAGAAGTTTTTCAATAAAGCTTTTTTAAATAGAAAAAAAAATGGGTTCCGAAAAGCTTTTTTTGAGCAGTAGCTTTTCGAAAAGAGCTTTAAAATTTTGTTTGGGAAAACAACTTTTGTGAAAAATTAATTGTTTATTGTCTTTAAAAATGAACGCAAGAAAAGCTTAAGAAAATTTTTCAGAAATTCTCCCGGGAGAAAATTTTAATAGAACTACTTTAACAATGCTTTTTGAAAAGATTAACAAAAATAATTTGGAAAACAATATAAAAATTGTCTAATTAAAGCTTTTCAAAAGCTTTCATAACTAATTTTGAAAACAAAGTAGCTTATTATATAACTTTTAGAAGTAAAGCTTTTAAAAACCTTAACTATTTTTTTAATTAGATTTTTTCAAAAGCTTTCAACACTGATTTGAAAACAAAGTAGCTTATTTTAAAACTTAAAGAAGTACAGCTTATAAAAAACCGTAAGTATTTTTAAAACTTTTTAAAGAGCATTTCGACTTTGAGCAACGAAAGCCTAATTGGAAGCTTAAAAAGGATCTTTTGGCGATAAACTTATAGCTTTCAAAAATTGATGATATTTTGTAAAAACTTTTTTCAAAACAAATAATCATCTTCAAAAACACTTAAAGAACTTATTGATATAGCTTTAAAGGCTTTTAAAAACGCTTTAAAATTAATTAAAGCTTTAAAAACTTTCGGAAAGAAAATTTACAGCTTTGGATTTATAAAAACTTTTGGTAGAAAAATTTAAAAATTTTATATGATTTAAAGGCTTTAAAGTTTTAACACTTAAACTATCAAATGGAGCTAGAAGTCTCGAGAAAGCTTAAGTGGGGAATGAAAGCATCGAAAATCTGCGAAAAATTTTAAAAGTGGCATTTTTCAATACGGTTTTTGAAGGAAAGCTTTGTGAAGGAAGAAAAAGTTTGCATAGAGCTTTTAAAAACTGTTTTTCAAGAAGTTTTTAACTTAAAAAATATAAAAACAATACAGCTTTTTTAATTCTTTGATGTACTAGACGTTAACAATTGCAGAAGAAGGGGAAAATAGCTTTTGAAAAAGTTTTGCTTTATATAAGGCTTAAAAGCTGATTTACAAAAGCTTACAAAGTTTTTTGAAATAATTTTGCACTGGCTTAAAAGCTGATTCAAAAATGCGTAGAAAGTTTTTGAATGAGCTTACAAAGTTTTTTATATAAATGTTTTAAAAGCTTTGCAAACACTTTTGAAAAAGCTCTAAAAATTTTTAATTTTGATGTAATTTTTTTTAAAAGCTTTTGCAGCTTTTCCAAGATATTTTGGAAAGCTTTTTCAAGAACAAAACGTATTTTTTTTTTTAAAAAAAAGCTGTGTGATACAGCATAAAGAATTTAAAAACGCTTTACAATTAATAAACGCTTTTCAGACTTTCGAAAAGAACATTAAAAGCCTTTTTTATATAATTTTAAAAATTTTTTGAACATATATTTGAAAATTTTTTGTTATAAAAAAAGCTTTAAAAACAAACAACAAAGAAAGAAAATTCTTGAACGCTTTATATCTTTCAAGCATAGAGCTTGTGATGAAAATCTTTATATATAAATTTTTGATTCAACTTAAGGCAAACAAAAATTTTGGAAAAAGCTGAATTAAAAAAAAAAAAATGAATTGAAATATTTCCGAAAGAAAATAAGCTTGTTTAAGAACTTTAAGACGGAAATATTGCACGTACTTTAAATATTTGTAAAACATATCATAAAAAATTTTGACTTTGAATGAAGAATACCGCTTTGAAAGCTTAAAAAAATTTTAGCGAAGCTCTTTAAAGCTTTTATAAATTTGAAATATTTTGAAAAAAAAATGTAAAAGCATAAAATACTTTTTGGAAATATACTGCAAAATATCCTCATTCAGTTTATAAAATTTTCAAAAAAGTTTGAAAATTTTTCAAAGCTTGTAAACAGATTTAACTATTTGTACTTTAAATATTTCTAAAACCTTTAAAAACCATTTTGACTGTAAGCATAGAAAACCTTTTCCGAATTTTTCCGAACAAAAAAAGCTTTTTTAAAATAGTTCTAAAGCGGCGCTTTGCAAAAAGCTTTTTAAGGAAGTATAAGAAAAAGCTCTTTGAAAGATACATATAATTTTATAAAGCTTAAAAAACAGTTTTTTTTTTAAAAAAAGCTTTAAAAATTCTTAAACAAAGTTCTTTTACTTTGAAAATACGTTAGAAACTGATTTGGCAAAAATAGCTTTTGAAGTTATTTTGTATCTTCTAATACTTAAAAAACTTTTTCAAAAAGCTTAAAAAATTTTTTGAAAAAGCTTATAAGACATTTTTTACGAAACTTAAAAAACTATTTTGAAAAAACAACAAAGGCTTTTTGAAAACTCAGCGCTATTGAAAAAGCTTTCAAAATCTTTTACTTTGAAAATACGTTAGAAACTGATTTGGCAAAAATAGCTTTTGAAGTAATTTTGTATCTTCTAATACTTAAAAAACTTTTTCAAAAAGCTTAAAAAATTTTTTGAAAAAGCTTATAAGACATTTTTTACGAAACTTCAAAAACTATTTTGAAAAAACAACAAAGGCTTTTTGGAAAACTCAGCGCTATTGAAAAAGCTTTCAAAATCTTCCGAAAAGAGAATTTAGAGAAATATTTGAATAATGTTTGCACTTAAAAAGCTTTCAAAATACTGATTTTTAATCTTTAAAACAGAGCTTGAAAATGCTGTTAGAGAAAATTTAAAAAAATTCTTGTGCCAGTTTTTTGCAAAATAAAATTTTTAAATGCAGTGGGTTATGAAAGCTTTGAAAATGGCATTTTTCATAAAGCTTTTGGAAAGAAGTAAGTGAAAAATAGTTTAAAAAGAAATTTTAAAACATGTTTTTTTAAAAACACTCTAAAAGCTTTTAAATAAAGCTATTTTAATGCTTTGAAAAGACGTATGCAACGGTTGCGGGAAAAAGCTTTTGAAATAATTTTTATAAATTGAAAGCCTTTATAAATTCTCTCAAAAAGCTTTTGAGGAAGGCGTTTGCAAGGCGCTTTAAATATTTTTTGTGAAGAGCTTTTGAAAATGCATTAATTGTTTTTTCAAATCAAACTTTTAAAAGCTTTGAAAATAGATATTGATTCCTATATCTGATGCATGACATGTGAAAACTTACTTGTTGTACATTATGACGGGTTTTTTATAATTGTAGAAAAAGATTGAAAAAAAGCTTTAAAAAGTTGTACAAAGAAGAATTTCAAATAATTGGATCACATAATATCCGAAAACTTGCACCAAAATGTCAAAAGTAAATATAATTAAAGAAGTCGGAAATGTCGCGATATAATCACAAGTTACGCTTTTTTGTAAAAAACCAGAAAATACTGTGGAAAGTTGTTATAAAATAAGTCGGAAACAGCTTGAAAAAGAGTTTTCAAGAGATGTTGTGAAAAAAATTCCAAAATATTTGGGGCAAATAATTGTGTTTATAAATGTTTTTTCTTATAAAATGATAAGAAATAATCATTTCTAAATTTCAATCCATTTCTCTCCTTTATTTTTAAGCCGTTTAAGGATATATTTTCAATATATTTACAGTTTTAAAGCAAAGCATGCAAAAGATCTTTAAAATCACTGTGTTGAACTTTTAAAGCTTTTTTAAAGCTTTAAAAAATAAACGCTCTTTAAAATAATCCTAGTTAAAATAAAATTAAATATCATTTAAAGAAAACGTAATCTTCACATCATTTCAAAACATATTTTTCAAACTAACAAATGAGCTTTTGCGACTTTATAATTATTTTTTACACATAAAAAAAAAAAAAAAAAAAAACAAATTGGCCATTTCAGCCCTTGAAAGGACTTTGACCGAGCTTCTAAGGATCGATTGTGTTGTGTGTGTTATTAAATGTTTGCACACAATTGACCGAGAACTGGACCTACATGTTTTATGCCGACTCCGAACGGCTAAAGTTCATGTTCTCAAGAAGCTTTACATGGCATTATTTACTCTCTGAGGTTTGCCATTGTCTGCAAAGAGGTGGTGACCGATCAGAAAAATTTTTTATTGATAAAACTTTTCGCCACGGCTAGGGATCGAACCCGGGCTCTCGAGCATGCTAAGCCACACACTTAACCTGCATGCCACGGTCACCACATACCACATTACACATAAAAGAAATAAATGACAGCGGGTTTTAAGGCTTAACGTTGACTCCCCATACCAATGACACATTAATTTTGTAAACTCGTTTCGAAAATTAGAACTTCAAACAAGCCAAGCAATATCAAATCAATTAAAGCCAAATCAATTTCAAGCAGAATCAATAAATAACTAAGACTTAAACTTAATTTAATTTCAGTTAACTGCTCATTGGCGCATTAATTTTCGCTCACATTCGTCGTTCACTGCGTTTTACCTCCTTGAGCCAATGAGCCATAACATGACTCAGAAGCGCCAAGCAAAACTAATGAAAAATTTCTGCAAATACTTTGGAAATTTGTAGCGAACAAGAGGAGAGAAAAAAAAAACAAAGAAAAATCACTTACCAACTAACCAACCAACTAGCTTAGCGAGCAAGCAACTCTTGGCTGATTTCTCTTGGGATAACGTCCTTATCGTTGCCATTGAAGGAAACTTGGATAAATCTATTTGCACGCAATTTTCTAATGTTTTTCAACATCAACTTCGATGTGCTGGTCGACATCGTCGTCATCAACGTGCTTTATAGCCAATGATTGAGCAACAGTTGAGCTCGCTAACTTCAGTTAGCAATTATTTGAAATTATTTAATTTTGTAGGAGATTCTCTTGAACGAGCACACATGGGTTGGATTGAGAAATGAGCAATCATCAGACAAGCCAGCACAAGTGTGTTCATAAAGAATATAAAAAAAAACCTGATTGGGTGTGTTATTATATGATTAAGGCAAGCATTTCATTAAGCAGTTCAATAAAAGTACAACGTGGCGTATGAGTGATATACAATTTATGTTTAAGCCAGTGCTGTGCTGTGCATAGGCAGGTTTGCACAAATTTAAACTATGTTTAGATATGTTCAAATGTATGTATGTGTGTATACGTTAGCTTTTAAATAATTTATTTATAAAAATGTCAACATTTTTGTTATTTCAACCCGCAATCCACGCAATGGGTTAAAGTTTTAATCTGCCATATTTTTAATTGTTTCTTTCATCTATACCAAAAAAAATGATTACTCTACTTTTTAATAAAACATGAAAATGCATAAAGCTAGAAATTTGAAATTCCATCTGCCAGCTTTGTGCTTCATGAGTATGATTTTGACTTGTTTTTTTTTTCAATAAGCACAGCAAAATGGCATGAATAAAAACTGTACTTAAAACACACAATAAAACAAAAAACTCTATAAAATATTGCAAATGCTAAATTCAGCCTCATCAAAGGATGTTTTTATTGTTGTCCCAAATACATATGGAAGCCATTATTTAGCTGTTTACACACAGGCACACATTCAAACTGTCACATACAGTCAAAGACACACTTGTACACATCATCAGCAGCAGCAGCACGAGAAACATCATGGCAACAATTTAAGCTGCAATTTGGTTATTTTTATTGTATTTTGCTCTGCTTTTTGTAGCATGTTTTTTTATTTATTGCTTTTTTCTTGCGTTTTTGTTGTTTTACTTGGCCACTAGAGTTCTATTTTTGCTTTTCCTTTTTTTTTTGTAGCATTGTTTCAAGTATTATTTTAACTATTGTTGTGTTTATTGTGCCTGCTCCAATGTGAGCCTGCCATGAGTGTCGCTGAGTGACAGTGTGGAGTGTTTGAAAGTGTGTGATTGTGTGTGTGTTGTGTATGACTGTGTAGTGGAGGCGCAACATCACTTTGGTGCAGTATTAAAACCTAGTTGTCAGCCACAGCGTCCTCAATATCAACATCAGGTCGCATCACCGCGAGCCAAGACTTAACCATGTCACGCAAAGCACTTTGTTTTACATTCAATTTTCGTTGTTGTTGTTGCAGTTGTTATTTAGATTTAGATGCTGTTTTTTTATTACATTTTAGTGATAGGTTCAAGCGCGACTTGGCGTAAAAAATGCCTGCAATTGTGCAGGAAAAACTATTTTTTTTCAAAATTTTTTTTTATTTTAAGGCTTATTTGAGTGGTTTGAAGATTTCGAGGCAATAAAGTCTAATTAATTTTCAAATCTTTTGAGTGGTTGTAGAAAAATTGTTACAAATATATTATAAGGAAAACAAAGGATTTTAATATAAATTAATTTAAGGGATATTTGTAAACAGGAATGACATTTTGTGCATACAATATTCAATATTTTCACATCATTCAATGCCTAGAGCTTTTCTATAAACTTTTTCATTGAAAATTCACCAATATAACAAACGTTCAAATAAAGGATACATCAAGAGCAAGTTAAATATAAATAATATTAAAATTCTGTTTATGCAATTTTTAAGTTTATTTAAATACACAAGTTTTTGCAAACAAAAAACTACAAATTTATTTCATGAATTACAAAAGGAAAAAAAAAATCAAAAAAACATCAAACACAAAAACATTATAAAATTTTACATATTTTCACATAACTTAATAACCTAACTATTATTACAAGTATTTCGGTTGCAACTTCTTTAATACAATTAAAGTTTTAAAAAGGATATATGAAGAACAAGCTTAATGCAACAAAATTATAAAAGTGAGTAATGCAAGTTTTTATTTTACTTAAATAAGCAACTTTTATCAAAAAAAAATTTCCCAAATTATTTGATTTTGTACAAAAAAAAAAAAAAAATGGAAATTAAAAGCAAAACATAAAGTTATAAATTTTTGCATCTTTTCACATTGAGCTATTCCACAAGCTTTTGGTTGAAAATTTGTCAATACAATAAAAGTTAAAATACAGGATATATGAAGAGCACGCTAAATATAAATATAAGCTAAAATCTGTAAATGTAACTTTTTATTTGATTTGACAAGCAACTTTTAACAGAAAAATATTTCTAAAGTTAATTGATTTATTAGAAAAAAAAAAAAAAATAAAAACATTTGCATATTTTCACATCATTCAACGATTTAAGCTATTCTACAAGCTTTTTCGGTCCAAAATCGTCAAGTTACTAAAATTTCATATAAAGGATATATGAAAAGCAATCTAAATATAGCTTTATTTTAAAAGTAGTTGTTATATCTCTTCTAATTTACTTAAATATTATAAATAAATATAAAAAATATTTCAAAGTTTATTTTATTTTGTACAAAAAGCTACAAAGTTGTTCATGATTTAATTTATATAGCTGTTATACAAGCTATTTGGTGCAGAATTCGTCAATACAAATATAATAAAAAGTTCAAAGGTTATGTGAAGAGCAACCAAAATAATAAATTCATCAACAAAATAAAAATTGCAAAAAAAGGATATATGGAAAGCAAGTTCACTGATCATCAAATTCAATATCGGCTTGAGTAACTTTTTAGTTAACTCAAATAAACAAGTTTTTATAAAATAATATTTCACAATTTTGTTGATTTTATACCAAAAAAGCACACAAAAAAAAATTTATTAAAGAACATTTGTGTCTTCTAATTAATGAATTGTTTGCCATTATAAAAAAGTGTTCAAATATATTGCTACTTTGATGACAAGTACTGAGTAAATTAAGTATAAGCATTGATAACAAACATTCAGTTGCAACGATTGAAGTAGTTAAGGACTTTTTAAAAAATTATGCCAAATTCAATAACTTTAACTTCTTATTGAAACACTTTATATAAAAATTCGTCAATAAAATTAAAATTCAAACAAAGGATATGTGAAAGCCAAGCTAAATATTGCCGAAATTGTAAAATTTTTGATGCAAATTTTGACTTGACCTCAAAAGGCAACTTCTTGTAAGAGAAAAATTTCGACATTTATTTCATTTTGTACAAAAAATGCATCGTCAAATAAAAAGCATGAAAGAGTTAAAAATTATTTGCTTGGTAAAAACATTTTTACAAAGTATTTGTTACTTAAAATAATCACTTGGCTTCAGGAAATTATAAGAATATAAAAAATTATTGAGAGCTAAGCAAAAATATTTTTTAAATATTTTGTCAATAGCATTTCTGTAAAAAATATTAATTTTTTATTTACTACAGGCATTACACGCATTTTACAATATTTTTACATAACAAATCGATCAAATAATAAAAAATTCTGAAAAAAAGGATATATGAGAGGCATGCTTAGAAATGCCAAAAAGTTCGAGATTTTAATGATTTCTGGCGAATATAAAATTGCAACATCAAGCAGCAAAAATTTTAAAAGATATACTTAATTAACTCAACAAAACCTCATTCTTCATTGAAGGATATAAAGTTTTTTAATACAAATCAATTTCGTAGCCACTTTCTAGAGGATTGTAGGTAACTGATTATTTTTAGAATTATGAATAGTGTTATATACATACAGGGACAAAATCTTATTTTATGAAATATAGCAAAGAATATTAGCTGACATTTTTTAACGATATTAACAATTTCAAGGATTAAATAAATTTAACAAACCTTTTTTGCGAAAATTCATTTCATCAACTAAACATAATAACAAAGGACATATGAACAGCACACTTAATGTAAAAAATACAAACAAAGTTTTTTGACAAATTTTCAAGGAAAACAATTTCGCAACTTTTCACAAACACGGGTGTTAAAAATACTGACAAAAAAAAATTATTTGTTTATTACTTTCTTATGATTTACTAAGAGGATTGGCGGTTTTGAGGAGATGTATTTTTGCTTATTTGCAACTCGAGTTCAAATGAGCAATTGATAGCAATTATTGAGGATTTAAGATAGAATATAGTTTAGGTATTTTTACGAAATGGATGCTGGCGAAACAATTGAAGTTCAATTTCTGATATATTTTTCAAAGTTCTGTATAGTGCAACTCATTTTCAGCAGAAAACTGTTTGAAATAAAGAAATATCAAACAAAGGATATATGAAGAACCAGCTTCATAGTGCAAATATTTACAAAATTTTTTTATAGCTTTTCAGTTAACAATATTAAGCAAGTTTTTACAATGAAAAATGTGAAAAATTTGCTTAATAATAGATATATGCGGGAAAATTTAAGTTTGATTATTTATTTTTTCCTCAAATTAATGCATTGTGTACTGTTTTCTAACAAAAACTTGTTGATATAAGGAAATATCAAATAAAGGATATATGAAGAGCAAGCTGAATATTGCAACTCTGCACAAACTGTTTTTCTAGATTTAAAGTAAAAATATTAAGCAAGTTTTTACAACAAGAAAAGTGAAAAATTGACTTAACAATGGATACGTTTGGAATAATTTAAATTTGATATGAAATTTTTTACTCAAATTAATGCAGTTTAACTGTTTTCTAACAAAAACTCGTTGATATTAGGAAATATCAAATAAAGGATATATGAAGAGCAAGCTTATTAATGCAACTATGAACAATATTTTTTTACAACTTTTAAGTGAACAATATTAAGCAAGTTTTTACAACAAAAAAAGTGAAAAATTCTTAATAAAATTGAAACCTTCGGAACAATTTAAATTTGACTTCACTTTTTTCTCGAATTTATGAATTGTGTGCTGTTTTTCAACAAAAAATTGTTGAAATAAGAAAATATCAAATAAAGGATATATGAAAAGCAAGCGCAATATTGAAACTATAAACAAAATTTTTTTTTAACTTTTTAAGTTAACAATGTTAAGCAAGTTCTTACAACGAGAAAAGTGAAAAATTGTTGCAAAAAATTTTTAATCATAAATTTTTAATTAAATTTCAAATTTTAGAATCACAAGCACAGCAACTCAAGTCTGTTGGTTCTCATAAAAAACTTATAAGATCTCAATCATGCTCTACGCCACTTATTGCCAATGCACAGAATATGATTTTGCTAAATGCACAACTTTAAGCAGTACAGCTTCCAAGAAACCATCGTATAAATAAAAAGTTGAAAAAATTAAACAAATAAAAGCTCAAAAAACCATAGAAACCAGGCAACAATACACACAACGAGATAGCACAACAATCTAAGATTGCAGAAAAGTTAAGCAAAAGTTTTGCTTATTTTAGAAAATACTATTATGACGAGAGCAAAAAGGAAAAAACATTGCAATAGTTATCTTTGCAGAGGAGATATCCTTAAGCCTCAGCTAATTAAGCAATTTTCTTCAGTTTTAGTGGCTGCAAGCATTCTTAGCAATTATTATTTTAATCAAAGCTGCAATGCTAGCGAAAAACTTTGTCAGTCTTGAGAAAAATATTTCATAATCCTTTTTGGCATTTTTGTGGGCGAGCAATAAGAAAATAGAATCTGAATGCAGAGTAAGAAACAAAGCAAACAAAACAAAAAATGATAAGTTTGGAAATTGCATGTTTTTGACCAGCTACAAGAAAATGTACAACTAAAACAAAGACAAAAAAAAAAATCAAGTGGAAGAAAATCATGCAGCAGAGCAATGATTATGATGAGCAGCGGCAGGATATAAGCAGTGGTTGGTTTGGTGTGTTGTTTTTTTTTTTTTTTGTTTTTCCTAACATTTTTGCTGTTGCCTGAATTCATTGCTTTATTTGCGAACATTTCTGCTTGTGTTGGCAGCAGCTAAAGGGCCAGAAAACAACAAGCTTGTCTCCGGAATGCTTTTCCTTTGAATCTTGAAAATGAGTGAGCATCCGAGTGTAAACCAAGACCGGAAATAAACTGAATTTTATGGCTAGTGTGAGGAAATTAAGCCAATGAAAGCAGCATTAGCTGTGGGCAGCGGATTGAGCGGAGGAGTGATAGTGATGATTATGATGATAATGATGATGACGATGATGATGTTGATAATAGCTTTATAATCCATATAAGTTTGCGAAAAGTTTTGCTTTACATTTTTGTGCGCTAAGCTTAAACTGCACTTAGTTTGAAGCATACCCGAGAACATAACGAAGCATCTCAGTTGAATTTATCTTAACTTTGCTTTAGCAATAAGTCAAAAGGTTAAGAGCAGTGCTTGAAGAAGCTAACAATTAACTTGGTATCTATCTGTGAGATGTTGTGGTGTACAATATTTGCAGGTTGTTCATTACTTCGGAGCATTGAATTGCAGGAATATTTAATTGTTATTTTTCTATGAACTTTGCAATGAACTTTATGAAACGCAAACAATTTCTATTTACAAATTAAACTGACAAATTTTTATATTTTTCAGTGAAGATGATAAAATAAAATCTTCACAATTTTTTATTTTTTTTTTTTTATAAAAATATTTTTTTATTAATTTTTTTTTCAAACTATGTACTTTACTGTTTGTTCTGGTTAAAAAAAAATTATTTTAGAAGCTTTAGTTTCAAAAGCAGCGCGTCATTACTAAGTTTATATTTAAAAAAAAAATCTCTAGGATTTCAGCAACTTTTAGAACACCGCGACCACATAATGCAGTCAAAGAGCCAAAAAAGTAAGTACAAGTGGCAAAGGTCAAAAAACATCAAACAAATCAAGCAATACTGAGAGGTTAAGAGAGGGGGAAAAACAAAAGATTGAAGGAAAACAGCAAAGGCAGCAACCACGCTGCTTTAACCATAAATATGCAAAGACAGAAAAAAATGCAACATAAAAAAAATGCAACTGAATTCAATTGTATGAGAACGGAAAAGGTCATAAGCCGAAATAAAAATTGGAAAAAAAAACTGATTTTAATGCAATACAAATATTTTTGAAGATATGCAAACACGTTTTTTGTTTCTCAAAAAGCGAAAAATATAACATTTTTAGAGAAAATTAAAAAAAAATATAAGCAGCAACTGTAAGCTTAAAAACTTCAAAGATAACTGGTATCTATACGAGAATAGGTTTAATAAATACGTAAATGTGAAGCATGTTAATATGGCATGAAGTTTTCCATTATTTTTTTTTTTTTTTTTTTTTGTAGTTTTCGCTCTTGACCAACAAGGTGTTGTGCAAAGAAGCAAAACAAGTTATAACAAAACAGTAAGCAACAAAAATGTAAATATTAACTTCAGTCCTTTAAAGGAAAAGTTGCACAAAAAAGCACAAACACACACACACACACCCAAAAAAACTATTCGTAAGCTTTTAATATGTGCAGTTAAATAGAGCGTAAAAAGGATACAAATTGAAACAGTTGCGAAGGAAAAGAGAGAAGCCAAGAGTCCTTGGCTTGCTGTTACTGGGCCAAGTCATTTTCAGGGACTGCCTTTAATGAAACGCAACCAAGTGTTAACGTCCAGATGATCAAAGGCTCGTTTGTTCTTGTAAGATGAACTCACTGACTACGAAATGTGTCGACGCCAAAGTAAATGCTTTTGTTTCTTTACTTAATGGCAAGATACTGTCGTGTTATTTTTTGAGCACAAGAAGAAAACTTGAACAGAAAAGATATCATAATCCAGGCAAAACTTGTTTTTAATATAATTTAGTTTTTAAATGACTTTCCGCTAGCGATACATAAATGTTGTGAGTGGCAACACTTCGAAAGATGCGTTCTCAGTAAGTAATGTTGCAATCGGTTTATCATAGCAGATGAAATAACCATAACCATAACCATAACCATAACCATAACCATAACCATAACCATAACCATAACCATAACCATAACCATAACCATAACCATAACCATAACCATAACCATAACCATAACCATAACCATAACCATAACCATAACCATAACCATAACCATAACCATAACCATAACCATAACCATAACCATAACCATAACCATAACCATAACCATAACCATAACCATAACCATAACCATAACCATAACCATAACCATAACCATAACCATAACCATAACCATAACCATAACCATAACCATAACCATAACCATAACCATAACCATAACCATAACCATAACCATAACCATAACCATAACCATAACCATAACCATAACCATAACCATAACCATAACCATAACCATAACCATAACCATAACCATAACCATAACCATAACCATAACCATAACCATAACCATAACCATAACCATAACCATAACCATAACCATAACCATAACCATAACCATAACCATAACCATAACCATAACCATAACCATAACCATAACCATAACCATAACCATAACCATAACCATAACCATAACCATAACCATAACCATAACCATAACCATAACCATAACCATAACCATAACCATAACCATAACCATAACCATAACCATAACCATAACCATAACCATAACCATAACCATAACCATAACCATAACCATAACCATAACCATAACCATGACCATGACCATAACCATAACCCTAACCATAACCATAACCATAACCATAACCATAACCATAACCATAACCATAACCATAACCATAACCATAACCATAACCATAACCATAACCATAACCATAACCATAACCATAACCATAACCATAACCATAACCATAACCATAACCATAACCATAACCATAACCATAACCATAACCATAACCATAACCATAACCATAACCATAACCATAACCATAACCATAACCATAACCATAACCATAACCATAACCATAACCATAACCATAACCTTAACCATAACCATAACCATAACCATAACCATAACCATAACCATGACCTGACTTGTGGTGCTATAGAATGGTATTTTATATTAAGGTATTTCTTATCCTTTCGGTATGAACGTCATAACAACTTATCCCTCTTTTTTTTTTAGACTTCAATGCGATTGTAAGCACATGCATCTTACTTTGCATTCCATCGTATCGGCTTATTAAAATACATTCATAGCTGATCCTTATATATCCTTCATGTAATGAACTCTTTCGAAAACAAAAATATTTCAACACAACTTGATGCTTGAGCTTGCTTTTGTTGTGTTGCTATATGTTGCTGTTGTTGTTATTGTTGCATGCTTGTTTTTTGCACACTTGCCAACAATATTGCATTGACATTTAATCCTTGAACCTTGTTGGTGCTTGAAGAAAATGTATACAAATACACTTACTCACACTCAAATTCAAACTTAATTGAAAACCTACACACAGGTTCATACATCTGAACTAGTATGCATAAGTCTATGTTATTCAAGATAAAAAAAAGTGAAAAGGATAAAAGAAAAATAAATGAGCACACATGCCAGAAAACCACTTAAGTCAACCACTGAAAAGTAGCAGTAAAACAAGAAGACATTCTAAGGACACAGTGCACGCAAAACTCTTGCGGCTAAACGGTAACTGAATTTTAATTGAATGTGATGGAATTTCTTTAGTAGGCATAAGAGTAAAGCAGAGGAACAGCTATAGATAAATGTAAAAAATATTGAGATAGACAATATAAGAAGCTGTACATAACTCCGAATGAAGTCAATTCCAACTAAAGACTTGGAATTTAAGTAAAGTTCAATTGACAGTCTGTGACATTGAAAAAAGCACAAAAAAATGCAGATGAGTTTGTGTGAGTAGAAAAAAAAATTGATGTTATTGACTATTGATACACGTGGCATAGCTTTTGATAATCAGAAAAAGTGTGCAATAAATTTTGCTTTTGTTGTTGATATTTCGGTAGCTGTTGAAAAAACTGTTGTAGCTGTTGTTTGTCAAAAAATCAACGTCATGCAACTGTCTTGTTTTTAATTAAATTACTAGATTTTTGTAGAAAACCAACAAAACTTCAGCTCTTGATGTAGAACAAATTAAAATGTTAAACAAAGCTGCGGGTCTAAAACAATAACAAAACAACAATTTCGAGTAGCACCTAGCATACTGTTGTTGTTGTTGCTACTATAAAATGCATAAACAATTAAACAGAGCTGCCAGACATGAATGAAAACTTGTTAACAAAGTGTTTTACATGCGTAGAACATGCAACGAACTGCTGCCGACATAGTGCAAAAGAGTAACAGCAGCAACAACAATATCAACAACAACAGCAAAACAAAAAAGGCGTTTAACCATAACCATAACCATAACCATAACCATAACCATAACCATAACCATAACCATAACCATAACCATAACCATAACCATAACCATAACCATAACCATAACCATAACCATAACCATAACCTTAACCATAACCATAACCATAACCATAACCATAACCATAACCATGACCTGACTTGTGGTGCTATAGAATGGTATTTTATATTAAGGTATTTCTTATCCTTTCGGTATGAACGTCATAACAACTTATCCCTCTTTTTTTTTTAGACTTCAATGCGATTGTAAGCACATGCATCTTACTTTGCATTCCATCGTATCGGCTTATTAAAATACATTCATAGCTGATCCTTATATATCCTTCATGTAATGAACTCTTTCGAAAACAAAAATATTTCAACACAACTTGATGCTTGAGCTTGCTTTTGTTGTGTTGCTATATGTTGCTGTTGTTGTTATTGTTGCATGCTTGTTTTTTGCACACTTGCCAACAATATTGCATTGACATTTAATCCTTGAACCTTGTTGGTGCTTGAAGAAAATGTATACAAATACACTTACTCACACTCAAATTCAAACTTAATTGAAAACCTACACACAGGTTCATACATCTGAACTAGTATGCATAAGTCTATGTTATTCAAGATAAAAAAAAGTGAAAAGGATAAAAGAAAAATAAATGAGCACACATGCCAGAAAACCACTTAAGTCAACCACTGAAAAGTAGCAGTAAAACAAGAAGACATTCTAAGGACACAGTGCACGCAAAACTCTTGCGGCTAAACGGTAACTGAATTTTAATTGAATGTGATGGAATTTCTTTAGTAGGCATAAGAGTAAAGCAGAGGAACAGCTATAGATAAATGTAAAAAATATTGAGATAGACAATATAAGAAGCTGTACATAACTCCGAATGAAGTCAATTCCAACTAAAGACTTGGAATTTAAGTAAAGTTCAATTGACAGTCTGTGACATTGAAAAAAGCACAAAAAAATGCAGATGAGTTTGTGTGAGTAGAAAAAAAAATTGATGTTATTGACTATTGATACACGTGGCATAGCTTTTGATAATCAGAAAAAGTGTGCAATAAATTTTGCTTTTGTTGTTGATATTTCGGTAGCTGTTGAAAAAACTGTTGTAGCTGTTGTTTGTCAAAAAATCAACGTCATGCAACTGTCTTGTTTTTAATTAAATTACTAGATTTTTGTAGAAAACCAACAAAACTTCAGCTCTTGATGTAGAACAAATTAAAATGTTAAACAAAGCTGCGGGTCTAAAACAATAACAAAACAACAATTTCGAGTAGCACCTAGCATACTGTTGTTGTTGTTGCTACTATAAAATGCATAAACAATTAAACAGAGCTGCCAGACATGAATGAAAACTTGTTAACAAAGTGTTTTACATGCGTAGAACATGCAACGAACTGCTGCCGACATAGTGCAAAAGAGTAACAGCAGCAACAACAATATCAACAACAACAGCAAAACAAAAAAGGCGTTTACAAAAAAAAATAATCGCAAAGCTTTGACGCAACTATAAAAATATATAAAACTCTCAGTCATGCCAGGTATCCTGGCAGCATCCTTGTCACTGACTTGACTTTCTTAACTTTCTTTCCTGCTGCTACTGCTCACTCCTGTTGCTGCTGGTTTTCGTGACATTTTTTTTATTATTGCACTTTTTACAGCAGTAGCAATATTTTTTTATTGCTTTTCTGTTGTTGCTGTTCTTGGGTTGCTTGTTGCTATTGTTGTTGTTGCTACCACTGTTGTTGACATGACATGACATGGCATAAATAAATTTTTATTAATTTAAAGTTTTAGTGCGAATGGCTTGTTTTTATGGCAACTTCTTTGGTTGTTGCTGGCTGCCACTGATGCTGCGCGTGTTCATCATCATAAAATTGTCTTTCTTCATTTTTATGGAACATAACTAAATTGTATTATGGTAAAAAAATTGTGGTAGAAGGAAGGACTCTTTGGGTAACAATTTTGATGCTTGAGTTTTTGTTGAATAATAAAAATGATGACCATTCAAATTTAAGAAACAGCAGATGTAAATGCCTGTGATGGTTATGGTTATGGTTATGGTTATGGTTATGGTTATGGTTATGGTTATGGTTATGGTTATGGTTATGGTTATGGTTATGGTTATGGTTATGGTTATGGTTATGGTTATGGTTATGGTTATGGTTATGGTTATGGTTATGGTTATGGTTATGGTTATGGTTATGGTTATGGTTATGGTTATGGTTATGGTTATGGTTATGGTTATGGTTATGGTTATGGTTATGGTTATGGTTATGGTTATGGTTATGGTTATGGTTATGGTTATGGTTATGGTTATGGTTATGGTTATGGTTATGGTTATGGTTATGGTTATGGTTATGGTTATGGTTATGGTTATGGTTATGGTTATGGTTATGGTTATGGTTATGGTTATGGTTATGGTTATGGTTATGGTTATGGTTATGGTTATGGTTATGGTTATGGTTATGGTTATGGTTATGGTTATGGTTATGGTTATGGTTATGGTTATGGTTATGGTTATGGTTATGGTTATGGTTATGGTTATGGTTATGGTTATGGTTATGGTTATGGTTATGGTTATGGTTATGGTTATGGTTATGGTTATGGTTATGGTTATGGTTATGGTTATGGTTATGGTTATGGTTATGGTTATGGTTATGGTTATGGTTATGGTTATGGTTATGGTTATGGTTATGGTTATGGTTATGGTTATGGTTATGGTTATGGTTATGGTTATGATTATGGTTATGGTTATGGTTATGGTTATAGTTATGGTTATGGTTATGGTTATGGGTATGGTTATGGTTATGGTTATGGTTATGGTTATGGTTATGGTTATGGTTATGGTTATGGTTATGGTTATGGTTATGGTTATGGTTATGGTTATGGTTATGGTTATGGTTATGGTTATGGTTATGGTTATGGTTATGGTTATGGTTATGGTTATGGTTTTGGTTATGGTTACATAAACTGACTTACAACTGTCAGATTTAGAAAAATCTGGTCTCCGTTTTTCAGTTTTATTTTTCTAGCTTTAATACAAGGATTTCAGGTTTCATACCTTTTTAGTCATATCAGGGTTCTAAGACTGGGGTTTTGAATAAGTAGGGCAAAGAAGTGTTAAATGTTCTTAGTGTGGTTGAAAGCTATATCAACATGTGAAATTGCATCTGAGGCAAGTGTTATGCCTTTTCCTCAGTCAATTCGAGATATTAATCAATTTCATTCCACAAACATCTCTATCACCACCTTCAACTTCAAAAGTCATTTATATTGTATGATTGATATATATTCAAACCGGGATCCCTGGGTTGGACGTCAAGCGCTCTTGCCCATCGACTACTGGGGCGGCAAATGCAGAATTCAGACCGTTCACCTACGATTGAACGTTTAGAAAAGAATACCAAATTTAAACTTTGAAGTGGCATAGACTGGTATAAAGATATAAGGCCTCTTATTGATAAATTTTCCGATTTCGTGAAGTCAAATTCCATACTTACCATACCTAGAAGTTACTTTTTGTAAAATTTTTATTTGTACGTACCTAAAAAAAAAGAAAAAAAATAACTATTAGAATTGCTTGTATTTCTTAGATTTTAAATAATATTTTATTAATTTGAATTTAAATCTTATAGAATCAAATCAAATGTCAAATTTTATGAATGTATTGACATTATTTATGTGATTCTGTTTATTTTCATTTCGGGTTTTTAAGCTGTATATATAAATAAATAAGCCATATGAAATGGACATGGTTAAATGACACTAAATTTTAGAACAAAATATTGAATATTTCATTCAGTGAAGTCCGTTAAATCCTCTTTATGCTTGGCAGAAACATTTTCGAAATTATAACAGGAATACCGTAAGCTTTTCCTTACAGCACTCTGTAGAGCAAACAGAATAACTTACATTTTGCAAGCCATGTGAAGAACCAAAATATAGCAAGGACACAACTCGTACGCAAAAGCTCAAAAGAACCGTTACTAGATTAACATGTTGTGGGACATGCTTAAGCGAAAGCATAGATTTGAACCAGACAAAGTCTACAAAAAATTTTTTCTAGCTTAGCTTTTGCTGGCAACAAATACACAGAAACGTACGACACTTCAGATTTTATAATTCACAATAGAGCCAGAGGATGGCTGAAAGCTTTTAGGTGTTTTTAATGGACATATTCATTGTATGCAATAAACTTTATGTAGCTTTATTTGCATCTAGCAATTATTTCAAAAAAATTTTTTGGTATTTTTGGCTTAACACAAAGTATGTACCATTTTAGAGCAAAAGAAGTTACGCTTAAAGCTTTAAGTTGTTGAATATAATTGAAATTATGTTTTTATTAAAAATGCTGCCTCATCAAAATTATGAGTGGAAAATGAAAAAGAAAAAAATTAAAACATTTTAAACCAAAGGTTTTCTTACTATCTCTAAACATTTTCGTTTTCAAAAATTTTTGATAAATTTATTTCAAATTGAAACGAGTTTCTAAAAGTCATAGAAAAATGGATACATAGTTAAAAAACTTTAAAGAATTTTTATTAATATTTGGCAATATTTTCCAAAGTTAAATGTCAACAAAAAGTTTTTTGGTGGTAGCAACAATATTAATAAAAAAATTAACATAAAGGGTATTCACACAGCCTTGGGTACTTTGGCAAATGCCATACATTTTGTTATTGTAAAAGTGCCATTGTACCCATCAACCAATCTACTCTAGCTGACCTCCTGACTTGTTTAGGTAGATTGATTTATTTTCAAATTGAGTTCTTTCTCAGGGGTTACCACCTTTTCTAAAAGCAGGCAATTCTTGAATTGTCAAAAAATTAAAACAAAGTGAATTTAAATCAAGTAGAAAGTAAGTTATAAGAAAAAAAACATGCAAAACAAGGAACTCAATTATAATTAAGGGTGCTCGCAGTTGTCAAAAGTAATCAATTTACCCAAGTCACCGTGAATACCCCTATAGTAACTATATTTTATATTAGAAAATTTTTTGAGTGTAAAGTAAAAGGGCCAGATTTAGCCAAAAGAACGTTGACACTTCGACCAGAACCTTTCTTTCGGGACAGTTGAACAACTCCCACTGAATTTTTTTTTATTTCTTTTGATTCACTTTTTGAGTTATTTTTAAACTCTCTAGCAATTGTGTTGAAAGCTAAAGGTGGATGTTTGGAAAAGTTTTATTATGTGCCAATTTTAAAGGCATTATAATTATTATTAGCATTTAACTTAATTTGAGCTTTGGCCGTATATTTATCCAAAACGAAATAAAAAGTTGTTTTGTTATTTTAAGAAAATTTTTATTTTTATTTTCCAATATTTCGGCCCGCTTTGCTGGCCATTATTAGCATTCAAATTTAACTGAGGTTTCTGACCTTCATTTTAAAGGCAACTACGTTAAAGTTTTTATTTAAAAATGTCTCTGGATAAGGTTATTTAAAAAATGTTCACGCGAAAATGATATCATATACAATCCTTTTATATGAATTCTTTATGCTCATATTGATATTAATATGCCATTTGTTATTATTTAAAAAAAAAAACATTATCACTTGAAAATTATGTATAATAATAAAACACAGTTCATACTTTACAGGATTATGAAAACACGTTATTTGCGTGTTATTTGAGAAAACCGATTTAAATCTTATCGAATATTTGATAACACTTGACAACACAGATTTAGACATTCAATGAATTTTTATATTCTATAGTAAGAATCGTTATCACTTCACGCTGAATCAGTCAACTTACTTAAATGCTGATAAAAAATACACAATACAAAACAAATTTCACATTTTGTGCATAAAGTATCCCTTATTACAGCACCATGCTACAGCACACAAGAATAAATCACCATAATCACGAAACTGTAGATCAAGTATATAAAGGACAACACACTCAGTTTTTATCAGAAAACATTACTTATTTTAACTATATGAATTTTGAAATCCTTTAAATTTTTCAAACATATTTTTTTCTAATACAAAAAAACACAAGCTGTCTCCACAAGACTGTTCTAAAATATCAATTGGCTCATTATGGTGCCCTCTACGAAACGATTTCACTATGACATCGAACGGCAAATAATTTAAATTCAAATTACAGTAATTAATTTGACGTGTAACGTTAACGACCATATTAATGGCTCCTAGAAGTGCAAGACAACATTTTATTTTCAATATTTCGGTTATTGTTGTTTATTTTAGCCCTCTTCTTCTATATAGTTCTTTAGTTAAGGTTTTTTAATGCCAAGTTCTAAAAATGTAACGTTAAAGACTGCATAAAACTTGTGATATTCTCAAAACAACAAAAGTTAGGAGAAGAATTTTACACAAAAAATGCAAATATTCATGAAGGCTTACGAAATTTATTAATTACATGGAATATTTTCCATATATTTGTAGAAATCAGCTTTTAAGGTGAACGTTTTAAAGAAAAAAAATTGATCAGAACAAAATCTTACTTCAAATTGTACTTTTGTTAACGTATTGTTTTTCGGTGTGTGATCAAAAAGTTTGATACTTGTGATACAGTGTAATCAGTGAAATTAATACAGCGTTACGACCAACTTTCAACGTGACAAGCTAACTTTGCACGATTATAATAATCGTTTAATTTGATGGCAACATTGCGGATGCAAAAACAAAACAAACAAACAAACAAACCATGAGAGAGAGCAAGAGTAAAATTTTAACTTGCAACTTGCAGTCAAAAAGGCAAAAAAACAGCAGCAGATGTAGTGAGTGAGTGAGTGAGTGAGTGTCATTGGAAAAGCTTGTTGCGACAAATGAGTCAAGTGTGGGCAAAGCGCTTCATTAGGATGTCAAGTTATTGGCTCTCCTTGAGTGGGGCATAAAGCAACAGTGTGAGGAAAATTAAAGGTGAGCGTACGATTCAAGGTGCATAAAAGAGAGAGAGAGATAGAGAGCAATATATATCACAGAAGTGGAAGCTCTCAGGAGTTCATGTCTTGCATGCAGCATTTGCGATGGCTTGAGTTAGTTGGAGTTAACTTCAGATTTAAGCGTGACTAATAAACACTCAAGATTATTAATTAAAACAGGATACAGGATGCACGTTTATAGCCACAACTTCAAGTGATTTTTTTCGTTTACTATTTTTTAATGTAATATTAAAATCCTTGCTCAGCAAAGAAATCAATACCTGACTTTTATTACCTAGTCGACAAATTCACGTTTCACATCAGGTTTATCGTAGTCGTAGTCATAGTCGACGTTGACGTTGACGTCGCTGTCGCTGTATTTATTTCGAGCGCCATCTGTAGGCAACACACACTCTGTACACGTAGAGCAGCTACAAAAACAACAAGCACAAATATACAAGAAAAAGGTTCGACAAAATGTTGACAACCAGGAAATATGATAGGTCGGTGCGTGCTACAAATACTCAATGCATGGCGGTGGGCGTCTAAAGACTTGAAGTTAGTGGTTTAACCCTTTCTGGTTCAATGTGACAGATATGCATGCTTAGCCGATATTACTTTATTTTCTCGATGCATTAAGTTCAATAGAGGTTCTTTCTCTAGACACATTAAAAAATGTCCATAAAAATACATAACTTTTGCAGTGTTTAAACGTCGAAACGATTGAAATTATTCCATTTTATATACGAGCTCAAAGTTGGTCAAAAATTCGACAATTGGCATCCCTGATATTGAAATTTAAAACACAAATATATGTTGAGCGAGTCCGAGAAACTTCATATTGCTAATTTTATAAAAATTCTTCACAAAATAATGTTTTTTTAATTATATTTGATGCCATGATACAGAAATTAAGATAGTCGGTAGCCCTGGTACTGAAATTTGATCAACATATGTGTGACCATAAACCCCGATAAACATATTTTTCAAAATTCTTCAATAAGCTTCGATTTATTATTTTTATTTGATGCCATGGTAAGGATATCTAAGTAGTTGGCAGTTCTGCGTTGAAATTGGAACCATATATTTGATATCAGCGATCCCGATAGCTGGTTAAACCAAATTTTAAAAATTTAGCAATGAGATACGATTAAGTACCTATATTTGATCTCATTGCTAGGAATTATAGATAGTTACCAGGAGCCCAGGCATTGAAATTTTGACCACATATTTGTTAACATCGGCCCCGATAAACATAATATACCAAAGTTACTCAATAAGCTTCTTCTAAGGATATCTAAGTAGTTAGCAGCCCTGGCGTTGAAATGTAAACCATATATTTAAGATTAGCAACCACGATAACTAGTTATGTCAATTTTGTTTAAACTTAAAAATTAGATACGACTAAGTACTTATATTTGATGTCATGATAAGGAAATCTAGACTGTTGGAAGCCCTAGTATATTTTTTTTAAACATATATTAGTAATAAGCGACTTAAATTCAATTTATTGCTTATATTTGATGTTTTTGTAAGGATATCAAGATATTTTGCAGCCCTCGTTTAAAAATTTATACCACACATTCGTGAACGACATTCCAAGAAACTGAATATGCCAAATTTACTAAAATTCACCAATTATATAGAATTTCATACTTATATTTGATGTCACGGTAAGGATATCCCGATAACTGGCAACCCTGACATTGAAATTTTAACCACATATTTGAGATCAGCGATCGTGATTACTGGTTATGCCAAATGTCTTAAGACTTTAGCGGTTGGATACGATTTTGTACTTATATATGATGAAATAGTAAAAAAATATAGAAATTTGGCAGCCCTGGCATTGAAATTTGGACCAAATTTTCGTAAAAAGTAAACCCAAAATACTGAATATGCCTATTTCCTTAAAAATTCCCCGATTAGTTTCGATTTATTGCTTATTCTCGATGTCATGGTAAGGATATTTAAATAATTGGCAGCCCTGGCGTTGAAAGATGTACCACATATTCCTGAACAACCAAGAAACTAAATAAGCCTAATTTCGACAAAAATTCTCAATTCAGATTAAGTGGTTTAGTTACATTTAATGCTTAGGTAATGTTATCTATATAGTTGGTAGCCCTGGCAATCAAATTGAGACAACAAATTCATGATCAACGAATTCGGATAACTTAACATGCCCTTTTTTCAGAATTAAGCGATGAGCTTAGATTTATTGCTTGCATTTGAAGACATGGTGAGGAGATGTAGATAGTTGACAACCCTGGAATTGAAATGTGAAGCACATATTAGTAATCAGTAAATCTGAAAGGATATACTGGTAGTTGACAGCCCTGGCATTGCAATTAAAACTGTATTTTCATGACAAATTACTCCGAAAAACTGGATATGACAAAGTTTTTGTCAAATTTCACTAAACAAATTTAATTTATTATATAAATTAATTGCCGAAATAAGAAGGTTGATAGTTGGCAGCCCTGGCATTGATATTCTGAACAACTTTTTGCGATCAGCGTCCAAGTCATATTATAAATTTAAAATTTTTCCTAAATTAAATTTTTCTAAAAATTAAATTTTTCTTTTATTAAATGTCATGGAAAAGATATAAAGATAGTTGGTAGCCCTGGTTTTGAATTTTGGACCACGTGATCAAAGACATCGATGAACTGGATAAGCCCAGTTTTTGCACAATTCACTGTTTAAATAATATTTATTTACTTTTATTTGATATCATGGTTGGTAGATCGATAGTTTGCAGCCCTGGCATCGAAAGTAGGATCACAAATTCTTGATCAGCGACTCCAACAAACTTAATACTCCGAATTTGCTCTAAAATGCACCGATTAGGTTCGATTTATAACTTATATATGATGCCAAAGAAAGGATATTGATAGTTGGCAGCCCTGGAATCAGAATTTGGGTCCCATTTTCATGAATAGCTCTTACACAAACACTTTAGAAGAAAATTTTATCAAGATTTTTCAACTAGATATACAGTGCATTCAGAAGGGTTAAACAATGTTAACTCATATTTTATTTAACGCTTAGTGGTGGGGGGTGGGGGAGGGTTAAGATGTAATGCCGCGCATGTTATGAGTAGTAAAATATTTTGCAGCAAGAACTGGCTTTGGCTTACAGTGCTGGAAGGCGGAAAGAGGTTTATAGTGCCAAAAAACTTCTTCAATGTTATTTTCAAGGATCCAATAACTATTTGGAATTATTTATTTATTTATTTGGAAAAAAAAAAAAAATGTCGACATGTAAGACAGAGTCTTTTAAATGCACAAGTATGACATGATAACAACAGGTTTTTTTGACAACATGATGAATGAAACTTAAATCTAACTTAACGATAAAATACAAATTAATTCAAAGTGAGACTTAGTTGCTAATTATATATTATATTACTATTGGTCACAATTTCAGGTTTTTATTTAAGAAACAAGCACTTTTAAAACAAAAAACCAATAACAAACATTTACTTTTTAAAGAAAAATATAAGAAGCGGATATAATTGTATTAAATTATTAAAGCTAATTTAATTGTATTTGAAGTGGACTGCAAATTAATTCAATTTCCGTTATAAATAACTTTTGTATAAACAACAACAATAAAAACAACATTAACAACATCAACAACAACAACAACAATAGCCTAAAGTTAACACACTGCCTACCGACAGACAGACATACAGACAGACAGGAAGGCAGGATATCCTGTACGCAGGCCTTGAAGGCTGCAGAGATTGTTAATAAATTTCGCATAATACAGGCTGCTGCTGCAATATATCTTGCGCGCTTTGTGACCAAAACTACATTGTTGTTATTGTCATTTTTGTTGTTGTTACTTTTGTTATACTCAATTGTCCTTTGAACGGCAATAGCAAATTTAACGCACAACAACAATCAAGCCAAGCTAAACCAAATACAAACAAGCAAGCAAGCAAGCACGCAAGTAAACCGACAACATTTACATATCCGCAAAACGGACGAAGAATCAAGCTCAGCGAGTCAGACAACATATCCTGGCTGCTGTTGAGCTACAGTGTTATTTTTTTATTGCTACAATGAGGCGTACGCATGTGTGTGTGTGTGTGTGTGTGTGTGTGTGTGTGTGTATGGTTTTATATGTCGCTTGCGAGTGGCATTGTGTGGAGCAGCTATAAATTACCAGCGTTGGAAAATTTAGCGTAGCAGCATTTTAGGCGCATACACTTAAACACAAACACTTCACTTTGTGAAAACAGTTTTATTAGCTGTCATTGAGTGATTTTTATATTGCCAGCTAAGGATAAATTGATCAGGATGCTATGGAGTTTAAATTAATCTGAGGGAAAGTTTTTAAAATCAGCACAAAAACATGTTTTTTGATACTTAAAGAATGATGCAGTTGATTTTATGAGTATTTAATAAAACTTTTTTAAATGTAGCTGGAAGAGAGAACGTCGAAATCGACAAATATTTTTTAGAATTTCTCACAATCTACAGATAAAAGATCAGCACTCTGGGTATTCATTAAAACAGTTATAAACGACTTAAATTGCAGTTTGAAGCATCACTTCTGCTGACGATAGAGTTTTTTTTTTTTCAAAATATATGCAAAATTTTCTTTATCCAAAAAATTTAGAGAAAGCAACTATTGTTTGAGTTATTTTATGTAAATTTGTATAAAACTTTTATATAAATATTCTTAACTTGCATAAAATTCTTTGAAAAACTAAAACCTTTTACTTAGAATTTTGCACTCTACTGCTTGTTTGAATTTTTTTCCTTCCATCAGCCAACAACAACAACTTGGCAGTGCGTGAAGCTCTAAATAAATTTCAAGTTTATGCAAATGAAAATGATAAACAAAGTGCTAAACAACAAACACATAAACACATATTTATGTAAAAGCTTGTAGATGATTTTCGTATAAATAAAAAGTTTTTTAAAGCTCATTTAGCAACAGCATATAAGACAAAAAAAAAACAACAAAACAAACACACACACACACATATCTAAAAACTTAAAACAAAAACACTGACCAAAAACATAGCACAAAATAAGCAAAGTTAATAAAGTTTTCTTGTTAAGCTGTAGGAAGAAAAAAACACAAGCATAGTTTTAGGAGTTAAGAAAATTGCAAAAATAAGTTTTTTCATCAGCTGCTCAGTATGTATGTATGTGTGTGTGTGAAAATGATGTTGATGTATTTGAGCAAGCTTTTAAGCTAAGCAGTTAATGTTATTTGAGCCGAAGAAAAAAATTGTTCAATATATCAAAAGTTCGCTTTTAAATTTAAAAAAAGTTTTACACTTTTTTTCTTTTTTTTTCTTGTTTGTCATAAAATTTAGCAAATATGTTTGCTTTTGTCATTAAAATTTGTATCATTTTGGCTTGTATTGCGGCGGAAAATCAACGCATCATTCTGAGTAATTTTTAAAATCCGTTTTTCGGCACGAAATCATGCGCTGCTATTTCAGCAAATCATGTTGTTAGCTGCGTCATGATAAGATAGCAATTAAATTTTTTTTTTTTTGAGTTTTAAAAGCTTGAATGGCAAAAGTATTACGTTTAAGTATCTATCGATTTTACAAACCTCTTTAGCTGTCAACAGATATTCGTTAAATCGCATTAAAGTTGGGCAAACTTTTAAGTGTATGCGTTAAAGCAGGCGCTGAATGGCTGTAAGAGTGGCAAAATGGGTGTTCAATTTATGGTAGCAGAAAAAAAGGAGTAGAAGTTGTATTAGATAAATGTATTTTGCTATTTAAAGTGGTGGGGGGCAGGCGTCAAAAACTTGTTTGAAGCGGCATTAAAGTGGGTTTAGTGCGAATTACGTGACTTTATCTTAATAAAATGTTTAAAAATTCATTCAAAAGCTCCTTAATCAATTTTTTTTATGCATTGAAAACTCAGTTCAATATGCCAAGCAGGTGTCAAGTAATCTGATTTAACTGCTTTTATTACAAATTTCAAGCATTAAATCACGTTAATTTATTCATAATCAAGCAACACTACAACGTTTGTAGCTGATCACTAAGTCAGCATGTTGTTGACCAACCCTTAATAACCACTACCACTCAAGCCCACCCACCATTATTAACTTGTCTGCCCACATATAAATTTCTTGTGTTGAATTTTTCAACAGTTTTAATTATGACACTTCTTCTCTTCTCACCCTGTCGTTCGTTCGTTGGTTTGACTTCTCAACCCTTCATTAAATCTGTGCAAATTTGTGCCTGCTGCATAATAAATAGCCAGGCTGGTGACTGAGTTTATAACCTCTTATTCTTATCCTTTGCTTTTCTATGCCATACTAGCTCATTTACCTTTAGCTGATAATGAAAAGAAGAAGAAGAAAAATGTTACAAAAGGATCAAAAATTTACATTCTGTCAGCGTCATCGTCATCGTCGTCATCGTTGTGCTTCATCAATGTCAAAGTCATCACAGACGCCAGTGTTCATTGTTGCTACTTTTTCCAAGCTTCACTTACAAATATTCTTCTTCAATTTTGCATAATAATTAGAAGCCTTAGGAAAATTGAGTACAAAAAATTAAAACAGAAATTAAAAAAAAAAATAGCGTTACTGATGACACTTAAGCCAGGTGAAGTGCAAAGAAGCCGAAATGCGGATATTTATTTAATTAAAAACAAAAAAAAAAAATATTCAAGATTAAGAAGTTTGCTGCATAAATCATGGCTGAATTAAAATTAAACATATTTTTAGGAAAGGCCATGACAATATTCCTGTTTCATTAAAATTATGTTTCAAAATGGTTTAAAAAAAAATAGAAAGCTGCATTCAAACATGCCTGAAATTGCTAAATTCTCAGCTTTTGAATATGCCTAAAAGTATGCAAGCAATTTTGTTACTGATTTCTGCTAACTAAGAATCTCAAACTGAGCTTCACTCAGCACAGGTGTCACGTGAAGCTTATTATTATGGTTCACGAAATTGTTAAAAAAGAAAAACATTATTTTTTGCATAAAATTTTAGAAAAAATAACATTAGTTTTTAATTGAAAAAATAAGAAATATAACAACAATTGATTTAATGAAGTCTGTTAACTTAAAAAATTTCAAGACATAATATTTTTGTAACATGCGGCACTTTCATAAATAATTTTTATATCTTTTTGTTAGACGAACGTAGATTATATAAACTGAAAAACAAACAAAACCATAGTAAAATTAACAAAGTTACCTTAGATAAAAAAAAATATTGTGCTGAACTGTAGAACTTATGTATAATCACAAAATTTTTTGTTTGAATTATACAAGATTTTCAAATTAAAACTTCCTTAATTTAAACAAAAACAAAATATTTAAATTTGAAAAGCCTAAAATTGCAATATTACACAAATTTTATGTATAAACCATGCAGAGGTTTGTGTAACAAAATCAATTTGAAAACTGCCGACACTAATTATTATTAAGCATTCAAACTTAAAAATATATAAGGATTCCATGAAAATTTCCACACATAAAATTAATTTTTTAAATTTTTTTATGAAAAAAATTATACAAGTAACTTGTATGAATAAGTGAATAGATTAATAATTTATCAATGACATCAAATGCATTGGAACAACTAATAAAACTTTGCAGAGCCGGTGCAGAGTAGCCGGTGCAGAGTATTAAACTTTTTAATGAAATGTTTAGCAAATTAAAAGCTTGAAGCGACATATGGGCATTTCCAAAACTGGCGTTATGTACGTTTTGTACGAAAAAATTTAAAAACAAAAGAAGGAAGAAGTCTAAGTTTTAAAAACTTTTTTTTTACATTTGCGTAGTAATTAAGTAGCACTTTATTAAAAAAAAAATTTAAAACAATCGACTCTAAGAATTAAAAGACATAAGCAAAAATATGCACTGGCGTGACGTTACAAAAAACAGAAGTGGTTCTCGACTTAGATAAGAAAATTTGCAAAATTCTGTGAATTGGCCAAGACTTATTATACAAAACCTTATTTGGCAGAATTTAAAGTAATCTAAGCTTATTTTGCTAGTTATAAAATTTAAAAATCTTTTTCGGTTTTTTTTTTTATTAGGCTAAGTCGTCTAACGTGACGTTACTGGCGTTACGTTACTTTAATTTCCATCGGAACATTTTAAGTTAAAATTTGCTAAAAAAAAATATTTGACGTAAATTAGACAAAATGTTTGACTATTATATATTATATTTTTTTAACTTCTACCCCATCGACCATGAGAAGTTGAAAAAAAATTCCACTAAATTAACTGCAATCAAATTTAGTAACGAAATCAGACAAACTTGGAGCAATGTGGCGTGACGTTACTCACTTTTCAAATTAAATATAAAATATAAAATTAACGGTTTTTCTTCTTTACTATTTTTTTATAAAATTAACTTAACTTCATTAATATTTATTAAAATGCAAAATTTCACGCACTTTTGAACGTCAGCGTAGAAAAAATAAAACTAAATGCTTTTTTGTCTGGCGTGACGTTACCTCAGAATATCATTTAAAGCAAATACAAATTTTACCGTTAATTGATATTTTTTTGCTCTTTTGCATTTATTTTGCGGTTTGTTGTTGTTGTAGCAAAAGTTGTGCATAAGAGTGCATTTGAAGAAATACTCTTAGAAATGGAAATTGTAAAGAGAAAATCCTCAAAGAAAGAAACAAAACTGACCAAAACTTTAACTTTAACTTGGTAGCCCGATATTTTGCCATCGCAACATGGGAAAAATTTGAACTATTTAGTTAAATTAGTTTTGAATATTTTTCTTTAATAATACAAGTAAAAAAAAATGTTGGTTAACTTGAAATTTTTTGGTCACGGTAGACTTTTCTGCGGAAATGCCCATCCATATATAGAGAATCCCAAATTTATTTCGGCATTGTTTGGAAGTCCTCCAATCCAAAAAGTTAATTTTTCATGTTGCAGTTTTTGTTAATTTTTTTTCAAAATATCAATAGTTTTCAATATGCATATTTAGAAAAAAAATTTTTAAAATAAGACATCTCAATTTTTGTACACGAGCTAAATGTCACTTAATTCTTTTGTTCACAAAACAAGTCAAAATTTAACTGCCCATCCGAGGTCAATTTATTCTATTTTATATTAAGGTCAGAAATGAAAAAAAAAAAACATATAAGATATCTAAAAACAAACAAAAATTGGCCATTTCAGCCCTTGAAAGGACTTTGACCGAGCATCTTAGGATCGATTGTGTTGTGTGTGTTATTAAATTTTGCACACAATTGACCGAGAACTGGACCTACATGTTTTATGCCGACTCCGAACGGCTAAAGTTCATGTTCTCAAGAAGCTTTACATGGCATTATTTTACTCTCTTAGGTTTGCCATTGTCTGCAGAGAGGTGGTGACCGATCAGAAAAATTTTTTATTGAAAAAATTTTTCGCCACGGCTGGGGAGCGAACCCTACTGTTTAAGATATCTACTTCCTGATATAAAGGTCGTTGACACCGACTTCAAAGGTCAGTTTGTCAGTATAAAGGATCATTTAAAAATCATTCTAATGTCAAAATAACAAAAATATCAATAATATGATGTTCTTCTTTCCGATAAATAAGATTTCTTTGCCATTAATTCCGAATCTAAGGTCATTTTGACTGTATTGAGGTGGTATTAAGATCATTTGAAGATTAAAGTGATAACATACTACACTTATGTTTACGTTCATAAAAAACCTACATGAATTTCATGAACCCACATGAATCATGTGTACTTGTACATAAGCTCCAAGTAATCTGGCTTAATGCCCATGGAGGTTTATTGTAACAAATTTTAATCTGAATTGAAATACGATTTATAAAATTTGCGAAATATATTAAAAAAATGTGTCCGACTGTAATGTCCGCACGCTTCCCATCTGAATTACCCATATTTACATATGTACATGATACACATGTTTTTTGTCACTTATCTCATGAACTGTAAGTTTCCTTCGCGTATTCGTGCAAGAATTTTATTCACAAAAATTTATGAATGATTCATGTGCTTTTTGTATTTTTTCATGGCATTTGCGAACTTTTTATTTGTTCACATACTTGTTCACATACTTTATGAACTTTAAGCACTAGGCTTATGAAATATTCTTGTTCTCGTGATTTTCTTTCAGACAAAATAACCTCGGAATCAGCGATTCAAAAAAACGAAATATATGAGGAAGCTGGATACCGTAGCTCTGTTTTTTAAGATTTTGACCTTGAAATTACCTTGAAGTGACCTTGAAATAACCTTACAACAAGAAACCTAACCTCGAATTTGGAATCAACGACCCAAAAAACTTGTTTGTCAGAAAGTTAGACATCGTATATGTTTATATTTTTCATTTTTATCTCTAAATGACCTTGCATTGACGGAATCAGCCACCCAAAAAACCTGGATATACCGATGTTGGACACCGTGCCTCCATTTTTGTTTTTTTTTTACTTTGGAATGACCTTGAAATGACCTTGTATACAGACAAACTGACCTGGGACTCAGAAACAGCGACAAAAAACCTATCCTACAGGAAATTTAGACATCGTAGTGCTGTTTTGCTTTTAATTTTAATCTTGGAATGATCTTGAAATGTCCTGAATTAAGACAAGCTGTGCCAGGATTTTAAATTGTCGAACTAAAAAGCTTTGATATCAGGTAGTTGTCATCGTATCTATTTATATTTCATTTTGAATTTAAAATGGCCCTGAAATGACCTTGAAATGACTTTTAATACAGATCAACTAACGTCGTTGTCAAAATCAGCGACCCACAGAACATTTATATGTACGTTTATATTATATCGGAGTGCCAGAACAAGCCTACTCATTCCGAAAATACGAGTTTTTTCACGACTTTTTCTTAAATTGACCTCGAAATGACACTAACAGGTTGATTTGATTTGTGATCAATTCGTCTTTTAATTTACCCTAGACTGTTTAAAATTTCAAGTGCATAAAATGTCCTTTAGGTTCACTGCAACATGAAAAACTACCAAATAAGCACTGATTAAACTCAAACAATTGCACACAAAGCCTGAAAGTATGCAGCAAATTTCTGCTCACTGCTTCAAATAATTTTCTTCATATCAAGAGAAACACTTTTAAGGTCAAAACGTTCAACATAAGTGTCTAAAGATTTCCGTAGAACTTGACATTAAACAAGTGCAACAGCAACACGTCCTGTCCTGGGTATGTTGTATTGTTGGTAGTTTTCATGTTGTTGTTTTTGTGTTGTTTTTTTTTTTTTGCTTTGTTATTGTATTGCAAACAAATTGCGCAGAAAGTTCGAGAAAAAAGTGTGTAAGCACAGGAAGCATGCAAGTGGATTTTTTTGAGTGTGGGTGGCTGCAATTTGGTCTGGCGTAGAAAGTGTTGCTTTTTTCTTGGTTTTTTTTTTTAGTGCGCCAACGTATTTGCAAAAAAAAATTTGTAGGTACATATATGTTGAAAAAAATGTGCAACATTTGGATAAGACTTTTTCAACAAAAAAACGAAAAAAAAATTGGTTTTGCTCCGAATTTCAATCACGCGGTTTTAACTTCTTAATGTTCTTGGACAGACAACATTTTTTAAATTGATCCTATTAAGTCAATCGAGCCAACTTAGATATCTTTTTGGCAAAATTTACGAATATCATAAAACGTGGGGATTAAAAACGACAGAATATATTATTTTTTAAGAACAATCGAATCGAGCGTATAGAAGCAATGTAATTTTTTTTCTTGCCAATTGAGCCTGAATCTGATCGAAATTAATATAAGAAATAAAAATTAGCAGCATAGGGTAGAAAATTGGTTAACATCAAAAATCAATTGACTTGATAGAGAAAATTTGGCTAACTAAGACATGAAAAGGTACCAAAAAACCGGACAGAACACATTTATTTCATTGAGCGCATAAAGCCAAATTTGTCACTAACATGTCATATAAAAATAAGAAAAAATATTTTATTAAACATTCAGCCAGAGAGTTAATTGAGCCAATAGAGTAAATTAAGCCAACTCAACTAGTTCTGAAGTAATATTAACTAAGAGGCACGATAAAATAACATGAAAAATAATTTTTGTCAATTGAGCCCATTTAGCTAATTGAGCCTATTGAACCAATTGAGCCAACTATACTTTCCTAACTTTCCAAAATTAAATCAGAGCAAAGACGTAGAGAAGAAAAAGAAAAGAATAATTTTTTGTTAAATTAAATTTAAGCCAATGCAGCCAATTGAGCCATAACCGACCCACAAATTGGCAGTTATTGATTTGGAAAATTAAAATTTTGTAAGAAAAATAAAAACTCAGTGAAGTTAATTTGAGCCAACAACGCTAAATTAATCCATCAAACCTTTTGAGCCAATTGAGCCCATTGAGCCAATTGAGCCTATCAAATCAATTAAGCCAAATTAACTTTCCAAAATTGATTCAGAGCAAAGAAGGTAGAGTAGAAAAAGAAAAGAATAATTTTTTGTTAAATTAAATTTAAGCAAATCAAGCCAATTGAGCCATTTTACTTACCAAGCCACAAATTGGTAGTTATTGATTTGGAAAAAAAAATTGTATAAGAAAAATAAAAAGTCGGTGTAGTTAATTTAAGCCAGTAACGCTAAATTAATCCATCAAACCCTTTGAGCCAATCGAGTCCATTGAGCCTATTGCATCAATTGAGCCAACTAAACTTTCCTAACTTTCCAAAATTGATTCAGAGCAAAGAAGGTAGAGTAGAAAAAGAAAAGCATAACTTTTTGTTAAATTAAATTTAAGCCAATGGAGCCAATTGAGCCATTTAACTTACCGAGCGACAAATTGGTAGTTATTGATTTGAAAAATAAAATTTTATAAGAAAAATAAAAAGTCGGTGTAGTTAATTTAAGCCAGTAACGCTAAATTAATCCATCAAACCCTTTGAGCCAATAGAGTCCATTGAGCCTATTGCACCAATTGAGCCAACTAAACTTTCCTAACTTTCCAAAATTGATTCAGAGCAAAGAAGGTAGAGTAGAAAAAGAAAACCATAACTTTTTGTTAAATTAAATTTAAGCCAATGGAGCCAATTGAGCCATTTAACTAACCGAGCGACAAATTGGTAGTTATTGATTTGGAAAATAATATTTTGTAAGAAAAATAGAAAGTCAGTATAGTTAATTTAAGCCAGTAACACTATATTAATCCATCAAATCCTTTGAGTCAATTGAGCTTATTGAGCCAATGGAGCCTATTGAACCAATTGAGCCAACATAACTTTCCTAACTTTCCAAAATTGATTCAGAGCAAAGAGGGAAGAGTAGAAAAAGAAAATAATAAATTTTTGTTACATTAAACTGAAGCCAATTGAGCCATTTTACTTAACGAGCCATAAAATGGTAGTTATTGATTTGGAAAATGAAATTTTGAAGAAAAAATAAAAAGTTGGTGCAGTTTATTTGAGCCAATAATGCTAAATTAATCCACTGACGAAAACGAGGCAACACCAAGTCAATGAGCCAATTGAGCCAACTGCTCAATTAGAACTCTTATCTGGCGAGAATTGATTTAAGGTATAAACAATGTAGAAAAAGTACAAAAATTAAGCAAAACGAGCCCAATTTAACAAGTCAATTGAGCCACATTTTTCACCTGAATTACGAACTGCTTATAATTGATGCGGGAAATACAAGTTTTGAGTGTAAAACATTTTTTATTATGAGATAATAACGCTAAAAGAATCAATGGAATCGATTGACTCAGTTTACTGAATGAAGCCAATCGAGCCAACTGAGCATAAAGCCAAAACTTAGAGTCAACAGTTTTTTAAAAAGCAAGTTAATTTTATTTAAAAATACTTAACAGGAAGTGGTAAAGGGTGCAATTTATATATAATATGCCATTAGTGCCAATTGAGCCAACTGAGCCAACTGAGCTACCAACCACTATAGCTTTTGAGCATAAAAGTTAGCATAAAACAGCATTACGACTCATTTTAATAGGCTCACATAAAGTTGCCTGAGGTAGATCATAAGAAGAAACTTCAAAGTAGGTGTTAGCTGAAGAGTTGACGAAACTAATTTAGCAGCTCGCCTGTAAGTAGGCAATATTTTCTTAACCACAATGCTTTAGCTAATAATAGACAAGCACAAGACAAAGCTTGAGAAAACATCAACAACAATTTAAACAGCAACAATTTTAACTTTAATGTAACAGAAAAACAAAAAGAATTCGCTTTAGAGTTCAAGCCAAAGCCAACTAATGCCCAAGAGCGCTTAAGAGCCGGTTTCTTAAGCTATAACAAAACAAAAACTAACACCAAAACAAGTAAGTATTTAAAATACACACACACACTTAAACGAAATGCCAATAACTTTACACAGACTATCGTTTCTGCTGTGTTACGCCAACACTTTTGCATACTTTTGGGCTGTTGTAATTGCGCCAGAACGAGAAATTGTACAGTTTAACTTCACTCTCAAGTCATTGTAAAGATAGAGGTAACCCAAAACGGCGAAGAGAGTGGGCTGGCTGTCGGCGGGCACATGCCATGATTATTCCCTGAAGATATAATCATTTTAATTTTAAGCATCTTTGCACATTTTTGCCCAATGCGGCAACACTGGCAAATTGTTGTCTGACTTAATGAAGTTTTATGTTGGCGCAGCAGGCAGGACAAGACAAGGCAAGGCAAGAATGGTGTAGCTGAGGAAACAACAACAACAATATTGAATGGTAGAGCGCCCAAAACTATGCTATAGAAAGGGAATTAAACTACAAACCTTTAGGTAACTTTGAGCGTTAGGCTGCTTGCAAGCGTTGCGTTTGGTTTTGCCCTTTTTTCGCCTCCCTCCCCCAGCCTTTAGCTGCCTGCCTTAGCATTTTGTGCAGTTCCTATGGGAAACTTCAAAAATGCTGCCAGCAACTAAAAAGCGGCAAATAAGTTGCAATTTTCTAGTTGCTGCTGCTGTTGCTGTTGTTGCCACAGCAAGTTGCAACTTCGACTAGAGCAGCAAAGTTTTGCTGCTCCCTTTAGTGTTGGAGCCAACATTGTTGTTGATGAGTTAAATAAATAAATTTATTTTAATAAACATGAGTTTGCACGAATAGTTTTCTTTTTCTCTTTCTCTCTCTTTCTCTCTCATCTACACATTTACTGTCTCTTTTACTATATTTCTACATATATTTAATGTTCATTTCTGTAGTGCTAGCGAAAACCGGCAGTCGACTGACAGCGCTGTAAAAAGTTTCAAATTTGCTGGCGCCTTTTGTTTATCTTGAGCATGTCCTTTTTGTTTTTGAATTTTTTTTATATGTTTTTTTTCCAACTTTTTTGCTTTTGTTGTAGTTGTAAAGTTGGTTGCATCAGCTAAGTTTTGAAGTAGAAATTATTTAATTTCGATTTATAGCACCAGCACATACTTTAAATTTTTTTTTTTTTGACAAATTTTCTGTTGAAACATTGCACAGCACTGGCTACTAAGTTTCTCTCGCTTTGAACTTTTCAAGTTATAATTGAGTTTGAGATTTAAATTATTTTAAAATAATTGCTTTTGGTACACGAAAACCACTTGAGAGTTGAAATATTTGATGAAACTATAAATTACATAGTTATTTGCTTAAGACAGCAAATAGATGCAATGAACTCTAGAACCTAATGGGAATTATATGTTGCCAATACACAATGAATGCAAAAGTAAAATTGGGCGTAAAGATGATAATAAATGATGACGAAATTTCTAGAATGAGCCTGCACATTAGATTTAAATGACTTTAGTTTTCGTTTCTTAATAAAATTTAAATGTTAGCTAAGAGCTAAGAGAAAAGAGAGCTTATTTGGCTGCTGTGTGGAATTGAGACTGGATAAGCAATGAAAAGAAGGTTTGGAGAGAACGAAAATATCAAAGAGTTGTTTGCACTGAAAAATTTGAAAAACTTTAGAACAAATTAAAGCTTATCAAGGTTAGGTTATAATTCTCTGATGCTTATATATAAATGGTTTGAATCAAACAAACCTACTGTGAATTATAAGTTTTAAATACAAAATTAACCCAAAAGTAAAAGTAGTTTATCATAACTTAGATGAAGAAATTATTGATGATACGCCTCATAATCAAACAAGAGAAAAGCGCTAGCTGAGCACTTTGAGCAATTTTTCACAATCTTAACACTCTTATTAAAGAGACGAGCATTGATAGTAAGAAAGATAATGAAAAGCTCTGAGAGTAACAAAGTCTATTGAGAAAGAAAGAATATATGAGCGAGTGTAAAAAGTTTCAAGAATCGGTAAGATAGAGAAAATTATACAATACAAAAGAGTTGAACAATTTCATTTGAAATTTTTCACCATTGAGGTAAAATGAAAGATTATTAGATTATAATACAGAGCAGAAAGTGCTAGAGACATTAAAAAAGTTAGGTACTTGAAAATTAAGGTAAAACTATGTAAGTTAACATTGAATATTTATTTTCACAAAAAATACAGTATTTCATTCTTCTTATGAATTTAAATTACTTCTACATATTAATTTCAAAATCTAAATAAGCCGTATGTTTTACTAGCAACATAAATTGTTAAATAAAAATACATGTTAAGTTATATGAATCGGATTAGAGAAAGTTAGCTTTGCACATTTTCAGCAAATTGCCAATAATACTGTCACAAAAACGTATGCATACGAATAACAACTGAAATGGAACAGCAAAATTTTGTGAATATTTTATTTTGTGGCTTGTGCGAAAAGCGTCAACATTTGAAATGTAAACGATATGTAATTTAAAATAAAAACAACAAAATTCGCCAAAAATAACAACAGGAAAAATTTGGTTAAAATAAAATAGTTAAAAATTGTGCAATACCAGAATAATGATAAAAAAAATTCAGCATTAAAAATAAATTGCCAAACAAATGATGGTGGATACAAAAACAACAAAGTGGACATAGAAGAAAAAAAGAAAAAATGGCAACACTACAGAAGCAAAAATTAAAACAACAAAACAAAATAAGTTGAGTGCAGTTGCATAAGCAAAGATACTAGCAACAAAAAAAAAAAAAATCAAACTAAGCGGATTTGTTGATATGTGTTTGAGCCGTATACCTAGAAAATAGAACCAGGTTGTTTTAAAAAAACCATATGCAAATAAAATGACTACCACAAGGATATTAAGGCTAATCGTGCAAAAGTAGTTGTACGAGCCAAGGTAATGGACAAGAAATCTTCTAAGCTTAAGAGAAAAAATTGCAAAAAAAGACGAAAAAATTAAAACAAAAAATGTTGCACAATTAATTCATGGTCTATGTAAAAGCATACAGCTTAAGCTTTAAACAAGAGAAGCAAAAAACAACAATGCAACAAGAAAAGACATACATAACTACGCTTATGATTTTGTAGAAGTCGGTCAAAAAATACTTTGAAATGTTGAAATTGAAACTCCTACTCCACTCGTCGTATAGACCGGACATTGCCTCTTCCGGCTACTTCTAAGTGAATTAAGTTAATTATTTAAATGAAAATATCTCATAACAACCAAACTCCACATAAAATACTAAATTTTTTAACTTCTTAAAATTTTTAACGTTATATTGTGGCACAAGTTGAGCACATCACAGCACAAGTTTTAAATTTTTTAAATCGAGCTCGGGTTGTTCTTTTTAGAATTCGAGTCGTTGAAATAATTGTTACATCTCAAATTTAGTGCCACGAAAGTTTTGAATTCGAAATGGGTGTCATGAACATGCTTACTTGTCTTAGACTTTGAAATTCAAATTGCCTTAAACTAACTTCTGAGGCTTTAGTTTTTATAAATTTATTTTATTTATTTATAAAACAATAACAAAATTATCAAAGCAATAACTTTTTCTTTAAGAAATTCTTATGGAATTGAAACATATGGAGGTACAGTTTTTTTTTTTCTATCTCCCGACAAAAAGAATTTTTGGTCTGCATATAAGAAGCACAAGAGGCGTTTACAAACATCTTTATTTGAAGCAAGCAGTGACACTTCTGACAATATTATTTCTTAATTGTTTGAAAATTTATGACATGCTTCAAGGACCCTTTTCAGATAGCTTATGGCATGCTTCATAGACCTCATAACCAATGGAAGCATATTATTCTTTGCCACAAAAGGAGCTACTCAGTAAGCTTCGATAGCCTACAAAATATTTTTATGATTTTCATTTTTAGGATCACATTTAGAAAAAAGCATTCTCTGGAGCAAAATTTATAGCATTTTTCTCCAAATATGTTGTTTTTTTTATCATGTTCTGAGAAATTTTTTTCTGAGTGTCGATTAAAATAAAATTTAGCATTTCGATATTTTTAAAATTCTTAAGAAATATGATTTGAAAGAACAATATTTTTGATAATGCGACAAGTGAGGTAGGCAATTAAATTCTAATGCTTTAATAAATATATACAAACCAAAAAAAATAAAAATGGTTTTAACAAAAAAAAAACAACCGACACCAATTTAGTTTGTTTTTAATTTTTCGAATAGTCGCACTTTATTGCACCCAATTTTTTTTTTATTAGTATAATAAGATATCCCACAAACGAGCCAATACCTTTCTAAAGAGAAAAAACGGCAACATTTTCGTTTTTTCCACTTTAACTGAGTCATTATTTTTTTTTTTTATATTTAATGTTTTTAAAAAATGAGTATCAATATTCTTCAAAGTTTTACATTCTTCTGATTACTTAAGATTCGATCTAATACATGAAAATAAAATTCATACTAAATTACTTACGCAAATAATACAATAAACTTTTGAACTTGACTTAAAAAATTACTATTTTTTTTTTTAAATTTTGTTAAACTTTTTTTAAGCATCAAAAATCAATTAAAATAACTATTTAAAATAATTAACAACGTAGTTTTTTTTATTTATATTTTATTGTGAGTCAATTTTCTTTCAACAAATTTAATGTTTTTAAAAAATGGGTACGAATATTTTTAAAGTTTTCCTTTTTTCTGATTACTTTTTTTGAACTGCAGAAAAAAATTTAGTTTTTTAAGATTTTTTCATGTGCTGATTTTGTCACTCACGTTTCACGTCAGTGTCTCGCAAGTTTCAAGAAAATTTTAATTGCCTTTTTTTGCATACTGGTTAATCTAATTAACTTTGTTAAGCATATTTTGGAAAAAAAAATTTTCAAATATTAAGGACATTTTTATACAAAAAAGAAAAAAATTTGTATGAAAAGAGGATTATGTAGAGGATAATATTGTTAAAAAATAATTCTTAATATAAAAACGACACAAATACTTATAAATAAACATAAAATTTTAAAAAAATTTATTTCGGTTTTGCATCCGAAACTGCATACATATGGCTATGCCTTACTCGTTGATCCTTACGCTCATTAAAAATCAAAAACCGTGACAAATTTGAGGATATGTCTGACTTATAAGCAAGTACTTCGATAGCAACGGTTTTAAATATTGATTTATTTACATATTATTAATTTTTGCAAAATTTATTTTTCGATATGAATCCGGATTTAACTATAATTTATCACTATATTTTTTTATATACGTTCTTTTAGGCTCGGTTTTCACTTTTTCTTGATGTTATCGTTATCTTTTTTCATTTTTTATACAAAATCAAAAAACTTAATAAAATGTCACTCACGTTTCACTTCTTCAAATACATGTTTAATGAAAAATAATTGCGTCTACTTGATTTAAAAAAAAATACAAAATTCACGAGTCTTCTATAGAAACTACATCCGAATTATAAATGTTGCTAGCCAATTATTTTCCAAGATAATCCAACTTATCAATAATAATTGTCACTCACGTTTCACTCTTGAATCACTTGTTGAACCACTTGTTTCAGATATTTCAAAAATTATAGAATAACATTTTTATTCCGATATTTATTTCAAAGAGAAGACATCATTTTATAATTTAAAAAGCACGAGAGCGACTGGTAGTGACTCGGTTCATGTCATACCACGTTCTTCGTTATACGTTCTAAATTACTCTACTCACACTAATCTTTATATATAAAAGACAAGCGTTCTGCTCCGTACTCTATATCGCTCAAACTGTTATAGTTGTTATTGCTATGTACAGGCTGAACATGTTAGCCTGGACCAGAACCTGTTTCGCTATTAAAGTGCTTTTTATATGAAAAAATTGTTTGTAAGGTGAGAACACATCACAGTGAGAACACATGGACGACGACTGGAACCAAATAACATATGGGGTGAATGAAAAATGTCATATTGTCTACTACTTAATTATTTAGAATACGGTCCGTCGTATGACGGGCTTCTATACTAGTCTTTATATATAAAAGACAAGCGTCCCGCTCCGTGCTCTATATCGCTCAAACTGTTTATGGTTGTTGTTTTTGCTATGCTTTTTTGAACATGTTCAGCCTGAACCAGAACCTGTTTCGCTCATACAACCAAATATGTCTTAAACTGTTAACTGCCAGCCTAAAAGTATGCACACAAATTTTATTTGATATTTGTCAGTAAGGATACATTGATGATGACTTGAACAAAACAACATTTGAGGTGAATGTAAAAATATTGTCATATCGTCTGCTACTTAATTATGTTTAATACAACCCGTCGTATGACGGGCTTCTATACTAGTCACACAATAAATGTTTGAATTTGGCTTAAAAAATAACCGACTACTTTTTTTTTTATTAAATTTTTGTTAAACTTAAGCGTCAAAAGTCATTTAAAAAATTTTTTTAAAAAAGTTTACAACGTTATTTTTTATATTTATATCTTTAATGGGTAGTTGAAGTACAAAATTTTTTTTAAACATCTTTTGAAGAGAGGTTCAAGTCTTTATTTATATCTTAAATAGGTATTTGAAGCACAAAATTGTTGGAGCCAATGTGCGTCGGGTTAGTTGCAGCACATATATTTTTTTGTTTGTCAGTCATAACTTTAAAATTTTTTAGATTTAAGTAGCTTCGTTTTAGTTTTTTTTACATTTTTTCTTTTATAGTCTTAATTAAATCTTCAAATCTTCAAAGCAGTTAAGCGAGCTTCTTTTGTTAAAATTAAAATGTTAATTTAATTTTATAATTAAATAGCGCAGGAGAGATATTTGCGGCAGAATAATTTTCAAAGCATTAGTATTTGTTTGTTTTAATTATGGCAAGACAAACAGCAGCGAACTTTATTGCAAATTCTTCGCGCCCATTCTGTGTTGGCGGAATACCTACCTACAACTTTACTGTTGGCCACCCACTGTTGGTTGGTTTGTTTTTGTTTTTTATTTTGCCGACTATTTACAGCATCAACTTTGCCAAGCTGTTGAGAAATTATCCTTTCGCGCTGTCTGACAGTTGTTGCTGCTTTTGCTGTGAGTGTTTGTTTTTGTTGTTGTTGTTGTTTTTGTTGTTGTTGCTTTGGCTGTTGTTTTATGCTGTTGTTTTATGCTGTTGTTTTCTGTTGGTTTTGCCAACATGCCCGCCTTCGTCCACATAATAATTTTAAACTTTATCTAAGGCTTCTGCAGCACTTTCGTTTGTTCGTTTTTGTTTGTACGTTGTTTTTTTTTTCTGATTAAGCTTGTAATAAATATATGTTGTGAGTTTTTGTTGTTGTTTTTGTTGTTGTTAAGTCTTGTCTCTGGTTTATGTTGTGGCATTAATGCAGCACATTTAAGAGCAATTAATTTAGCTCGACTTGCATAAGTCGTTTTTTTTTTTATTTTCCTCAAGCGCATTTTTTGTTTGCTCACAGTTGTTTTTTAATGTAATAAGTTTTGTTTTTCTTTAACAAATATGAAAGATATATATTCAATAAAATCAACCAACTTCTATTTTTTTCATTTGTTTCTACTTCAGTGAACAGTCAGCAACAGGATCGCATCCTTTGCACAGCAGTGCATTGAATCTGTCATTTGCAGCAATGCGAAATTCATTTAGCTAGCATTAAAAAAAAAACATTGTATTTACATTGTGTCTGCTTGTTTTTTTTTTTTGTGTCATGCAAAAACTGGCAGCCAGCTGGAAAATTACAAAATGCGCCTAAATTTATGCAATTTGCTTTGCTATGAAATGTGCAAAAATATGAGAACTCAATACGTTGCGCCCAAAAGCTGATTGCAGCAACTTTAAATCAATAAGCTTTGTGTGAGTGTGTGTGTGTTTGTTGGCATAGTTGTGTGTATGTGAGTGTGTTTGGCGTGTTCATAGACGCGTGTTAACAACATGTTGCTACATAATGCACTCATGCATGTTTGCTTATAATTTTATATTAAATGTTGTGAAATTTTAATTATTTCTGTGTAAAATATATGTTTAGGGCGTTGTTGTATTTTTATTTTTTTTTTTTTTTTTAATAGAAAAAATTATTTTATTCACTCATGAATAAAATTTCAAAAAAATCTGTTTGCTTAGAATTAAAATTGTGTGAATTTATTTGCATATTTTCATGCACTTCAGTTTTAAACTGTGCAAAGATTTATTTTCTTTTTTAAAATTTTTCTATTTTATGTCATTTTTCTTTTTTTAATTGTAAGCTCTTCCCCCAGTTCTACTTTATATAGCACAGGCTGAGAAATGGATGGAAAATGTGAACCTCAAAGTAGCAGCTGGTCAAAATTTCATCAACTTTTGTTCACTAGCACTGAACGCCGGCGTTAAAGAGTTAAGTAAGTGTTTAATACAAGTAAAAAAAAAATATTTATCTTTCTGCGATAAAAAATTTCTCAATTAAGCCTAGTACTCTGCTCGTCAGCGTGAAATTTCATTAGCAACATTAATTTTTGAAGTGAAACTTCTTTGGCGGCGAGTAAAATTTCAAGGTCCTTTTTCGTGACGCAAGGCTAACGTTTTCAATTCATATGAAAATTAAAAACAAATTACTGCCGCTGCCGAGAATTGAACCCTGGACATCGTTGCTTATGATCCGGAATCTTTACGTTTACGCCACGTAGGCACATGATAAATAGCCAAACAAAATGTAATTAAAACTGAACGCGTAACATACTGAAAATAACATAATTAACATTAACATTACATTAACATTAACATTACCGTAACATTAATTTTCATCCTACAAGTATGCACGGAAAAAAAAATAGAAAAATAGCTAAAATAGGAGCAGAACGCGTTCGTGAATATAGAGAGCGAATTAGAGCTCTTAAGAATACAGCCGCAGCTGGGTCTGCAACTAATGATGAAGGTAAGGTGATTGCAATAACGGCTGAGTTTCAAAATGCATTTTTACGAAACATCAGTGTATTTTGGTGAATCTACAAAGAACGAATCCCCAAAAAACACACTGATGCATCTCAACAAAATTTTAAAGCCAACCAAGTTGATGCACTCAACAATCACGTTCGCTGCTTTATGAGGCCCTGTATCAACATAGCAATTATTATGATCAGGAAGCAGGAGGTAATAATCAACAAGATTTGCCTCTGTTTTCGGAGGCTCCTTCAAAGAGTACTATGCTAATGCAATCCAGCATTCAAAAAGTAACGATGTTGAGAAGACATTCGAAAGCAACTAAAACACCAACTGAACTAAAACAAAGACCGAAAATAACTGTTATTTTACAATTTTCAAATGAAAAGAATTGTCGAAAGACTTTTTCGGATATTAAGTCGCTTTTAAATTTGAAACTGATTCTTTAAAAGTTAATTTCTTGCCTAGTTTCTTTCGAGGAAAAATAAAGGTTACTTTTGACTTTAATTTTATCGGTCAAAAATAGCAGTTATTTTGTGACTTTAATTTTTTCGGTCAAAAATATCAAGCAATTTGTGTTTTCTTAAAGGCCGCTTGACAGATTGAACTGTTGACACCATGTGTAAAATGTCTCACCGATGAGATGAAAATAATAATATCAAAATTTTTTTATCGGTAAAATGACTTGAATATAATGAGTACTCTGTTCAGTTTCATGTTAAATTTCATTCAAATCTACAGACAAAAAAGTATAGCTGTGAAATATGTGTGACATTTTTCACAATATGTTCATCAAAGTTGTACTCTATTCCGCTGTGAAAAATACTCGCAACATTTCTCTTGCAACATTTCTCTTGCAACATTTCTCTTGCATTATTTATCTTGCAACATGTTTTAAATTACCTGATATTTTTGACCGAAAAAATAAACGGCAGAAAATAGCTGTTATTTTTGCCCAAAAAAACTATAAGGACAAGAAACTGTTATTTTTGTCGGAAAAAATAAAAATTAAGAGATAAAAGTTAATATGTGACACTTTCGACAAAAACCATATTCGGTACGGTCCCTGGATGCAAATATTGAATCAACAAATTATTATTCCATTTCGTATTGATTGAATTTCTTTTCAGATATTTTCTCTCTCTATTTCACACTAAAATCTCTCTTATTTCTTACTGTTAAAGAAGTTTCACTTCTGCCACGTGTACGTTGCTACACGCGAGTTTTTTTTTTTTTGTTGCGTGAAAATTTTGACAAATATCTTGTTGCGAAGAAATTATAAAATTTAAGAAAGTCATGCTTTACTTCCCAAAATAGAGAAAATAAATACATAACAACAAAAAATTTACGACAACTGTCACTTTTTACTTCAAAATAAATACGCAGTTCAATTAAATTGTCATGAAAACATGTTGCAAGAGAAATGTTGCAAGATAAATGTTGCGAGTATTTTTCACAGCGGAATAGAGTACAACTTTGATGAACATGTTGTGAAAAATTTCACACATATTTCACAGCTATACTTTTTTGTCTGTAGATTTGAATGAAATTTAACATGAAACTGAACAGAGTACTAGGCTTAAGAATAAATTTTCACATTTTCGAAGAAATATTTTTTTATTGTTCTAGCACAAAAAAATTTTCATTTAAGCCTAGTACTCTGCTCGTTTGCGTGAAATTTCACTAGCAATATTCATTTTTATTTTTTGTTGCGAGAAAATTCTGACACATATTTTGTTGCGAAGAAATTGAAAAATTTGAGAAAGTCATGCTTTACTTTTCAAAATAGAGAAAAATAAAAATATAAAAACAAAAACTTTACGACAACTGTCACTTTTCACTTCAAAATAAAAAGGCAGTTCCATGATATAATTACTCCAAGGTTGTATTGACGTTTCTGTTGGAAACAGACTTTTGTCAAAAAATATAACAAGAAAGAGAGCGCTCACAATCCGTCATAACATACAATTAATTTTCACTGGTCACATTCAGCGTACCCAACAGTTGTCAACTGCTAAGTCAAAACTTGATGCACATAAATATGAAGTTGCACATTCAAATGCATTTAAAAACAGAAAATTTTTAATTTGTCGGTAAAATTTCCATTCGTATTTGATACAAAGCTTAATATTTCATAAACTTGACAATTTTTCTGAAATTTTAATACCGATAATAGCGCTACCCGATGTGTTGCTGTCACAACAGTTGACACAGCTGTATGTGGCCAACGAATATAACAACGAACAGCTGTTTTTGACAAGAGTTTGTTTACTTGTAGCTGAGAGAATCAACATTTGTCAACACTACCTGGTAAAATTATTCTATCATGGTCAGTTCAATTTAATTGTCGTGAAAAAATGTTGCAAGAGAAATGTTGCGAGTATTTTTCACAGCGGAACTTTTTTGATGAACATGTTGTGAAAAATTTCACCATATTTCACAGTTATAGTTTTTTGTATGAAAATTCGATTGAAATTTAACATGAAACTGAACAAAGTACTACACTGAGGGAAAAATGTGTTAAAATTAAATGAAATTGTGTTCATATCTAACGAATTTGTTTTTGAAATAGAGCTTGAAACAAATTTATTAAAATTAAACACAACTGTTTTTAAAGTTAAATTCAAAACAAAAGTTTTTGTTTTTAAAACAATGATTTTGTTATGAAAAACAAATTTAAAACAAAAATTTTAAAATTCAAAGCACATGCTTTAAAGCATATTTTTTGCGATGCCATTTTTTAACTTTTCCGAGTTTTTAGCACCAGATTCACAACCAGCTATCCCCGGGACCTTCCGAATAGAATACCAAATGTTAACTCCATTAGATTAAGTTTGCATCTGAAATATTTTAATATTTAATTAATTTGTTTTTATTTTATCATATTTTCAAATATATTTTCATATTTGTCAAACCTATTTAAAAAATTAAAAAATTGTCATTGAATTCAAATTTTTGTTTGTTTTTTTCAAAGAAATAATAAGCGAAAAATAAAAAAAAGAAAGGAGTTTAAAGGTAGCTGAAAATTTAACACAATTGTTTTAAATTTTGTTTTGTAGAAACGCAAAGGCGTTAAATTTCTATTTCAATATTTTTTGTTTAATTTTAAAGTATGTTTTTTTTCTCAGTGTAGGCTTTATAGAGAAAAATGTATTGAAAATAAAAAATCGTTCTTATATTTTGATAAAAAATTCACTATGTGAAAAATTTTCTTCAATAAAAACAAGTGTTTTCTCAAAAATTAATAAATCAACTTTTCTAAAAATTCAATATTTTTATATATTTCTATTTTTCATGGAAGGCTTTTATCATTTTTAACCAAATATTTAAGATAACATTAAGAGAAAAGCATTCTCTGCAGCAAAATTTATAGCATTTTTCTCCAAATATGTTGCCTTTCTTATCATGTTCCGAGAAACTTTTTTCTGAGTGCCGATGAAAATAGGTGAAAGCATTTCATATTTTTAAAATTTTTAAGAAATAAGTTTTGAAAGAATAATATTTTGTGCTTTATGCTATATTTATCTACAGATATTCAACCTTATTTTAACCAAATCTCACGTAAAAATTTTTCCACCATGAGTGGGCAGGTTGAGGTTAACGGAGGTTGACATGATTTTCAGGTTAATTTCTCAACCTGTTTTTGTGGTTTAATTAAACTGCGAAAAGTGGTTAATGTAACCTGTTTTGATGGTTTAATACACTTTTGAAAAAATTTATTAGTCTTCAAAACCGTCACATACAAGAATCGAACCTAGACTTCCGCTTAGCTATCGCATAAGAGTCCATCGTCTCACCAACAAGCCATGCTATTGCATGTTTAAACGTGAGCAGAATAGAGACAAAAATCTTGAGTTATTTTTAACACATGCTACCGTTACCAAATGTGGTGACCGTGGCATGCAGGTTTAGTGTGTGGCTTATCATGCTCGGAGCACGAGTTCGATCCTCAGGAGCGGCAAAAGTTTTTTCAATAAAAAAATTTTTCTGATCGGTCATCACCTCTCTGCAGACAATGGCTAGCCTCAGAGAGTAAATAATGCCATGCAAAGCTTTTTAAGAACATGAATTTTAGCCGTTCGAAGTGGGCATAAAACATATAGGTCCAGTTCTCGGTCAATTGTGTGCAAACATTTAATAACACACACAACACAATTGATCATAAGAAGCTCGGTCAAAGTCAAGGGCTGAAAAGGCCAATCTATTTTTTTTTTCTGTTACCAAAACAGTCAGATTAAACTAGCGTAGATCAGGTTAATAAAATGTAGTTCACTTTTCTAACCAATTGGCTTTCAAGGGCTGAAAAGGCCAATCTATTTTTTTTTCTGTTACCAAAACAGTCAGATTAAACTAGCATAGATCAGGTTAATAAAATGTAGTTCACTTTTCTAACCAATTGGCCCGGTAAAAATAACGTGTATCAGTTAAGAGCATTTTTCTCTGAGCGTAGCATTTTGTTTTATCTTATTTGAAGAAAGATTTAAAAGTATCATTAACAATTTGTGATCAAAATTTCCTACTACAACTAAAAATATTTTCTCAAATGTACGGTTACAAAGTATCATACTAACAATAAAAAAAAATTTTTGCTGTCATTGATTTTCCAGTGGTTCTCAAAATTATTGAAGTTGTAAGACTGTGTTTTTTAAATGTCACTTCAGATCTTTAAAAACTCTGGGTATCTTCCTTTATAGAGCTTTTTTTAACTATTAGTTAAATGCAGTTTAAAATGTTTAAGTCAATTTTCAAGTAATAAATTCAAACTTCTGCGCTTTGTCTATAGCTTTTCCAGTGCTTTTCAAATGAAGCTTTTTGCTTATGGTCCTTGAAAAGCCAATCTAGTGCTTGGCAAACTTTTAAGTCACTTCTTTAGAGCCTTTTTCACTGTTTATCTCGTACGTTCCAAGTATTTTAAAACTGCTTTGCAGTGCTTTTTCAACTGTTACTCCAGGTATTGATTCGAATGAAACTAAAGTTTTTAGTTTTTATTTGCGGATAGATCGCCAAATATTGATAGAAGTTTAAGGTCAATATTAATAACTTGTAAAAAAATATTTTGTGAAATGAATGATTATAAATTATCTTACTGACACTAGAGTACAAAAGCAAACATTTAATTAAACAACAAAGAAAGGAACGAAAAGGAAAACATGGCTAATTAAAAATAATTGACAGAAAAAATGTTGCAACAATTGAATGATTTACAATAGAGTGCTTTAAAGGTTTCGAGCAACACGACTTTCGACAACAACAAAAGCAACCAACAACAAACAATAACAAAAATGGCAACAACTGAATGCACAAAAAGCACCAATACAACTACAGTCTGAATAAACAGCAGTAGCAGCAAGGATATTTGCCAATCACTGTGTTATTGTTGGTATTTCCTTTTCTTCTGACGTCTACAAACTGTGCAAAAAGTCAAACCGAGTTCGTTATGATTTTTAATATTTTTATTTTTTTTTTTTTTTGTTTTTTTTTTTTTGTTTTCAGAACTGCAAACAAGCTGCACTCAGGCACTCTGAATGCACACAGCCTTTAATGCATTCATGGTCACGTAAGTGAAAATAAAACAAAACAATTAACCGCAAAGTAGACGGAATGCCAGCACAAACAGATGAAGAAGACGAAAATGATGAGAGGCAAGAAGCAATATTTAATAAGGAAAACAAAAAAATTTTATATAATAAAATAAATGAAGAGCAGAACAAAGAAAACCAGGCACATTTATATGCAAGTGCACAAATACACACACACACACACGCCGACTACAACACAAATATTACACCACACAGCCATGCACAACACTGTGTGCGGTAAACAGAAATTCACATCAGCCTGACCGCAGAGGAAATTCTGCGCATTTGTTGTTTCTTGCCAAGGAGAAAGGATGCAAGGAAGTCCCAGCAGCGCTTGCTGCACCCAACAGCAAAGTGTATTAATACTCAAGCACATACAAATGGCGCCTACGTGCTTTGCACACACAAACACACACATACCCATACTCACTTACACAACACATAGTAACAGCAACAACCACGTTAACGATCAGCCACTAACGAGAACGCGCCTTCGTCAAAATTTGCTGTATTTTGCTAAACATTCTGTCTGTCTAGAATGCTGTCGAGGGTGGGGGGGGGCAACCTTAGCAACGTTAAAGCCAAAATGTTGAGAATAATACAGCGTAGCAACGTAACAAAACAAACAAAACCAGGATCAAACAAATCACTTGCATTACATTTTTCTGTTCTATTTTTATTTTTCGTCAAGCCACAAGAACAAAACAAACATAGCCAGGCAAGAGCAAGAGGTTGTCATGTTAAGCATTCAAATAAGCTGCTCGACGTGGTCGGTGATGCGGCGCTTTATGAAGAAAAATAACACAAAACAAAAGAAAGCAAAAAAGGACATTCGTTGGCTAAGGCCGGCCCATAGCAGAGTAAATGGACAACGGCATGAACACAACCAAGCATCAGTCTGCCAGTCACTCAGTCAGTCAGTCAGCCAGCTAGTTTAGCAGTTAGTTCAGCACTCAGTCATACATGGCAGCAAAATTTGATAAATGTTTGTCGTCTGCAAAGAGAGCAGCGACTAGAGAGCATAGAAAGCATAAAAACAACCTTTGATATAAGGCAACATTAATCAAAGTGTTGATTTGCTGCATTGTCCAGACATGCAGTTAAGAATTTTTGGAGTTTTGAAAACAAGAAAATATTTTGTTGAATGTAAATTTAAGAAAAGTGTATAGCATATGTTAAGTTAAAAATTTGTTCCAGTAAAGATAAGAAGCTGAATAAAATTTCGCACAACAGGGCGTATGAGTAACTATTATAGTTAACTATAATAACGTAGAAATTCTAAGTAAAACTTTTAAAAAATGTTCGGTTTTAGTTATCTATAGTTGACAGCTACAGTTACATTGCATTTAAGCAATAATTGGTTATATTTCTATGTGCATTCACTGCTGAGGTATTGTTACAATTATCTATTACATTTATCCACACATGACTGCTTAGACACTGATGACAGGTACCTTACACTGTAAGCGGCTGTCGGAGTAGGTTGGCTAAATTTTTACGCACAATAACGTTGAGAACATTCGAAATCGAACTGAAAACGAAACCAAACGAGCTTACATGACGTCCCAACATTATTAATATTCTTAAATCAATGTGTCGTCCTTTGATTTTCACAACTTACATTTGGAAAACCTTTAATGTTTTGAAAACCGAAGAATTATTTATGTTTCAGGTTAGGTTTTATATTAGGTTTTGGTGACTGTGGCCGTGCGTGCTTAGTGTGTGGTGAGCGAGCTAACAAATTTCGAGTTTAATCCTCACCTTCGAAAATGTTCAATAGATAAAGATTTTTCTAAGATTTAAAATTTCTTTTGCAATTTGTTATCATTGCATGAGATGCATAGTAACCGTTGCATGAATTTTTCCAAAAATTTTCCTGTGTTTTTTGTGTACTTGCAGATGCTTAGCAGTGAAGTTTTTGAAAACTCAAATTCTTGGTATAATCATTTCCCTGTGAGTAAGAATCGACGGTTCTGACAGTTGAACGGTTGCAAAAGAAATTAAAATAGCATATCATAGTTAACAAACAAGTATTTTCAAAAAAACATATCGGTGGCACCTATTTTTCGACAACCATGTTCAGTCTTTTTTCCACAGTACCATTTTCTGTGTCATTTGAAGATGATTTTTGATAATTTTCACATAAAAGTCATTTTTAAGTCCTTTCGAGCATTGGTTCGAATTTTTGATCAAAAATCGACCAAAAATTTTCATTAACATTCAGATCTGAAAATTGGCCAGCCTAATTAACCTGTCATATGGTGGCCACTCCAAAAAAGCAATTTTCGACTATTTGTTAAAGTCAGCATCTCGATAATATCAAAAACCACACCATATGCCAAGTTTGAGTTTTTTCATGCATTGTATCTGACATGGTTTTCAAATTTTGAGTGGTTGCAGCCGACATGAAATACCGAACATTGACGCTGCTACCGTCATGTAAAGTTTTTTGTTCGAGTTTTTAATCTTGCAGCTGGACCTGTCTAATACAACTTTTTTTTCTGATCGGTCATACACAATAGTGGAGCTTTCTGCTTTCAGAATTGAATATTAAAGCTTCTGCCTGTTTTTTTTCATCTTCTGCTTTTGTTTAGCTAAAAAATCAGTAGTTAAGACTTACTCTATCCCAGTACTTTCATAATTTTGAAGATATGTGAATTTTTATTAATACCGAAATAACTATCAAAAACAAACATGAAAAAAAAAATACACACACTTAAATAATTAGATCTTGCAAAATCAATTCCATTGCAGGATTATTGATAACAATTTCAAGGAAAATATTTTTTCTAAATTTATCTTTTTGTTAAGCCAATTTAATAAAGAAAAAGGTTTTCCCGATTTGTGCATTCATTTTTATTCTATTTATTTTTTTTATCTTATATTGTTTAACATATTTCATTTTATTATTTTAAAGTAATGTTTTTTTTGTGTTATTTAAATTTTTTTTAAGTTAATTTTTAATGTTTTTTTATGGTCTATTTATTATTAATAGTTATTCGACTTTTTTATTTTTGACATTAATTTTTAATTTTAAATTTTTTTCTAATAATTTTTGTAAATTTTATTTATGTTATTTTTTGTAAGTTAAATTTTATTTTTGTTTTTATTTTTCATTTCCTTTCTAGCTTCATTTTTTTAATTTTTTTGTTTTTATTTTTTTAATTTTTTTTTTATTTTTTTAAATTTTTTTATTTATTTTATTAGTTTTCTATTTAGTTTTTATTTTTTTTTTTTATATCTTTATTTAATTTTTTTTATTTGTTTTTTATTTCTATTTAATTATGTATTATTTTTCGTTTAAGTGTATTTCTGTTTATAATTCTTTTTTTATTTTTTATCGTCTATTTTTTTTATCATATGGGCATCTCCCAGTAGCACGGACGCGACATTCGCTCGGTTTCAATACTTGAAAAACAAGAAAGAAACAAAAAGAGCCAATATGTATTTTAAGTGTCCTAACGCGATGAAAGAGTGCTACATTTTATAAAAATATTGGCAAGATTTAGAACAAAGTAAAAAGCAATCATACAATTGAACGGACGCGACCAAATATATAAGTTTTTTAAGGTCGTATAGAAATATGCAAAATTTAGCTAATTTTGAAAAATTTTTTTTTATATATAATATACATTAGAGTGTATCGAAAATCTGACCCCCAATTCCGGTACCAAAATTAAATAGTACATAAAAATCCTTTCCAATGCTGTACTTTTTTTTTATTTGAACCAATTTTGGCGTCCCCCGAATTGCATTTTTGTGCATTTTTTATCAACTTTTGTACTGGAGACCCATTAATGGTTGATTTCAAAGGAAAATTAAGCTTATCAATCAATTCCTTTCAAATGAAAACACAGAACTGCAAATTTTCATCCCTGTTGACAAATGCTCTGACGAGATATAACAGTTTTTTTCAACATGAATCTACTTGTTGTTTCATATTTGATGTTTTTTTTTGATTTTGTATGAAAGTATTTTTAAACTTTTAGCAAGTTATAGCATATTAAACTTATCACAGAGGCGTCAGTGGCTACTGCTTCTGAAGAACGAAGAAAAGGAATAATGTTTTCTGTGTTGGAGGACCGTTCAAAAAGGCTTAAATTCGCAACAAAAAGCGATTTTAGTCCTTTACAGGATCTTGGTAAAAATTTTTGGTTAACTGTAATTGTTAAAAATACGTTACTTTTGCATTCAGCAATAAAAAAACAAACCAAAAGTTTAAAAATGCTTTCATACAATAAAAAAAAACATATTAAATATTAAATAACAAGTAGATTCACTTTGAAAAAAACTGTTATATCTCACCAGAGCATTTGTCAACAGGGATGAAAAATTGCAGTTCTGCGTTTTTATATGAAAGGAATTGATTGATAAAAATTATTGATTAAAAATCAACCATTAATGGGTCTGCAGTGCAAAATTTGATAAAAAATGCATAAAAATGCATTTCGGGGGACGCCAAAATTGGTTCATATAAAAAAAAATACACCAATAGAAAGGATTTTTCATTTACCGGAATTGGGGGTAAGATTTTTCCCATACAAGTCGATACACTCTAATATACATGTTCATGGAGGTCAAAGGATAACTTTTCTTCGTAGACTAATGAAATATGAGAATTATCTCTAACATTTTTTTAAATAGATATAGCACGAATACGAACGCGACATTATGGACGCGACAACTATTTCAACAGTAGTAAAATACAGTTAAGATGCTCATTATAAATATTAATAAAAATAAATCATAATAAGTTAAATTCAAGTTACATAACAGTAATACTAATCAAAATAAAATTAAATAAAGTTAAAAGCATTTCGAGTGCTTTATTTTAATGTTTTTCTTCACTTTTGGTGAACCTTTTTTGGGAGATGCTCATATTTATTTTTTTTTTCATTTGAAATTTTTATTTAATTTTTATAATTTTATTTTTTATTTTTTTATTATTTTTGGAAATTGTTTTAATTTTCATTTTATGTTTGCTTTAAGTTTTTTGATATTTTTTGCATATTTAAAATATTTAATTTATAAATTAATAAAAATAATTTTTTCTTAATTTGTCTTTTACAATTTCTTTTTATACGCTTTTTATTTTCTTTTTTAATCATTTATTTGATTGAATTTAGTTTTTATTTTTTATTATTTTTAAAAATTGTTTTAGTTTTCATTTTATGTTTGCTTTTATTTTTTGATATTTTTTGCATTTTATAATATTTAATACATAAATTAATAAAAATAATTTTTCTTAATTTGTCTTTTACAATTTATTTTTATACGCTTTTTATTTTCTTTTTTATTTCTTTGTTCAAAAAATTCTTAATTCTATCATTTATTTGATTGAATTTTGTTTTTATTTTTTCAAAATTTTCTATATTTAATTCTTAATTGTTGCTTTTAAATATTTAGCATTTTTACCTTTTTCTATTTTGCAATTTTAATTTCTTAATTTGAACCATTAGTTTTATATTTTATGATTTACTTTCTAAATGTTTTTTTTTGTTTTATTTTTGTTATTTTTATTTTTTTGTTTTTGGTTTTGTTTTTGTAATTTTTATTTTTTTTTTTTTTTGTTTTTTTTTGTAATTTTTTATTTTTTTTTTTTTTTTGTTTATGTAATTTTTATTGTTTTTATTATATATTTTCTAAATTACACTTTTTTATTTACTTTTATTTGTAAGTTTTAATTTTTTTTTAATTTTCTTAAAATTTAAGATTTTACTTTTTAATTAATGTTTTGTTTTGTTTTATTTTGAATTAAAATTTTGTACTTTTTTTTGCTTTATTTATTGTATTTTTGTATTTTCTTACTTTTAACTTTAATACTTTATGTTTTGTTTTCTACCTTTTTACTTTAATTATATTTTTGTTTTATTTTTTTTATTTTTAGCTTCAATGTCTTGTTTAATATTTTCTTAGCAATTTTTTTTTTTATTTTTTTATTGAATTTTTTTTTTATTTTTTTATTGAATATTATTTTTACTTTTTAAATTTTTTTACATGTCTTTTTAAATTTAAGTTTTTAGTTTGTATTCATTTAATTTTTTATTTTGAATTTTTTTTAATTTCAATGTTTTTTTTATTTATTTTTGTTGTTTAACTTTTAATTTGCTTTTGGTTTTTTGTTGTATTTCTTATTTTTTTATATTTTAAGATGTTTTGAGATTTTTCCTTTTTAATATTTTCGTTTTTTTTAATATATTTTTTTATTATTTTTAATATTTTTCAATATTTTTTATTATTTGTTATTATTTTTTATTTTTTTTTATTTTTTATTATTTTTTATTAGTTTTTATTATTTTTTATTATTTTGTATTATTTTTTTGTTATTTTTTATTACTTTTTATTATTTTTTTTATTTTTTTTTTATTATTCTTTATTATTTTTTATAATTTTTTATTATTTTTTATTATTTTTTATTATTTTTTATTATTTTTTATTATTTTTTATTATTTTTTTTTATTTTTTATTATTTTTTATTATTTTTTATTATTTTTAATTATGTTTTATTATTTTTTAATATTTTTTATTATTTTTTATTATTTTTTATTATTTTTTTATTATTTTTTTATTATTTTTTATTATTTTTTATTATTTTTTATAATTTTTTTATTATTTTTTATAATTTTTTATTATTTTTTATTATTTTTTTTTCGAGTTTAATCCTCACCTTCGAAAATGTTCAATAGATAAAGATTTTTCTAAGATTTAAAATTTCTTTTGCAATTTGTTATCATTGCATGAGATGCATAGTAACCGTTGCTTGAATTTTTCCAAAAATTTTCCTGTGTTTTTTGTGTACTTCCAGATGCTTAGAAGTGAAGTTTTTGAAAACTCAAATTCTTGGTATAATCATTTCCCTGTGAGTAAGAATCGACGGTTCTGGCAGTTGAACGGTTGCAAAAGAAATTAAAATAGCATGTCATAATTAACAAACAAGTATTTTCAAAAAAATATATCGGTGGCACCCATTTTTCGACAACCATGTTCAGTCTTTTTTCCACAGTACCATTTTCTGTGTCATTTGAAGATGATTTTTGATATTTTTCACATTAAAGTCATTTTTAAGTCCTTTCGAGCATTGGTTCGGATTTTTGATTTTGATTTGAGATTTTTCTTTTTTAATATTTTCGTTTTTTTTAATATATTTTTTTATTGTTTTTAATATTTTTCAATATTTTTTATTATTTGTAATTATTTTTTATTATTTTTTTATTTTTTATTATTTTTTATTAGTTTTTATTATTTTTTATTATTTTGTATTATTTTTTTGTTATTTTTTATTATTTTTTATTATTTTTTTATTTTTTTTTTTATTATTCTTTATTATTTTTTATAATTTTTTATTATTTTTTATTATTTTTTATTATTTTTTATTATTTTTTATATTTTTTTTTATTTTTTATTATTTCTTATTATTTTTAATTATGTTTTATTATTTTTTATTATTTTTTATTATTTTTTATTATTTTTTTATTATTTTTTTATTATTTTTTATTATTTTTTATTATTTTTTATAATTTTTTATTATTTTTTATAATTTTTTATTATTTTTTATTATTTGTTATTATTTTTTTTATTTTTTATTATTTCTTATTATTTTTAATTATTTTTTATTATAATTTATTATTTCTTATTATTTTTTATTATTATTTATTATTTTTTATAATTTTTTATTATTTTTTATTATTTGTTATTATTTTTTTTTTATTTTTTATTATTTCTTATTATTTTTAATTATTTTTTATTATAATTTATTATTTCTTATTATTTTTTATTATTATTTATTATTTTTAATTATTTTTTATTATTTTATATTATTTTTTTTTATTTTTTATTATTTTTTATTATTTTTTTTTTATTTTTTATTATTTCTTATTATTTTTAATTATTTTTTATTATTTTTTATTATTTTTTTATTATTTTTTATTATTTTTTATTATTTCTTATTATTTTTTATTATTATATATTATATTTTATTATTTTTTATTTTTTTTATTATTTTTTTTATTTTTTATTATTTTTTATTATTTTTTATTATTTTTTATTATTTTTTATTATTTTTTATTATTTTTTATTATTTTTTATTATTTTTTATTATTTTTTATTATTTTTTATTATTTTTTATTATTTTTTATTATTTTTTATAATTTTTTATTATTTTTTATTATTTTTTATTATTTTTTTTTATTTTTTATTATTTCTTATTATTTTTAATTATTTTGTTTTATTTTTTATTATTTTTTATTATTTTTTATTATTTTTTATTATTTTTTATTATTTTTTATTATTTGTTATAATTTTTTATTAGTTTTTTAATTTTTTTATTATTTTTTATTATATTTTATTATTTTTTATTATTTTTTTATTAATTTTTTTTTTTTAATTTTTATTATATTTTATTATTTTTTATTATTTCTTATTTTTTTTATTATTTTTTATTATTTTTTATTATATTTTTAATTTTGTATTTTCTTTAATTTTTTCGTTTTACTTTTATCTTTTATATATATGTGTTTGTTTTTCTTTAATTTTTTGTTGGTTAGGATTTTGTATGCTTTTTTTATTTATTTTTTTCTTGCTTCTTACTTAACGTTGTAGCCGTAGCCGTACATGCTTAATGTTTCAGAAAGCACTACAGACCCGAGTTCGAATCTCCATCTGACACAAACTGTTTTTTAAAAAAGAAATAAATTAATTCGATCGGAATGCAACTCTCTGCAGACACTGCCAATTCTGCAAGAGTAAACAATTTTGTGTAAAGATTCATGAGAACATGAACTTAAGCCGTTTAGAATTGGCATAGAATATGAAGTTACACTTCTCGAATACAGAATAAGTAAAAAATAAGTTCTTACTTCTTAAAAAAAACAAAACAAATTGGCCATTTCAGCCCTTGAAAGGACTTTGACCGAGCTTCTTATGATCAATTGTGTTGTGTGTGTTATTAAATGTTTGCACACAATTGACCGAGAACTGGACCTACATGTTTTATGCCGACTCCGAACGGCTCATGTTCTCAAGAAGCTTTACATGGCATTAATTACTCTCTGAGGTTTGCCATTGTCTGCAGAGAGGTGGTGACCGATCAGAAAAATTTTTTATTGAGAAAACTTTTCGCCGCTTTTCGGGCTCCGAGCATGCTAAGCCACACACTTAACCTGCATGCCACAGTCAGCACTTCTTCTACTAAATTTTAAACTTTAAATTTTAAGTTCTTACTTCTTACTAAATTTTAATTTAATACTTCTTATTTAATCACAAGTCTATCTTAACCTCAAATTTTTTAAACTAACTCACAGTTGGCTGTTGATATAATTTATTAATACATTTTGATTGGAATTAAAATTTCAGCAACAAATATACTTCAAATATTAAATAAAAAATAATATGTTACTTTTTTTAAGCCAAATAAAATATGAACTCAATTTCAAAAGCAAACCACCATTAAACCTACACAATCACAGCAGCTCACACTTAGTTTTAAAAAAAAAGTATTTTTGTCAACCGCAAACAGCAGGTTATGCGCCCAAAAACATGCCACAAATAAATCTAATTAATTTTGTGTCGCCCACAAAGCACGAAGTTCGAGTGTCGTCTATGCGTGGTGAGGGTGTGGTTGAGTTGAGCATGAGGATAACATTTTGCACATTCAATCAATGGACGACTGCCACGGTATGTCGTCGCGTCCCATTGATTGGTGGCAAGCTTCAATGCACAAACAGACAAAAATACTATGGATGAACAAAATTAAAATAACAGCTAAAGAAAAAAAAAACCCAAAAAAATGTCAAAAAAAAACAGACAAAAATCAAACACAAACAAGGATTTGCACTAACAAACACTGCTGTGATTGTCGCACTCAAACTGTGATGGTGTTTATAGCGTATGTGTGTGTGTGTGTGTTACGAACTGGTCAAACAACTGACTCATTCAGTAGCCAAAAAGTAAAAAAAAAAGCACACACACACATTTGCTCAGCTTGTAAAAAAGTACATTACACTCAAACCTTTGAGTGAGGTGTTGTATTTGTTGGTTGACTTTTTGAACACGCGTTGAACACGTTTTGAGCTGAACATTATTTTGGCAAATATTTACTAACAAAAACAACAACAACAAGAGCAAAAAATTAACAGTCGATGGTGATAAAAAATTAAAATTTCGTTTAAAATGAATTAAATACTTAATTTATACAAAAACAAAAAACACAAACATTATTGCTACTTAGTGCTGATATTGTTTATTTAAGCCGGTTTAAATTAATTCCATTATCAAGGCCTGTCTAGACAGTGCGGCCTGTTGGCTATTTAATTTTTAACGCTGTTTTGGGGGGCTTAAAATTTTAAACACTTTAAAGCTGACACATTTTAACTGTGTGGACGTTTAAAAATTTGGCAAATTTATGGAGACATGCAATTTTTTCCACATCTTTTAGTTAAAAGTTATACATGACGTATGAGCAACATTTTTTTAAGCAATAAAGTTGAAATTATTTTGCAGCATTTAAACAGCTTTTAAATCATGCCAATGTCATCGGCATTAAATTTCATGTTCACATACTTTAAAGCTCTCATTATAAACATGCTACACAAATAATATTTTGTTTTCTATCTCTTTCGCTTCGTTTTATATACTATGCCGCCGCCTGCTTAATGTATTTTTTGTGCATTAATTTGATGCTTTTTTCCCCAGACTACAATGTATGCAATCATTTTTCATTTGGCGCTTTTTTCTTTAACATCATCACTGTGGTTGTTGTTGGTTTTTGAGTTATTTTTTTGCGTTACCCATCTAAGCTGTTTCGGTTTAGCCGCATGTCCCAAACCACATGATATGCATGAAAAAATTCAGCATATTTGAGGTTATTCTTTGCAGCGTTGAAATAAGCTGATGTATTATTATGTGTGCGGTATGGCAGAGTGAGCGCATCTCCTTTCAGCTTGATTTGTTGGTTGTCAGTGTGAGGGAGTGAGTATGTGTTTGTTGCTGTTGCTGTTCGCGTTCATGTATGTGTGTGTGTGTGTGTTTTGTGTGTGGCAGCACAAGAAAAGCACAACAAAAGAAATCAAATGCAAAACTATATTTGATTTGTTTTGAATTTATGTGAATGACATCAGCGTGATTTGCAAAAAGCAGAACACAAGAAAAGGCAACAAGACAGAGAGAGTGAGGGAACAAAGCAAAACTAACAAATTGGAACAGAGAAAATAATGAGAAAATTTTCAATTTAGTTATGTATCAAGCGAGCGATTTAAGACACATTTCAAGCAAATATTTAAAAATTTATTTTCGTACGATTGATAACAGCGCCTGCAGATATGCAATGGAATTTTAAAATTGTTGACTTGAACATAGAAAGCTTTGTTATACGTATTGTGTCGATACATAAAGTACAATAAGTTTCCAACTAATAAAAAATTTCATTGAGTGCCTAAAGGTATGCAACGATTTTTTTTTAACTGGAATTCTAAACCTTTCTTAGCTTAATTGGCATAAATAACTTAACATTTGTTTTTTAAATAAGCGAAAATTGTTTTAAAATCTTTTGTATGGCGGAATGAATTAACATTGAGTGATTCCGAAATATTGTGAAATCAGTCATGATTTCAAATGACTTCAAATACTCTATTTTTTACTTCAAATACTTGAAATATTTACTTCAAATGCTTAAATTTGAAAGCATCACAACGACTCAAAAGAGCGGAATGTCAATCATATTAACAAAAGACTTCTTCTATTGACTACAAGTTATTTTGCAGTTTTTTTTATTATTAACAAGCAATTAAATATCTTATTTTAATTTTTTTAATTGTACTTTTTTTTATCCTTAGCTTCTTAATGTCTTTTCTGAAAAAATAAAAATTTGTATAAATTTTCATTTTTAAATTTTTTTCTATTCACTCTCTAAAGGAGTAAAACTAATTTGAGAATACATTGCAGCGTATCCTTGCAATTTATTTTATTTTGTATAATTTTTTTTTTTTTTTTTTTTTTGTCATAAACTTGCATTAAAATGATTTGTCTTTGGCATGTCTGCAGTTAAATTAGCTGCGAGTCTGTGAAAATTTATGCAAACTTTTTCTGTTATTAACGTTTTCTTAACAAATGCTGCTCTACGCTACCCGTTTTCAGTTTTTCCGGTTTTTCATCAAAACTTGTATTGCAGCAACAAAGAAAGTTTCTTGCGATGAGAGAGCGGCAAAAGTTTTCGTTTTCAAGCTGAAGCTGTTGCAGTTGCTGTGGCACTCATTCTTTCAAGTTCTGCAAAAACTTGGGAGTAGGACGAACGTCTTTCATTTAAATATCGGCTCATTTTCGAGTATTCGTCGTCGTCGTCGTCGTCGTTGTTGTTGCTGTCGCTTTCATTGTCGTCTGTCAGTTGCAGTTAAGTTCTCGCCATTTACTCGACTTAATTAAATGCAATACAAAGCATCCGGCATTCTTTATTCCGCATCCTGCTTTCTTGCATATTCTTATTTTACCTGTTAATTGTTTCTTTTTGCCTTCTGCATAAACTGAGGCTAGGCTAAGGATTTAATGTATTCGAATGCCAACAAAGCTGCTTACTTAAAAATAGGCGGCAGCAATAATTCTAGGTACAGTAAAAAAAAAATAAACAAGAGAAGCAAAACTAAAATTAAGCTTAAATTTGAATAAGTTTTGAGCGTTATGCGGTTTTGTTGCCTATAATTTTTTTTTTACGTCTATCAGCTTCTTTCTTCTGACTTCATTTTGAAACTGATTCATGGAAAATTAATTTTTTTAAATTCATGTTTTAATGTGTTTGAGCAAAAAAAAACTTGCTCAAGGTTCACTCAAGCCTTGCTTAAATTCAGGTTGTTGCTTATTTGAAGCAACAACACAGTTAAGGAAAATGTTTTTGAACATTTTTGTTTTTGTTTTTATTTTTTTTTTTTTTTTTTTGTTTTGTAACATATCTGAAACTTATGAATTTTCATTTCGTACTTATTTGTGCAAACATTATTTTCTCTTTTGCGCCTGCTTTTGTATTCACATAATTATGCAGCTTCAATAAAAGTTGCTGGCTTAAAATCACAAATAATAATGAAATGCATTCCCTGCTGGAGCTACACGTTCGTTGCTGCCATCATTAAAAATATACAAAAAAAAACAAAAAAAAAAAATACAAAAAAAAAAATACAAAAAAATAAACAAAAAAATCCTTAAAAATATGGCAAATGTAAATTCAAGTGTGCATAAAACCAAACGTTTGTGGCCAGAATGATGGATGATGATTTTCTGCGCCAAGTGAGCGGCTTACTGTTGGCCTATACGTAGTTATTGTTGTTGTTGTTGTTATTGTTGTTATTATTCTGTTGTAGCCTCTGTTGTAGCCGCTGCTGATGAGCTTCGGGATTTACAAAATATAAGTGGAATAATTGTATAAATGGTTTTTTTGTGTAAATGTTTTTTTTTTTCTGCCCAGCTTTTATTTGAAGCGTTGGCCGAAACCAAGTCATCAACCAAGTCATCATGGAGCACAGCCGGAATTTATTTAAATAAATATGAATTAAGATAATCAAGCTTAATTCAGCAAAAAAATTTAAGAAGTCAAGTGCGAGTCAAGCGTACAAAGAAATATTATTAATATAATGAATTGCTATGCTTTTGAAACTCTAAATAAATTGCATTGAAATTTAAAGCATACTTTGAGGCGCGCTTAACAAAAGTGCTTAATTTCATCATGAAGCGTTCATATGTTAAAGCACGAAGTTTTTGATATTTTTGTAAATAGCTGAATTATTTTGAAGAGAAGCTTCTTACGCCTTCTTTTCTGATTTGCTTGAGTGAAATCTCAAAAACCGAAATTTTTTTCCGACACTTTTTTCTTAGAATTGAGGCTGTTTTTGCTTGCGTCTTTTATAATAGTCTATTAGTCTATTCTAATATTAAAATAGTAATATAATAATAGTCTATTATCAATAGTCTTCAAATTGGTGTTGGTTTTTCATTGCGTCTATTAGAATAGACTATTAAAATTTACTTTTATTTTTGTCAAACGAAACCAAAAATAACTGCAGTTAGTGGAAAAGAATCCAAACTTATATAGAAATTGCCCAAAACCTTATGTGAAGTATACGAGTCGCTTGTTTTTGAGTACAAATAATGAGTTATTGATCCAAACACTTTGCATGATCAAAATGAGGCATGTTTTGGAAGCGTGCACAACAAAATATATAAAACGTTTATGACAACTAAAGAGTGAGTGGGTCATGCAATTCGCACTATAGGATGCCTCGTACAAAGGACTTTTAGAGCAACCGAATTGGAACCTTTAGAACTTTTTTTTTTTAAATTAAAAATTTTTTAGTTATGAAAAACTTATTTGAATAGTAGAATCAATTCCACAATATGACTTGCCTCAACATATCCTGGTACAAGCAAAGATTTCAAAGTCTTACTTGCCTACTCTAAATATTTTTTACGCTAGTGTTTAGAAGCAGTTGTTAGCAATTTAAAGATTTGAATACATTCACTTATGCTTAAAAAAATTTAACAATACAGCTTTCGTCCTTTGGAACGAAACCAAAAGTAGCTGCATTTAGTGGCAGAGACACCAATTTTAAATAAACATTACTTAAAACCATATGTGAAGTATGGCAGTCTAATTTTCAGTGAGTACAAATGAAATAAAGATGTTGCTAAGGATTGCTATTGGATGGTTGAGACAATGTGTCACTCACTAAAGAGTGCACATGATACAAACTTTATTCAAAACTACACATAAAATCAATAGGTTCCAGTGAAACAAATTTTAAAAGTTCAATAAAATTTAATATTTTTCAAAGATAATTTTAGGCAATTCTAAGACATGGTCATGAGCACCTATTTTAAAGAAGTTCAGTGTTAAGATATCCATATAACAAAAGGCGAAAAACATTCTAATGCTAAAAACATCCTTCAAAACCATCCGTGATGCTTACGCGTTGATTAACATTGAGTACAACTGATTATAAATTGACCTGACAGACATCACAGCACCAAAATATAGCAAGCTTAAGACAGCATATATTTTTGCCTTCTTTAAAATTACTCTGCAGTCCGTGGGTCTAATGTGTCAATCATTATAACATGAGCTGCCATGGAATTCAACCAAAAACGTATTTTAAAATTTAGACAATTAGCGAAGAGTGAATTTAATAAAACTTCTTTTCAATTATGTCAAATGATAATGATAATACTTATTTGTCATAACAATCTTTAAATATCATTTTTCAAAACCATATGTGAATTATATTAGTTGGTTAAACATCGAATACAAATGCTTAGTATTTGTTCTCCTAAACATTTTAGTTTCAAAATAAAGTGTGTTTTGTTTTGGACAACAACAATTTTTGAGAACATAAATTGTTCTTACGTGACTGGCACAGTGATACCTTACATTTAACCTATCATTGCACATGTACGATATATGTAACGCATATTTAACCTATCATCATGACATGTGCGATATAGTATATAGCTCGTCACAGACAGGTCTCTTGTGCTTGTCATGGAACTGATTTCATTCAACTCAGCACGAGCCGAATGGTTTTTAAATTTTTTTTGCTACAATTATCTTATCGTTACCAATATCTCAGTGGAAGTGTTCTAGACTGCTATGCAGAGCACATGGGTTCGTATCCTGACTGTATGAGTAGAACAAATTTTAATTTAATGACTGAAATTTTAATTCTTGTTTTTTTAGCTACTAAGTCAAAAGTAAACTTTGAAATAAGTTTGCTTGAATTCTTTAAATTAATTGTCTTATATAGAATAGCATTTAATTTTTTATAAAAACAAACAAACAAATTGGCCATTTCAGCCCTTGAAAGGACTTTGACCGAGCTTCTTATGATCAATTGTGTTGTGTGTGTTATTAAATGTTTGCACACAATTGACAGAGAACTGGACCTACATGTTTTATGCCGACTCCGAACGGCTCATGTTCTCAAGAAGCTTTACATGGCATTATTTACTCTCTGAGGTTTGCCATTGTCTGCAGAGAGGTGGTGACCGATCAGAAAAATTTTTTATTGAAAAAACTTTTTCGCCGCGGCTGGGGATCGAACCCGGGCTCTCGAGCATGCTAAGCCACACACTTAACCTGCATGCCACGGACACCACATTTTTTATACAAACAAAAAAAAAATTTTTTAATAAAACACAATTCTTTTGCTGGAGTATTACACACGAACACCAGCAAACTTGCCTGAACTTGAACTTCGAAAATGAAGATTAAATTTCATTAAACACGTACTTTTACGAGTACCGTTTTCAATAGACCGGTGACCAGTTAGGTTACAAGGTAATGCAAATTAATCTCTCTGAATGACAACGTCATGTAAGTGACCGATTGGTTTCATATGTTGGTGACAGAATTTGGACTAGTCCCTATCCCTCCAAAACCTATGACCTGAGGGCTTCTGACTCGGTGGTTTTCTTCGTTGGAACTCATTACGGGGTGCTATTGATATGATATTTAACATTCTAAAAGAGAAGAAACTAAAAATTTAACAAGAGTATCGAACTTTTTAACGTTTATTTCTGAATAATCATAAATATGCACTCAGAAAAAATTTCTCGGAATATGATAAAAAAAGGCATCATATTTAGAGCAAAATGATATAGAATTTGCTCTAGAGAAGGCTTTTCACTAAATGTGATTCTTAAAATTTTTTTAAAAATGGTTAAAAGCTTCCATGAAAAAAATTACTATATCAATATATATATAATTTTTAGAGAAGAAGACTTTTTTATTTTTGGGAAAGATTTGTTTGAGAAAAGAAAATACTTCGCCTAGTGAATTTTTTTCAAAATATAGAAAGAAATTTTAATTTTCTATAAATTTTTCTCTATAAATGAGAATTTTTTTGTGCGAGAAAAATACTTATCATTATAAGAGACATGAAATATTTCCATTTCCTACAAGTATAGAAATATTTTTCGAAAATGTAAAAATTTATTGCAATTGTAGAAAATTATATTTAAAAAAGACAAAATTGCTATAAACGAGGGTGAGCATTAAATAATCACTAAATTTAGCAATGAACTAAAATAAATTTAAGAAAATTTCTAAACAACTTCGATTCATATAGTTGAGCGGTTTACAAGCAAGTAGAAACATGTTATGAAAAAAAAACATACAGGCCAAACTGATATTTTCGAAAAAAATGTTAAAAAAACACTAACACCTTATTCTGGCAATTGACAATTGTTTATTTATTGACAGGATATAAGTTTTCTTATCAGCACTTTTTCTGATGTTGACAATTTTTGCCAAATAATGAGCTCCAATTTTGTTCTAGAACAAAACAATTGTACGCTAGTCAACAAATTTTCAGTTGTCAATCACCAGAATAAGGTTCCTAGTAAAACAAAAATAACATTTTTTTTTTTTTAATGAATATATTTTTTTTTATTATAAAAATTTAAGGTAATTGATATATTCTAATCAAATAGTTTTAATATTTCTATAATTTAGCTTTTCAGTGTTTATTTAGAAAATATTTTCTTTTTCCTAAGCAATATTTATTTTTTGAAGCACCATGAAACTCGATGATATTTAAGTACTTTATAAGTTCACCCTGAAACAATCAGCTGACGAGTTTAAGCCACGAATAGGAATATCGTTTTTCACATATAACTACAAAAACTAAAGCAGGAGAAAATCTTTTCGATAATTCATTTTTATTAAAATATTTAAATATATCTAAATAAAATATTTCCCTTGAGGGAAATTTTTTGGGAAATATTTATATATACATAAATAAAATATTTCCTTTGAGGGAAATTTTTTGGGAAATTTTTTAAAATTATTTTTTTAATAGTTTCTAAACACAAGTAGTACTTAAATTAGAAAAGCTATTATTTATGATAAATTTCCGTTAAGGGAAATTTTTGGGAAATTCTTCAAAATTATTTTTTTTATGAATTTTTTCTCCGAAAATGAACTTACATTAAACGCGCCACTATTTAAATATATATAAATAAAATATTTCCCTTAAGGGAAACTTTTTGGTAAATTTTTTAAAATTATTTTTTTAATAGTTTCTTAACAAAAGTACTTAAATTATAAAAGCCATTATTTATGATAAATTTTCGTTAAGGGAAATTTTTGGGACATTCAACAAATTATTTTTTTTATGAATTTTTTTCTCCGAAAATGAACAAACATTAAACACGCCACAGTTTTAGATAAATTTTAGTTGAGGAAAATTTGTAGGAAATTTTTTCGAACTTGTTTTAATAAATATTTTCTCTGAAAATGTGCTCAAATGATTCACGCCTACATTTTAGAAAATATTTCTGGAAATTTGGATTTTGGAAAATTTTTAAAAACTATTTTTTAAGAATATTTTACCAGAAAATGTACTCAAATGAGACACACCACTGTTTTATGTAAATTTCTCTAGAAGAAAATTTTTGTGTAGTTATTTTTTATGAATATTTTCTGTGAAAATGCAGCCAAATTAAATGCACCACTATTTTAGATAAATTTCCCTCAAGGGAAATTTTTTAAAACTTGGTTTTTAGTAATACTTTCTAAGCAAATGAATTCAAATAAGGCACGCCACTATTTTATGTAAATTTCCCATGAGGGAAATTTTTAAAATTTGTTTTTATGAATATTTTTTTCTTTAAATGTGCTGAAATAATCAACGCCACTATTTTAAAACCCTCGAACTTTGGGAAAATTTGGCTTTTGCGAAAACTTTGGAACTTTTAAAAATTATTTTTACCATGAACCTCGACGATATTTAAGAACTTTAAAAGTTTATCGTGAAACAATCAGCTAACCACATACAAGTTTCAATTGGGTTCAAAAATTTTTACACGTATCGAGATCATCTTTGTTGCTTACCTGAAAAGAAAGAAAGAAGGAAAATTAATATGTTTTATAAGCATATGTTTACGAATAAAGTGAATAAAAATTATTACAAAATATATACAATAATAATTTTTTTAAATAAAAATTCACATAAGAAATCAGAGACTATAGCAGATGTTTGTTGTTTTAAGGTATTATTACACAAAGTAAGTTTAAAAAAAAAAAACAAAAATCATAAACTATGCACTTTATTAATTTTGAAAACTTTGCATTTGACCTAGGTTCTTTACTGATGTTATGAAAGAAATATTTAAAAAAAAAAACTAGGACTCAAAAGAATTATCTATGCAAATACGAAAGAAAAAACCTGCATCATATGGATTTATATTATTTTGAATGCTACTCCAAACAATATTCTCAGCAAAACTTAGCAGATATCTACAAGAAAGTACACTGCAGTCGGATACAAGTAAAGCAGAAATTAACAAAAAAAATATCTTCGAATATAAAATTCTGAAATATGTGAATTTTTAAAAAATGGCAAACAAAAATATATCTTCACTTAAAGATCAACAAAAATTCTATCAGAAATTATAACAGACTAAGTAGTTATCTGCTTACATATAATCATATCTCATTAAAAGCGAACAAATGTTTTTTAAAATCAATTCTGCAACGAAAAATATATCTTGAAGTTTTGTAACAACACAGTTGTTGTTGTAACCAAATGTATAGCAATTTTGAATTTTACAAAATTAACTCTAAGTATTTGACTCAACTTAAGCTCTTTAAAAACTGACAGCATGAGTAACTGCATTGTTGCTCAACTTTAAGATACAGTGTAAAACAATAACAACAACAACAACTAATTTTAATTAATTGGAATTGCTTAGGAAAACCCATTAAAAGGATCTCGCATACACATCAAGTGGATTTTAGTCGACTCGAACGCGAACACTAGAGTTGCATAACGTAAACAAAGGCAAATGTTTGAGGACGAAGTAGTCTATAACCGCATGCATAGCACCAAAGCAGCTATTCCAGACATAAATACAGAGTTAAGCGTAACGCAGTACTGTGTGTTTTGCCTACAAAACAATAACAACAAGTAGCAACGAACTCAACTAAAACCGCAACAGGATAAAATCACGCTATTTGAAATGCCAGAGAGTTGATAGATGGAATGAATTGATTGTGAGAAGTGCAGCGAAGCAGAATTAAGGATGGAGTGGGGGGTCAACAATGCGCCGAGGTACTTAAGCCAGCATCATATAAGTGAGAAAACCCAAAAACAACGCAACCACAATCGGCGCGAGTTCGTAGCAAATATTGCCCAGCTGCAAATGAAATAATATCACAATTTGAAAAATTGAAAAAAAAAACGAAATGGAAATAAAAATGAAAATAAAAAATTCAAGTCTTTTTGAAGAGGTTTTGAAGAGGGCTTTTATTGCCCGAGCCTAGACTTTGTTTGAAAAATGCTATAAAAAGTCAATATTTATTTAAATTTTCATTTCAAAGGCTCGTTGATGTTCTTTGTTCAGAGAAACATTAAATTTACGTTTACCTTAAAATTGCTTTTAATATATAATTTCTTCAATACGTTAACTATGATATCTTTTTGTAATCTTATACCTTAAAAACTCAGCCGGAAAACAGATTTATTTTCAAAAGTCAACGAAAGCATTTGCTTCACTTGCGTACCTGCCACGTTTACCAATCAAACACACTCAAAGTGAATTTGCATGCTGTTGTTTTGGTTTTTGTTATTTGTACTGTTTACAGCTAAATTCCAAACATCAAACTAATCAAAACTTATTCCAGGTGGGTTTAGTTATCTCAGTTTAATTAGCACAAAGAAAGATTTCTTGGAATATTGTACTTAATTAAACTTTGGATATAAGGCATCTACTGTGCCTGTTTAATCCTGTTTAATCGTTCAGAGAACTCTTACCCGAAAACAAATACGAAATCTTTTAAAATCTTGCTCATGTTTAAAATCTTCTTAAGACACGTACTACAGGACAAAAAAAAAACACTCAAGAGAATAACCTTTGACAGTACCAACAACAAAAAACAGCACAAATTGGAACCGATAGACAGTGAAGCAATGGAAGTAGGCAGAGCTATATAACCAAAGCACAGTGGAATGAATTTGAGACAAAAGCCATGAATTGGAAAAGGAATGTTTTTTTTATGTTTTACTACAAAAACCAAAGCAGGAGTAAATCTTTTCAAAAATTAATTTTGATAAAAATATTAACGTATATAAAAATAAAATAATTTCCCTTGAGGGAAATTTTTGGGAAATTTTTTAAAATGATTTTTTATGAATTTTTTTTTAACAAATGTACTTAAATTAGACACGCCATTGTTTAAGATAAATTTACCTTGAGGGAAATTTTTGGGAAATTTTTAAAAATTATTTCTTATGAATTTTTTTCTCCAAAAATTAGCTCATATTAGACACGCTACTGTTTTAGAGAAATTTCCCTAACGGAAAAATTTTTAACATTTTTTTATGAATATTTTCTGAGAAAATATACTCAAATTAAACACGCCACTGTTTTAGGAAAATTTCCCTTGAGGGAATTCCCTTGTAGAATTTATTTTAATAAACATTTGCTCTGAAAATATACTCAAATTCAACAAGCCACTGTTTTAGCTAAATTTCCCTTGAGGGAATTCCCTTGTAGAATTTATTTTAATAAACATTTGCTCTGAAAATGTGCTGAAATATGTATTAAATAAATGTATCGAAATATCACCGCCCATATTTAAGAAAAATTTTCTTGGAAGGAAATTTCTACAAATAATTTTTTAAGAATATTTACCAAAAGATGGCGCTGAAATGAGAAACGCCACTGTTATTATTTTTTCTTACGAATATTATCTCTGAAATAAAACTCACATTATATGCGCCACTGTTTTAGATAAATTTAAGTCTCGGGAAATTATTTAAAACTTATATTTTCCGTTCTTAAATCCACGCCACTCTTTTAGAAATAGTTTCCCTCGAAGAAAAATTTTTGGGAAATTTTAATAAATTATTTTTTATAAATATTTGACCTGATAAATATTTACTCAATGACACACGCCACTGTTTTATTTAAATTTCTCTGGAGGAAAATTGTTTAGTAGTTCTTTTTTATGAATACATATTTTCTCTGAAAATGAACCCAAATCAAATACAGCACTGTTTTATATATATGTATTTCTCTCAAGGGAAATTTTTTTTTAATTATTTTTTATTAATACTTTCTAAGCAAATTAACTCAAATAAGGCACGCCACTGTTTTATGTAAATTTCCCATGAGGGAAATTTTAACAACGCGTTTTAATAAATATTTCCTCTAAAAATAAGCTCAAATAATCCACCCCACAATTTAAGAAATAATTTCCCTCGAAGGGAAATTTTTGGGAAATTTTTAAAAATAATTTTTTTTAAATATATTGCAAGAAAATGTACTAAAATGAGACGCGTCACTGTTTTATGTAAATTTTCTTTGCGGTAAATTTTTGGGAAATTTTTTTAAGACTACTTTTAATGCATATTTCCTTGAAAATGTGTCAAAAATAGTCATGGCATAGTGTTAGGCATATTTCCCTTAAGGAAAATTTTAAAATTTAATGTTTTATAGCTCAAATATATTTTTTTGGTGAAAAGTATTGATTCATTTGAAACATTTAACTTAAAATTGCTGTTATTTTTTGAATGTGTATTTAAAATACAAAAAAATTCAATTTGAATTAACGTTTTCGCTAGTAAACGTTTATGTAATTAATTAATTTGTAATTATTAATTGCAGTCAGTAAGCCTCTTTTGTTCTACTGTGCCAAGTTAATGTAGTCGTGCCAGCGCTTACATTATTCTAATTCGATGTAACTTCATATACATGTAAACGAGCAGATCCTGCTTGTTTGTGTTTGTCATTCTTTATATGCTACCAACTCAAAGCCATAACAATATTCAACAACATAAAGTGAAGGTTTTATTACGTAAAATTTTCTCATATCTGTGCATTATTGTCGAAATGTAGGAGTGTGAATGTATTATGGTGGCATCGTGAACAGACACGCACACACACTCATAAATATTAGAAAAAAAAAAGTAATGTCGATTTGTGGCACATAAACACAGTCTTCTGCTTTTTGGTTTTTATTGTTTGCTTGATTTTAAAATTTTAACATAATGTTTGGCATAATTTTAGGAGTTCTTAAATTTATGCTATAAAAATAAAAAATAAATATGTTGAGATTTTCTTTTATAATCATTGTTATAAATGTTAATGTTGATGTTTGTTGTGTGTTTTTTGCATTTATTCGAATATTTTTTGTTTTCTTTAAAGAACTCAAAATTCAAATTCAGATCATTTTTAGGAAAATAATAAAATAGTTTACATTTTAATGATTCGTAGCTGTGGCATATAACTAAGGCAATTTTTTATGTTTTTTTTTTAAAACACATGTCAAGTGCTGTTTGAGCCCAACATTACTGTGACATTTTGTAGAAAATAAATTTATCATGCTTTGAATATGTCGCTTGTTGGCATATCTTTGATTGTTTGTAACAATTTCCAAACTTAACCTTAATAATATTGCGTCTTTTTTCAACATGTGAATATTATTATAATTTAGCCTAAGGACACACATACTCGTTTATATTTTATTTTTTATTTTATTTTTATTTTGTATTTTGCTTTTGCAAAGTCCTGCCAACAACAGCAACTCATTTATTCATCGTACGATTCACATTTAATTACATTTTATATGCATAAAACCTTAACACATACACAGCCTCTCTCACACAAACCTACTTACTCACAGAAACGCACAGCCAAGCAAACGTGCTTAAACATCCTTGAAGGTGCGAAGACGTATGTAAATGACATGACATACCTGAAGGTTACAAAACTCTCTCTTTGCCACTCGAACGTCCTTCTTTGTCTCTATCGCTTTGTTGCCAAAGTGTTGTCCTTCATTTCAATGCTTCTGCAGTGATTCTTAAGTAAGGATATGTTTTCTTGATATAGCGTGTTTAATGTTAAGTTGCAGAATAATTTAAAATTTTATATCCTTACTTAGCTTATTCTAATGTGCAGGCAGGCTTCACTTTCTTTGAGGATTTAGACTTTTGTGAAAGTTTTAATGTCAATTTTAATATGGTTTTTCGTGTTTACAGAGAAATGAAATTGGAAATTAAATTGCAGATTAAATTTATGCTGATTTTGTTTCTCAAAATTTTAAGTATATTGAAATTTTAAACGTATAACTGTTAAACAAATTTAATCTAAAACTGATATTATAAAGATTTTATGAGACAATTGTTAAAACTTGTGAATAGTTTTTTTTCTATGAATTTACCTCAAAGAATTTTTTCTGAAAATGCATTAAAAATAAGCAGATAATTGTTTTCGGCAAATTCCCTAGAAGGGAAATTTTTTCAAATTTACAAAATTTTGGTGTGATTTTAATCAATAGTTTATAACTTTGCCTGTATTTTTTTAAAAAATGTAGAAAGGTGCATTTTTATAAATTTCCTTCATGGGAAAATTTTTATTTATTCATTTTTTAAAACCATTTCTTTTGAAAAGGCATAGCTTATAAACACAGTACCGTTTTAGTGAAATTTCTTTTAAGGGTAATTTTGATTTATAATGTTTTTATCATTATTGAGTTAATATTCTCAAGGGAAATTTTTAAAATATTCTCAAAAATATGCTCACTAAAAATATGAACTATATTATTATATGAACTATATGAACTATATATTATGAGTGTTTTAATAATTTTTATAAATTTCCCTTAAGGGAAATTTTAAGAAAATTTGCGACTACATCATTTCATACTTCGTTACAATTAAATATACTTTTTTTAAACTTACAGTTTTCACTTTACAAAGTTTACAATCAAAATTTTGACACTCTTATTAAATTTTTTTTATAATTTTTCATTATTTTGAAAAATTTCAGTATTTTATAATTTTATACAACATATTTATATAAATTTCAATAAAAGAAAATAATTTTCTTTGAGGGAATTTTTTGGGAAATTTTTAAATTTGTAGTTTTTGCTTGTCTTTTTTTTTTGAGAGTAAGAAATATATAAATTTCACAAAAATTCTCCCCATAAAATTCTCGAACGCAATGAATTCAAACTGTCGTTATTAATATTCCTTACTAAAATAGCATTTGAAGGTAAAATGATTGACCATAATACGATATTTTTCTGAAAACTTTACTAAGAAACCAAAATTTAAGAATTTCCCTTAAGTGAGGTAGGGAATCATTTGAAGGTAAAATGATTGACCATAATACGATATTTTTCTGAAAACTTTTCTAAGAAACCAAAATTTAAGAATTTCCCTCAAGGGAAATTTTTGGGAAATCTTTACATTTTTATTTTTTGTTGGACATTCGTCCCTTAAGCGTAAAAATATATAAATTCCAGTAAAATTTTTCTCATAACAACAATGTAAAGTTATTTCTTCTGATAAAAATCCCTCAATATTACAAACCTGATAATTTCAAGCAGTAGTTCCTATATCAGCCTTATTAAAATAGCGTTGGAAATTAAAAATGCTAGCCATAATACGATATTTTGCTCAAAATTTTAAAAATTTAGCAAAATTTAAGAATTTCCCTGGGGGGAAATTTTTGGGGAAATTTTTAAATTTACAGATTTTGCTGAACTAACGTCACCGAGCATAAAAAAATATTACCAAAAAACAAAAAAAAAAATATATTTTGCATAAATTAATATAATTTCTTAACTGTTTTGTGTAAAATTAAGTAGGTAAACATTTTAATACAAGTAAATCGTAAGTAATTTATCTGGTTAAATTATTTCATAACAAAAAAACTGAAAAATATTTTAAATATTATTATTTCCCTTAAAATCATGTAGATATCATTGTTTTTATACACTTCATACCAGCGTGTTTATTCGCCAGAAACTCATTTCATCGCAACTTATGAAATATTGATATCCCAAGAGATGAAATGTTTGGTATTGTTTTGTTTTCTGATTTTGCTTAACGTTATCTGCAATACCGACGAGCATTTTGCCTGAACTCATTAAAAAAAATTAATTAACAGAAAACTTTTGCCCATATCAGTTAACAAAAGAAAAACACAAAAATTATAGTCTGGCAACAAGCGTTGTTGCCAAGTTCGACAAACTGATTGATTGATGTCAGGGGAAAAGAGTGCAAAAGAAAAACTTAACTTCAGACAGTTGAAGGATTTATGTAATAAATACAGCATCAACAACAACAATAACACAACGAAAACAAAAACAAAAACTTTGCGCAGAGTTTTGGCGAATGTTGCAGTAGCTATATCACAGTGCTTTTGAAGACGATACAAGAGAACTAAAAGAAGACAAAAGTCACTTTTTTTAAAAATGATGAAAAGTTCACTCCAAGAATTAATATCGTTTGCATTAACTGAATTATGAACCAGAGATTTGCGTAAAGTAAAAAAAAGAAATGATAAAAATCAAAATTATAGCTTTTTATAAGCAGCGTTGCTGGTGCAACAAACTTCAAATAGCATAAAATAAATCAATAAATAAAAAAAAACTGGCGTAGATGCACAAAATAAAGCTACAGCAACAAAAGCTGAGAACTTAAACAAGGATAATGATGGAAGGTATTATGACAGCGTTGGATACTGATGATGATGATACTGATGATGTAGGTTGTGGTAAAAAATAAAAATAAAAGAAAAACAACAGAACAAAAAACGACAAAATCAATATTTCTTCAAGGTTTCGTCAAGAGTGAAAAGCAGCATGATTTTCTAGTAACAACATGTTAAGAACGTTAACAGATTAACATGAGAATTTATGCATATGTGTTTGAGTGTGCATGGAGCAACTTGGCTGTAGAACAGTGGGAGTGTTTTTGTTATGAGGTTGTGGTTTTTTTTTTTTTTGTTCTATTCTCTTTATATCTGGTTTGTTGTTTTTGAAGTATGCATTATTAGATTAAGTCATTGAAATGGAAAAAATAAACTTATGTAGCTGGCAGCAGCGCATATGTGAAGCAATAACAACAACAATTAGAATGACGGCAACAACAACAACAGAAACTAAGGCGGTCTTCTGAGCTCAGTTAGCTTGTCTACCAGCTAGCAGACATATTATCGTTAATGTTGGCAACAACATAATAATGTAGGCAACTTGCTTAGTAAGATTAGCAAGATAGTTCTTGTTCTCTGAAATGATGTAATATGGCAGCTGTTTTTGCCATACATTTATTACATTAGTATTAAATCTATAAGAACGTGGACTTTTTTAATGAAAGAATCCAGCAATACAAGCATATAAAGAATATAAAAATGAACTAACCAACACAGAAATTTTAATAAAAATAAAAAACACAAACATTAAATAACTAAAATATTAAAATTAAAATGAACTAAACAACAAAAGAACAACAAAGAAATTATAATAAAAAAATAAACAATCATAAAATAAATCAAATATTAAAATTAAAATAAAAACACACATCAAAACCAAAATCAAAATCAAAATGAAAATCAAAATCAAAATTAAAATCAAAACCAAAATCAAAATCAAAATCAAAATCAAAATCAAAATCAAAATCAAAATCAAAATCAAAATCAAAATCAAAATCAAAATCAAAATCAAAATCAAAATCAAAATCAAAATCAAAATCAAAATCAAAATCAAAATCAAAATCAAAATCAAAATCAAAATCAAAATCAAAATCAAAATCAAAATCAAAATCAAAATCAAAATCAAAATCAAAATCAAAATCAAAATCAAAATCAAAATCAACATCAACATCAACATCAACATCAACATCAACATCAACATCAACATCAACATCATCAACATCAACATCAGCATCAACATCAACATCAACATCAACATCAACATCAAAATCAACATCAACATCAACATCAACATCAACATCAACATAAACATAAACATAAACATCAACATCATCAACATCAACATCAACATCAACATCAACATCATCAACATCAACATCAACATCAACATCAAAATCAAAATCAAAATCAAAATCAAAATCAAAATCAAAATCAAAATCAAAATCAAAATCAAAATCAAAATCAAAATCAAAATCAAAATCAAAATCAAAATCAAAATCAAAATCAAAATCAAAATCAAAATCAAAATCAAAATCAAAATCAAAATCAAAATCAAAATCAAAATCAAAATCAAAATCAAAATCAAAATCAAAATCAAAATCAAAATCAAAATCAAAATCAAAATCAAAATCAAAATCAAAATCAAAATCAAAATCAAAATCAAAATCAAAATCAAAATCAAAATCAAAATCAAAATCAAAATCAAAATCAAAATCAAAATCAAAATCAAAATCAAAATCAAAATCAAAATCAAAATCAAAATCAAAATCAAAATCAAAATCAAAATCAAAATCAAAATCAAAATCAAAATCAAAATCAAAATCAAAATCAAAATCAAAATCAAAATCAAAATCAAAATCAAAATCAAAATCAAAATCAAAATCAAAATCAAAATCAAAATCAAAATCAACAAATAACACACTAACAATTTTTACGACATTTTAAAAATCAGCCCAATCATGAAACATTTTCTCCCGGGAGTTGTAAATGGGAGTCTCTGGTTTTGAGATACAACACTTTTTTATTTGACACTCATGAATAGTGGCGGTTGATGAACAAAATTGCATTAAAAATTTCCTACAAATATTTTAATTTTATCTTAAAAACGGAAACTGCCATTTACAACTCCCACGAGAAAATGTTTCATGATTGGGCTGATTAGAAAAGTTGTTCTACATGGCGTTGTTCTTCAACGCTATATCGTTATGCAAATATCAATACAAAAATAACAAATAGTAAGAATGAAGTTTAAAAAATCTGAATATAAATATATTATAATTTTTCTTTATATTTAATTTAATGAACATTCTATAAATAATTATTCAGTCCTATCATGAAATATTTTCTCCCGGGAGTTGTAAATGGGAGTTTCCGTTTTTAAGATAAAGTTAAAATACTCTTTGGAATTTTTTAATGCAATTTTGTTCGTGAACCGCCATAATTCATGAGTATAAAATAAAACAAAGAGATATTTTTATCTGATATCTTAAAACCGGAAACTCCCATTTACAACTCCCGGGAGAAAATGTTTCATGATTGGGCTGATTGTGAGTTCTTTAAGCACAATCACTTGTTCTAATAAATATTTAAAAGACTTCCTAATCGATTTGTTTATTGAATTGTTGCAATGATTTATTTCTATTGCTCAATGCACACAAAATATTCTCCAGTTGTGGATGGTTATGAAAGCTGAGTCTTTGATTTAATTAATTTTGTTTAGTTCAACTTTTCATAGTATTCGATTTTATGAAATATAGGTTGGTGTCATAAAAGCAATATTTAACCACAAGTTATGCTGATTAAACAAAAATTCAATTTTAGTCAATTATTTAATTACATGTGTACATGACCTACTTCTTACAAATGGCAAATTTTTAAGGAAGAATATTGCGTTTAAAACAACTTTATATCAGAGAGATTTTTTGATGGATTTTTTTTTAATATTAATTATATTGAATATTTTAATGCATTGTCAGTTAATTTGATCCCTCTTCTCCGATATTTTTCTCTAATTTAGGTTTTTCTTTTCCAATTTCTTGAATTTTTTTAATGCAATCCTACCTTGCAGCTACCTACCAAAACATGTAACGTTACAGACCACCTAAAACTGGTTAATTCTTCAAAACAACAAAAGTTAGAAAATAAGTTTGTTGGCATAAAATGCAAGTCTTGAGGCCTACTTTCATGCACATTTACGAAAATTGTTGATTTCATGGAATATTTTTGATATATTTTCAGAAAAATGCTTTCAAATGTAACGTTAAAGAGAAAAAATTTTACTATAAACACTTTCTGCTTGAAGAAAATGAAAATTTTAATATTTTCAAGGAGGTAAAAGAATCTTAAAGCACGAATTTGCGTTCAAACCAATTTAAACTTTCATTTTTTTTTTAATATTTTAAATATATTAAAATCAATACCACCATTTACAAACTAAACAATTTTTATGAATTTCTTTAAAGGGAAATTTTTCTAATAAAAAAATATTCATAAATTTTATCAATACAGTGTCATAAAATCAATTCTTAAAAATTTCCCTTGAGGGAAATTTTAGGGAAATTTATTGAATATATAAGTCATCATCAAATTTTGTAGAAAATGTATATAAAATGCAAAATGTCCCATTTTAACGAAATTTCCCTCGAGGGAATTTCTTGGAAAACGTTTTTAAAATAAATTTTATTTTATTTAATTTCATTTTTCATTAAATTCTTGTTGCAGATGTATAAAAAATTACATCCATCTCATTTTAGGTAAATTTCCCTGCAAGGGAAATTCTAAAGTATTGCTTGTTTAAGTTTATTTATGATATTTAATTCAATTAATTTTGTAGAATTCACGGTTATTGCACTACTTCTTGATGGTAATGAATCTCAGTTACGTACAGAAAGAACTCTCTTGAGTGTTCAAGGGTTAACTTTTCTATTATTTATTTATTTATTTTTTTTTTTGTTAGCAAAATTATTAAATTTTCATTAAAATATATTAAGACTTCAAAAATAATATCAATCAAGGATTAAAACATCAATTTATATTGATTTGAGTTAAGGAAAATTTTTGGGAAATTTCTTTAAAAGTTACATTTTGAACAATTTCGATTTATACCCATCTTAAATTCATTAAATACCCATCCATTTAATACCCATTTAATACCCATAGGAAATTAATGTCTATTGGTTTTCTTCAGTGGAAAATTTTGGGAAATTTTTTGAAAATTAATATATTTAAGAATTTCTATTCAAAGCTGTCAAAAAATTATAAGAAAATAAATTTTTAATAATTTTCCTCAAGGGAAATTTTTGGAAAATAAAATTATGTGATATAAAAATATTTTTTTTGGAAATTTAACACTATAAACAGTTCTGTTTTTTTCAGGGACCGTACCGGTTATGGTTTTTATAGAAAAAGTCACATATTAACTGTTATTTTTTAACTTTTATTTTTTCCGACAAAAATAAAAGTTATTGTGTGCCTTATATTTTTTCGGACAAGTATAACAGTTTCTTTTGACTTTTATTTTATCGGTCAAAAATAACAGTTATTTTCTGCCTTTTATTTTTTCGGTCAAAAATATCAGGCAATTTGTGTTTTTCAAAGGCTGTTTAACCGACTAAAAAACTATTGATACCATTATTTTCGTCTCGTCGATGCGCACAATTTACATATGGTATAAATAGTTTTTTAATTGGTCAAGCGGCCTTTAAAAAACTACAAAGTGCCTGATATTTTTGATCGAAAAAATAAAAGTCACAAAATAACTGTTATATTTGACCGATAAAATAAGTCAAAAGTAACCGTTATTTTTGTCCGAAAAAATAAAAGGCAAAAAATAACAGTTAATTTTTAACTTTTATAGAATCAGTCGAAAATTTAAAAGGCACTTAATATTCGTGAAGCTGAGGCCATTTGTATCATAATGGTATATTTGAAAAAGTCCTTCGACAATATTTTCATTGTGTCTTTTTCATTTAAAAATTGTAAAATAACAGTTATTTTCGGTCCCTGATTTTTTTGTTTTAACTTTAAATTTCTTTTATTTTATTTGTGGAATTTAAAGCATTTCTTGACTGTCCTGAAAGTTTTACTATTTTTTTTCGTCGTGGAAAAGTAAATCAGATACGACAAATCTGTGGACAGTTTTCACAGGTTAACTTTACTTTATTCCATAAAATTGATTAAGAAATGATAAATGTTAATTTTCTTGGTAAAACTGAAAACGATTTTCATAAAATTTAGACAATCAACGGTTAAAATATCAATTTCTTTTGATTTTTCCAAGAGAAATTTCTTAAAATTTTAAAATTTGCATTTAATATTTTTCACATATGCTTTAGAAAATAAATTTGTATTAATTTCCTTAAAGGGAAATTTTTGGGAAATTTTTTTTATATTAATATTTTTAAAAATTTTAATAAATACCCATCAAAAAACCATGAAGAAATTAATTTCTATTGATTTTCTTCAAGGGAAATTTTATAAAATTAATGTTTTGAAAAATTTTAATTAATTAAGGTCACAAATAAATGACGAAATACATTTTTATTAATTTTCCTCAAGAGAAATTTGTGAAAATTTTTTTATATATAATTTTTGAACAAACCATGTAGAGTTTTATTTAAGTTTTTTTTAAATCTTCAGATCTGTTTTTTTTTAGAATTTTTACAAAAAATTTATATTTTAAATCAGTTTCCATCAAAATTCTTTTGAGAAATTTTAGAGAATGTCTTTACTTCATGGAATTTATAAACATGTAATATTTTTCTCCTCTGTATTTGTGACTGTACAAAATTTTAACAGTGCAGTTTAATTAAAACTTGAAAATTCAATTTAAATTCTTGCAAATAAATTGAGTGTGTGAAGTACAGTATAATCATAAGGTGCAGTCTGTGGAAAAGGAATATGGATATTGATTCCGCTTCAAGCAAATAATGTTTGTGTGCTCAACATTTTAATCTGATTCAATTACATATTTATTATCTATCTAAGCGTCAAAAAGTCACAATTTCTCACAGTTGTCACACTCACTCATACAACAGAGTGTGAAGCATGTTGATGTGTGTGGAACTCATACATTTATGTTTTTCCTGTAAAAAAAGTTCTTTTCACAACGAATATGCTTAGCTTGGCTTAGTTTGCGTTATATTTCAATCACATTTAGACGCTTGCTCGTAAACTTACACCCACACATTCGCATACCAAATATGCGATTCAAATGTTGTATGAAATTTAATATTTTACAAACAAATGAAAAACGTCCGGTTGTCTGTCCGCACGTACTTTAGCCTGTCTGTCGGTTGGTCGGTCGGTCGGTCGATGTTTTCAGCAATCGCGCTAGTTGTGTGCATGTGGTCATGTGCATCATGCTGTTTGTATAGCTGTCTGCCTGCTCGTTCGTTTGTCTATTTGTGCAGTTAACATGTCACTTATGGCAATTGCCATTGTGTCCTGCGATTGTGTATGTGTGTTTATGTTTGTGTGCATCTTCGTATTAATGTAAAAGCTACTGCATAGCAAATGTGCTTGTATTTGTCAGAGTGCGACTTTGTGACTGTATTTCTCTGTGCATGGATGAGTTGACTGTCTATTAAAAAATAACAAAAAAAAAAAAACAACAGAAACTAATGCAGTTGTAAACATATAGCAAACAAGCATTGAAAGGACACTCACAAGTACTGTGAACGAAACAACAACAACAACAACATTAACAACCAACACCTTTCTCACTACCACTATACGACGAAGGTTACTAGCCACTTGTACAACAACAGCAATAAAAATCAACTCGCACGTATCCTGAGAGAAATGTATTTAAGAGAAAATTTAAAGCAAATGAATTAAAAGTGGGTGTAACTGTTAATGTGTACATTTATACACACACACACACACTCACATATGCTCTTACACAATAACACACAAGAGTTACATATTCCTGGTTGTGACACTGTAGATGAGAAGGTCTGCTGCAGGCTCTTAAAAAATTTACAAAAAAAAAATCTTACGATTTATACCAACAAGATTATATTGCATAAATAAGACAGATTGTAGCTCGAAGCTGTAGCTCTTTAAATCATCATCGATATGTACGTTGAAGCATAAAAATGATTAAGTTTAAAATCAATTACAGGACCTGCATGCATTAAACAGGATCATCAATTTCAACATGAGTCAAAAAGAAATAAGTTAGTTAAGCACTTATGAGAAAAAACGAAGCTGCAAAAGTAAACAATTTTATATTGACTGACATTTTATATAAAATGGATGCAAGCCGATGAAGTGAAATGATGAATATTAAAATTAAAATAAAGCTAATTAAAGACATGAAATAAATTATATGTTAATCAAACAATTGTAAAAATATAGGAAATTTACTGTTTTTACAGCAAGGCAAATAAACTTTAGAGGATCATGATAGCAAATACCCATCCCCAAAGGCAAGTTAGATTTATTATATTGACATGCACTGTGCGATTATAATTCACAGCATGTTTACATGAAAATATGCTCAACTCATTAACGCCCCAGAAGAAGAAAATTCAGGCTAACTTTATATTTTCATTTGCATTATCCTGTTACTTCTAACAGGTATATTAACGATTTGGTGGCAATATTTTAACGCATTGCGTTAATTCTCAATATATTCTGTATTTTGCCACAGCTTAAAATAATTAATTTTATAATTACAAATAACTTTCATACCTTAGCTTATACCGCATTACACAGGATATTTTTTGAAGCATTTTGCAGTATTTTACAACTTTGGAGCTCTATAGCGTAACCCAATTTAGAGCTTTTTCAACACAATGAAAAAAAGTCAAGTAACTCCACTTAATGAAATTGGCGGGTAAAGTGATATACCACGTTCGGATAATGTGATATACCAATATCATATAACCCGAATAGTTTTCAACAGCAGTATCTATTTTTGTTTTTCAATCAAAATTAAAAAAAAAACATGTGATTGAAAAGAAAAAATGTTGTTGTTGATACACTTTTATTAATTCAGTGGAATTCACATAAAAGAAAACAAAAATACAAACAAATCAAATAATGAAAAATCAAATGATACAAACAGAATCAACTGAATACAAATACGCATGTAAAAACTTTATAAAAAAACTTATAAAATGAATGGATTGAATAGATATGGGCATCTCTCAGTGGCACGGACGCGACATTCGCACGGTTTTTATTGCTCGAAAAACAATAAAGAAACAAAAGAAGCCGATATGTATTCTAACGCGATGAACGAGTGCTACATTTTATAAAAATAATGACAAGATTTAGTACAAATTAGTACAAAGTAATAAGCAATCATACAATGGAACGGACGCGACAAAAAATATAAGTCATTTTAAGCTCGTATAGAAATATGCAAAATTTAGTTATTTTTGAGAACTTCTTTTTATATACATATATATATATACATGTTAATGAAGGTCAAAACATAACTTTTCTTCGTAGACTTATGAAATATGATAATTACCTCTTAACTTTTTTTAAATAGATATAGCACGAATGCGGACGCGACATCACGGACGCGACTAATTTTTCCAACCGTAGTAAAATAGTAAAGATGTTCATTATAAATTTTAATAAAAATAAATCATAATAAGTTAAATTCAAATAACATAGCTGTAAACTAATCAAAATATAAAAATAAAGATAAAAGCTTTTAGAGTGATTTATTTTAATGTTTTTTTTTTACTTTTGTTGAACTTTTTTTGGGAAATGCCCATATGTTATAAAAAAATGGTATATCACATTACCCAACTTTGACTATATCACAATAGCAAAATTTGGGTTTCCAAATAATAAGACTGGTTTTACAAAAATACGCTGTAGAAAATCAAAATCTCACCTCATTTGTGGTTAACTTAATTCAAAATCTAACAAATTTATCTATTTCAGCTTTCAATTCTGCTCTATTTAGTATAATTCACTCACAAAGGGCACTCAAAAAAAAATATCGACTACACCGATAAAATAATTTCACAACAATGAGAGCGAACAGAGCGAATGAGAGCGCAAAATAAACTGCAGCACGTGTCAAAATTGTCGAAAATTATGTATTTGACAAAAGATGCAGGTATATCATATTACCCAACCATATCACAATTCCCGAAGTTACTCGAATACATATCACTATTAGGGTGTTTTAAATGAAATTTTTTTTTTCAAATTTTATAGTTCCTCAACCTTAATTTGAAAGCTTATAGATTAAGATATTTTTAAGATTTTTAGCAATTTTTTTTTGGAAAGGATTAGAGGTCGCTTTAGTCGAATTTTTACTAAAACTCAGGTTTTTCGGAGAATTTTCAAATTTCAAGCGTAAATTGGTCAAAAACAGAAACAGGCCAATGACTAAAAAAAAAACAGGCCAAACAGACTAAGAAAATATCTTTCTAGTTATTTTTTGCGAAAAACAAATGTTCAAACTTTACTTTAATGTACATAAGTCAAAAGTTATGATACTTTTTTTGCTCATTTGGGTAAAATTTCCATAAACTTTAAAAAAAAACCCGCTTCATAACTTTAAAACATTCCATAAACATGAAAAAAATTTAATGATGCAGTTAAAGATTTTGGGCTAGTTGAGCTAGAAGTGAAATATGGCAAAATTCTATTAAATTTGAAGCAAAATAAATCTTGATTTAACTCTTGTCGTTACAAAGTTAGAGGCCTTTAAAGTATTGTTACCGTTGCTTCGATCGTTAAATCGTTGGTTGGTGTACCAACTACAAGCTATTGGGTCCTTCAGGATATACGAAAATTCTTTAAGGGGGGACATGACATTGGCCGTTTTTTAAAAAGACTTTTTTTATAATTTTGTATTTAAATAAATATTCTTAAGATTCTAAGAAAAAATTCATGCGAAAATTCCTACGGGTTCAAAAGTTATAGACGGATAAGTGAGAGCGCATTTTTAATTTTAAGCTTTGTTTTCTTTGTTCACAAACTTTAAATATGTTTATCTCGAAACCATGTTTTTCGTACTGGTTGCGGCACTAGCGGGTTCATTTTTTGACTAGATTTTTTTGTATTTTCTTAAACTGGATTCGCTAATGTATGACATGAGCTTTTTTTAAATTATTTTTCGATTTTTTATGAATTTTTAAAGTCAATATTTTTTTCGAAAAAAACACAATTTCAAATTTGGAACATCACCAAAAATTGGTAAAAAATTAAAAAAAAAAAATCTCCTGTCATACGATAATCAATTTTGTTAAGATTTAAAAAAAAACATTTTTTTTCTAGATCGGACAATTTTTGCGACTCCCAGCGCTGCAACCCAGTTTTTTTTCTCTGCCACCAGTTTGGAGCTCTATAAAACCATGTTGGAGTGAAAAATATATTTTTCTGAATTTTTTTTCTTGTTTTGGAAATTTTGGAAAAATGTTTGTTTTTGTTTGAGTTATGAATTTTTAAAAAAATATCTATTTTCTCTGCCGCGAATGTAATGTCCCTCTTTAAGCAAATATTCCAAAGTACGAATATTTTCAGTATAAAAATTGTTCGTTTATTTCTTTGCATATTTTCAAAGTTTAAAAAAAAAAATAAAACAAAAAAAAAAGAAACATAAATAAGCTTTTGTACTTTATTTGCTAAGCTTAAACTGTGTAACGTGATATCCAAAAGTTATACAACAAACTTGACACTTGAACTCTAAGGCGTAAATCCTCTTATATAATTTTATAAAATGAACATAATTTATCAGACTAAGTCAACGACTAGATCTTTGTAACAAAAAAACAAAAAACAAAAAACAGACACAAACATCCCTAATAATGATAAATTGAATTTTAACTACCTCTTACGAACAAAAACAGGAGCCAACACACACACACACTCTTTGAGCGCTATACTAATACCATGCTAAATGTGTAAGTTAAGTCTGATATGAGAACACTTACTAGGGCGCACCAGTTTAGCTAAAATATAAAAATAACCAATTCTTGTCTAACAATAGAGAAAATATGCTTATATTTTTACTATCATGCAACAATATTCGTTTTTGTTTTGAAATTTTATAAAATTATAAATTATAGATTTTGGCATATTTAAACTTTAAATGTCATGAAAGATGTTTAAAAATTTCATAATTTAATAACTTTTTTTTTTATTATTATTTTTTTATAAAAATTTATATTAATTTTTGAAGCGTTACGTTTTCGTTATAATATTTAATTGTTATGTAAGCAAAATTGTGGCAACTTTATTTGCAACTTTTTTGTTTGTTGAAAATATTTTAAATATTTGCCATTTAACTGAAAATATGCGCCACCCTAATTTGCACAGAGCCATAAACAGAAATGCTTGTTTGTTCGTATGTAAACGTTTGTGTGCATATGTGTGTGTCTAATTAATGTTGCCTCTGCTATCCGGTTATTTTCTGCTGTTAACTTTTTACTAAGCTGCAAATCGACTGCTCAAAAACTCACACAAACAAATGCACGCACACACACATCGACACATGTATAGCACATACAGCTAAATTTTCAGCTGTTTGCATGTTTTATACATACTTAAATTTTGCCCATGTTACTGTGTTGTTGTGTTTTTTTTCTTTTTTTTTTTTTTGTTTCTGCAAAATTATAGACTTTATCATGATGCTTTGGAAAATTTTTTAAATTTTTGCAATTTTTGCGGTTACGTTAAATATTCCACGCAATTTCATTCTAAAAAAGCAAGCAAAGCGAAGACGAATATAACGCATGGAGAAGCAGCGGAACACACTCACACACACATATACGCACCCACACAAATCAATACTTGGGCGAAAACATATATATATATATATAAAAAATTCAATGCCGCCAGTCATATTTTTTTTTTCCCCCTTCAGAGAATGCTTGAAACAGTCTAGCTTAAGGCAGTTGCAAAAAGTTGTGGTGAGCTTTTTGCATGTTTTTGTTATTTTAAAATTTTATTTTTCTATTTTATATAAGCCATGTTTTTGTGTGTGTGTGTGTGTGTATGTGCGTATTACCTACACATGTGCAATTAGGCATACATGAAAAAGCTGATTTCATAAGAGTTTTAATGAAAATTTACGAGCATGTATCAGTTATAAGTAAGCAAAAGCTTATATGTATGTAGCCAAAGTTTTTGCTTTTTGTTTTGTTGTTTTCATTGTTTTTTTTTTTTTTTAATCACAAATTCGTGTAACGTGATTTGGGCTGGTGTTGTTTGTGCTAATGCTGCTTTAGTAATGTTTTATGTTTATTTATAGCATAATTAAAATCGTTGTTTGTTGTTTAAATTTAAGCTTTTACATCTTTATGATTTTGGCTTAGCAGAATTTTGAAACATGTTGAGCGTTTTAAAACATTTTGTTTTTTTGCAATGAACTCACTTCCTGTGTGTAAAAAGTAAAACTTTCACTTCTTATTTAAAAGGTTAATTATTTTGTTTCACTTTTATATTTTTCTCAGTCTATCGGTTCGTGTTCTTTGTTATCGGTGCTTTAAGCTTAGCGAGCAACATAGCATTCGCTCATTATTGCTGCTTATGGCAGTTTGCAGTTCGCAATTAGTTGTGCCTCATTGAATTTCAGTGCTGATTGGGCAAAACTTTAATTGAGTGAATTCTTTATTTTTTCCATTTCAATGTAATTGCAACGATGTATTCAGGGTGTCTAGCCCTCAAATGTCAGTGATCAAGTGTGAAGTAGCGTTTTTATTTAAATTTTAAATCAAAAAGAGTTAAAAAAGAAATGATTTTAATTCCGGCATACGCCGTAATTAAAACTGCTCTCAGCAAGCTGCTAATATGGATTATTAAGTGTGGTCATAGTGTTAATATTCAAAATTTTACATTGAAAACAAAAAAAAAAGCATTGATTTTAATTACGGCATATACCGTAATTACAACAATTGCGAGTAGGCATGCGAATATCACCTTTCAATTGTGACTGCATGGTTTATATTCAAATTTATTGCTCAAAACGTAAAAAAACGCAATGTTTCTAATTACGGCATATGCCGCAATTGCAACTGTTGCCAATAAACTTTCAACAATCGCTTAGCAAGTATGACTATACTGCTTGGACTCCAATTTTACATTAAAAAAAGCGCAAAAAAACAGTGATTTTAATTACGGTATATACCGTAATTGAAACTCTTGCGAGTGAGCTTGCAAATATCACGTAGCAAGTGTCACTGTAGTACTTATATTAAACTTTCACATTAAAAACATTAAAAAACCCAATGTTTCTAATTACGGTATATGCCGTAATTGGAACTGTTGGATATCGACTATCAATAATGACTGCATTGTTAATATTGAAATTTAAAGTTATAAACATCAAAATATGCAACGTTTCTAATTACGGCATATGCCGTAATAACAAACAGCTGCAAGTAAACTATTTTTTCTGCCAAAATTCAATAAAAAAATTTACTTCAACACAACATATAAGACTCTGAACTGTGTTAAAATGTAACAAGAAAACCATAAATTTTTAAATTATTAATTTAAAAAATCAAAATATTACAAATTCAACAAGATTTTAGGCACTAACAAAGAACATTAATTTCAAATGCAAGTACAGCATTTATTTTTATTTGAAATTTTTAAGTAAAATTGTATCATATGAACCAATGATTTTAATTACGGCATATACCGTAATTATAACCACTGCCGGTTAATAATTTATTTTGCTGAAATTAAGTATAAAATGTATAAAAACAAGCTTTTAATTTAAATTTCAACAAAATAACTAATGCTAGTTTTTTCGTTATGCTATGTTTCAATCAATAATAAAATATTTAATATAATATTTAAATACGAACTTTAACGTAATTAACAACATAAAACTATTGTGAGTATTAATGTTGAAAAAACATTAAAAATAAGACTTCTTTAACGATCGGTTTATATTTTTAAGCTATTTTGTATGTATAAAAATATTAAAGTTTATAATTACGGACTATGCCGTAATAAAAAACTTACATTTTAAGTGAGGATTACTATTGAAAAAAAAACCATTAAAAATGAGTATTATTTAAACTAAAAATCGATATTTTTTAATCAAAAGTTTAGAATACATAAAAGAGGATATGTTTATAATTACGGACTATGCCGTAATAAAAAACATACAACTATTTTCAGTGTAAGTATTGCAAAAAAAACCATATATATAAGAATTCTTTTAAAGAAATATAAGTATTTATCCGTCACATATTTTTGTTACATAAAAACAGTGAAGTTTATTATTCCGGACTATGGCGTTATAAAAAACGTTGAACTATTGTGAGTAACAACATAGACAAAACATTAAAAATATTTATTTTTTAAACGAAATATCGATATTTATAGATCTGAAATCTACACAAAAAGACAAGTTTATAATTACGGGCTATGCCGTAATAAAAAGCAGGAAAATATTTAAGGCATCAGTACTAAAAAAACATTTAAATTAAAAAAAAAAGTCGCGTGTAGCAACGTACACGTGGCAGAAGTGAAACTTCTTTAACACTAAGAAATAAGAGAGATTTAAGTGTGAAATAGAGAGCGAAAGTATCTGAACAGAAATTCAATCAATACGAAATGGAATATTAATTTGTTGATTCAATATTTGCATCCAGGGACCGTACCGAATATGGTTTTTGTCGAAAGTGTCACATATTAACTTTTATCTCTTAATTTTTATTTTTTCCGACAAAAATAACAGTTTTTTGTGCCCTATAGTTTTTTTGGGCAAAAATAACAGTTATTTTCTGCCTTTTATTTTTCGGTCAAAAATATCAGGTAATTTATATTTGTTCAACTCATTTAACCGATAAAAAAATTTTGATATTATTATTTTCATCTCATCGGTGAGACATTTTACACATGGTGTCAACAGTTCAATCTGTCAAGCGGCCTTTAAGAAAACACAAATTGCTTGATATTTTTGACCGAAAAAATGAAAGTCACAAAATAACTGCTATTTTTGACCGATAAAATAAAAGTCAAAAGTAACCTTTATTTTTCCCAGAAATATACTAGGCAAGAAATTAACTTTTAAAGAATTAGTTTCAAATTTAAAAACGACTTAATATTCGTGAGGCTGAAGACATTTGTAACATAATGGTATATTTGAAAAAGTCTTTCGACCATTTTTTTCATTTGAAAATTGTAAAATAACAGTTATTTTTGGTACTTGTTTTAGTTCAGTTGGTGTTTTAGTTGCTTTCGAATGTCTTCTCAACATTGTTACTTTTTGAATGCTAGATTGCATTAGCATAGTACTCTTTGAAGGAGCCTCCGAAAGCAGAGGCAAATTTGTTCATTATTACCTCCTGCTTCCTGATCATAATAATTGCTATGTTGATAGAGGGCCTCATAAAGCAGCGAACGTTGATTGTTGAGTGCATCAACTTGGTTGGCTTTAAAATTTTGTTGAGATGCATCAGTGTGTTTTTTGGGGATTGGTTCTTTGTAGATTCACCAAAATACACTGATGTTTCGTAAAAATGCATTTTGAAACTCAGCCGTTGTTGCAATCAATCACCTTACCTTCATCATTAGTTGCAGACCCAGCTGCGGCTATATTCTTAAGAGCTCTAATTCGCTCTCTATATTCACGAACGCGTTCTGCTCCTGTTTTAGCTATTTTTCTATTTTTTTTTCCGTGCATACTTGTAGGATGAAAATTAATGTTACGGTTATGTTAATAATGTAATGTTAATGTTAATCTAAATTTAATGTTATTTTCATTATGTAACGTGTTCAGTTTTAATTGCATTTTGTTTGGCTATTTATCATGTGCCTACGTGGCGTAAACATATAGGTTCCGTCTTATAAGCAACGATGTTCGGGGTTCAATTCTTGGCAGCGGCAGTAATTTTTTTTTAATTTTCATATGAATTGAAAACGTTAGCCTAGCGTCACGAATAAGAGACCTTGAAATTTCACTCGCCACCAAAGAAGTTTCACTTCAAAAAATTTAACAGTTTCGATAGTATCGTAAGTGTAGACTTAGAATTGAGTTTAAGTTGTTACCTCTTCTACTTTTGACTCTTTGTTCCGATTGTTTTGTCCATTTTGCACGTATTTTTTATTGACCTTCCGAAAATTTACAAATAAATTAATAACACTCAATTATGAACTTTTTATTGAGACCAAAATAAAGAAAAAGTTACAAGTTCATTGACCTAAAAGAAGACGAAACAAATGCACTATCTATTGGTGATACTTTTGTGTTTGCCCGATATATAGTTTGCGAGATACAGTCAGTTTAACTACTAATTTCAAAATAAAGTTAATACCGCGATTTTAAAAAAAAATTGCATGGTGACTTTATCTCACGCTGAGCACATATCCTTTCCATTAGGGCGACTTTCGTTTCTGTCCGATGTTTAGTTTGCGAACTACACTTTCGTCTCTGTCCGATGTATAGTTTGCGAGCTACACTCGCCAGTGCTAGTTTGATGTGGGAATCAAATTAAGTTGCATTAAAAACAATAATTACAATTAAACGCCATCTATTGGGTAAAAGCATAAAACAAAATATGATCCAACTCATTTTTTTTTTCATAAGAGTTAAATCTAACCGGATCACAGACCCTGAGTTGAAAAGAGGTTGTGATTGACATTTTGTGTTAAAATAGTGCACTCATTTCTAAGTAGTACATACAAGAACCTAATTAAGAAGTAGTTCATACAAGAATCCAATGAAGAAGCCTACGAATCAGTTCGTATAAAACAAAAACAACACAAGCAGAAACAACGAAACAAAAACACAGATTTCAGCAGGTACAGCATAAGCATCTGATGATTGATTTTCTTATACAAACACATGCCTTTTTTTCTTATATTGTACTATTTTGTGACTTTAATATAATAGCGACAAAATTCAAAATAAGATATTCATTCAGCGCAGGGTATATCTGATATTTTAGTATATATATTATCTATGAACGATGAGTATTAAAGGCTATAGCTATACCCTAAAGTATTCGTCAAAAAAGTTTCATGGCCTTGAAAAATTCTGTTAAAACTACACCATACAAACCGCGCTGTAAGACGTAATTCTACGTCAAAATTTTAAACGAAATACCGATACTTTTCTGTCCAAAATTTCGGATCGATAAAAAAAGCGAAGTTTTTAATTATGGAGTATGTCGTAATAAAAAAAAATCAGACCACTATTAGTATTAATATTGAAACAACAGTTAACATGAGAATTATATAAAGAAAATATCAGTATATTTTCGTCAGACATTTTGGATCCATAAAGAATAAGTGAAGTTTTTAATTACGGACTATGCCGTAATTGGAAATTATGCGACAAAAAAGGTTACAAACCTATACTTAACACTGTCTATGCAAATATTTTAACACATATACAAAGGCATGATGTTTTTGGCCATTTTTTAGTTTTTACGAACAGTGTTGTAACGTTATCATACATTTTAAGAGACTTCAACAACTAACAGCAAAAAAAATTAGAGCTTTTAAAGCTGCAAAAATTAGATACATGTCTTAACTTCTTATAATGATAATAAATTGAGTCATTTTTTTTTAAAATTAAATTAAATTTTATAGCAAAAATTCAAACTAAATTGAATTTCAACGTTATTGAAAGCACTTCGATTGTCACTCAGAGGCAAAAAATATTGACAATGCAGAGAATAACCAATAAAACAATGGCAAAAACAACAATGCGTAACCAAAAGCAAATAGACAGATGAACACATAAAAACAATAACCTATACAGAGACAACACAACTGCGATTGTATTTGTATTTTTTTATTTTTGTTTTTTTTGTTTTTAAAACAGAGAAAATATTTGCATATTTATAGAAATGCATGGAGTGAATGAAACAATTTTTTGTTATATATCAAGAGGAATATGGATAAAATTTGTTGGTATTAAAAGCAGCTCGAACCGACATGAATTAATTGGCAACAATGGTGCAGACGTATCAATATATCAAAAAAAGCAAACTAATACGCATACAAACACACAAAAACACACAGCACAAACTCTCACACAATGCGCATACAATGAAACAAGAGATGTATGTAAAGAAAAACAAACAATGGCAAGCCAAACAGAGTATTTGTTACGTGATGCAGCTCTATGGTTTTGGCGCGTTACGCGAATAGCGTGACATAAAAATTAGACCAAAGGATAACGCAGCCTGCCTTGGTGCTACTGCTGAAAATTGCAAAATTGCACTGCAAAGTAGTCGAGTGCATAAAATTTACTGTTTTTGTAAATTTTTTTATTGTTATTTGTTGCTGGTTTTCATTTTTATGCACATTCTTTTTTTTTTTTATTATTTAAAGCGGTTCACTTCAAAAGCACAACAATAACAATTGAGTGCATTGAGTTGGTTTGTGCTGGTATTGTTATTGTTGTTATAAAAGCAAGATATAAAGGATTTCCGAAATAAAATTAAAATAACAATGTATAAAAAAATAAACATAACAAAAATAAAATAAATTAAAATAAGATCAAAATAACAAAAGCTATTGACGATGCTGTAAAAGAGCTGAAATAAAAATATTATTTTTATGGGTCACAGCGTGGCAGACTGTCAAAGCTGCCAGAATGCTGCAGAAATATTTTTTTTTTTAAATGAAACAGTGGTAAAACCAGCATTTAGCAGAAAAAATTCACAAAAATTGGCAAATCAGTAGGCAACTATTGGATTTTACTTTGTTTTTTTTTTTTATTCGGCATAGAAATGGCCAAAAAATGCGTGGCTTGAGTTTAACAGATAAAAGCTTTAGCTGTTTTAAAAAAAAAGCTTAAGACTGGGGAAATTTTTTTAAGAAAACTTGCTCAAATTTTCACAGATATTTTTTTTTTGTGGAACCAAGTAAATTCAAAGCAAAATAAAAAAAACAAATTTCTCAGAAGATGATTAAATTTTTTAGTCTGAAGCTTTTAATTAAGGCAAAATTTTTTTATAGTTTTTCATTACGAACCTTTATTAGAAGCAATACAATAAAAGCTGTACAATTGTGTAATCGTGTACGTAAAAGTCTACGTACAGTTCATTTTATACATACGATTTTCATTTTAAACATACATTTTTGTATAAATAAAATCGTATTTTAATTACGGACTATGCCGTAATTAGAAACTTTGCCATAAGCAATGTATTTTCCTACATATAGCAAAGAAACGAGTTAAACGTCGTATATTTGGACTATACTTGGATTCCAGGTAGTGTCGCCCATGTAATACAGTAATAAACCAAAGTTTATTCCTACCCGGCGACAGGTCTAAAACGCTAAAACAATTCATTCTCATGAAGGTTGATAAGGACCATCTTCGGATTGGGAACACAAACACTGGTGGAATGCGTAACTGCTACAACCAGCGGGCACGCTGAGACGCAATCCTAACTGAGTGTCGCCAGCGCTCACTCCTCTTCTATGGTTTCAACACTGAGTGTCGGTTTCTAACTGAGTGTCGCCAGCGCTCACTCCTCTTCTATGGTTTCAACAAAGCATAGCGGTTACAATGCTACCGTCAAAAACAACAACCACACTTAAACCCATAAATGGCGTTGTCCAAGAAAATTCTCAGAGCATGGTTGACGAAAAAAGGTTTTTCCCCCGACAAGTCAGCGTGTTCCAGCTCCACCAGTAAGGTAGGGGCCTAAGACAAAATCAAAGAAAGGGCTGAAAGCAAAATCTTAGTACAAAGTGGTCATAAATATCTGCAGTCGGCTTTCAGGTAAGAGCGTTTTATTATCCGTAGGGAAGGAGAAGCTCACCTGGGCTAAGCAAAAGGTAGCTGGGGCCAGAAAGCACTTCCAAAGTAGGTATACAACGCTACCCGGCCTCAATCATGCAATTTGCGAATAAGTTAGAAGAACAGGTAGCTCAAAAGCGCCTGAGATCGGATGGCGGCAAGATCGTAGCTTCTGTGAGCAAGAGGCAAAAACAGAAACCGGTGTCTACAGAGAAACCACAGCAGACAACCAAGGCGAAAAGCAAGGCAAGTGACTTGGCCAAACGACACCTGATAGTGGCACTCATAAACCGAAGCCATTCCAAGAACAAGTTTCCCTCAAGCGGTGAAATCAGTAGAGATCAGGCTTCTCGAGGCAATGTGCGCAAGGATGAAGACCCAACCAGACGTCCAAATGACCACTTTTGATGCTGCTGGATGGCTCAACGGAGTCAAAATCTTAAAATGCAACGACGACCCAATTCTGGAATGGGTAAAAGAAATAGCATAGACGCTTCCAGGTCTACAGGTTAAAAGGACGGACATTTCGTCTTTACCGCAGACAAAGCTGTTCCCAAAGTGGTTCCCCAAGAGTTTGCGCAATAGCTGTTACCGAAACAGAATTTAGATGTGCCAACAGCTGAATGGAGAGTATTGAAAGTTACTGAGCAGTAACCAGCTAGTAGCGGCGGAAAACACTACATTTTCCAGTTTAACAAGGAGTCAGAGGAAATACTGTAATCTCGCTTCGGAAAGATGGCGTAGATATGTGGTTCCCGGCTTAAAGGTACAGTTAGTAAAACCAGAACAGCCAGTTTCACAAGGTTAAGTATCTATACCTATTTAATGTCTCAATACCGCACAGATCATCTTACAGTTGTGGCGGTAGAGGGCAATGAAGATGAGCCGATCTAGGTTGCATCCTGCTACATGGCGCACGATACTAGCGTACCACCAGATGAACTCCATTACCCCTATTACAGTAGTCAAGAATTGAAGTCAATTTTCTGAGCTTGTAGGCCAATTCTCCGCGAATCGAAAGCGACGAAAGAGGAAAAAGTTGACGGTAAACGGTCAAGTGTACTGACAATTTTTTCGAACTCGTGAAATTGCTTTCAATTCTTGACTAATATTAAAGGGGACAAAGGTTGGTAGCTATAAACAGCGGGAAGAAGCAAGCGATTGTTATCGGAGCAGCTGCCAACGTCTAGGAAAGCCCAGATATTACTAATCGAGGTCAGTTCATGTTTAACTCTATCCTTTAAATTTACTTAGGCGTAACTAACGTAGCAAAGAACCCTACATTTTTTTTAGCTTTGAATCAAGGATTTGAGGGGTCAAACCTATTCAGTCAAATCTGCCTAGGTTCGAAAAATGGGGTTATAGATAAGTAGAAGAGAAAGTGAAATCAAGGGAAACAAGTGTAAAATGTTGTATGTGTGACGGAGTGCTAATCAACATTCCAATTTGAATCTGAGACAAGTGTTATGCCTTAACCTCAGTCAATTTGAGTTATCAAGCAATCTCATTTCACAAACATCTCCACCACGAACTACAACTCCTAAAGTTGTAAATTTTTGATGAATTTTTAATTTCAGTTGATTAGAACTGAGGAAAGAATTAAAGAAAGGTAAAAGCGTAGGATCATGGCTAGACCGGGATTCGAACCCGAAAACTTTGGGCTGGCAGTCAAGCACGCTAACCACTCTACTACCGAGGCCGCAAAGAAGGGAGTGTATGGCGCAGAGCCTGACGTAAGGCAGGCATACAAACAACCAAACCATTGCAGCATCTTCCAGGCAAAGGTCTTTCGCATAAGGAAGGCTGCCGAGATAGCTATTAGTACAAGAGTTATCGCTTTTTAACTAAGATATTTGTTGACAACAAAGCAGCTATCAATTTCGTTTGTTCTGATTCTAAAAATATCCAAGCAAGCAAAGGCGAATTAAATGCATTGCGAACTTCAAAGAGAGTGTGCAGCTACTGGGTTCCAAACCACCGGAACATTGATAGAAACGACACGCCAGGCGGACTAGCAAAAGAAGGCACCTGGCTTGAATCAGAGCTTATAGAACATCGAAGCTCGAAGACAACAGAACACTGGTAAGTATCCTTACGGGTCACTGCATGGTTGCGGCCCAATCGAAAAACCTGGTTATTACCATGGATGACAACTCCAAAAAATGCAAGCAACCAGGTATCAAAAAGACCCTCGAGCAACTTTTTTGCACAAGCTTCACCTTTTTATACCCTAAACCTGACAGGTCAGGGTATATTAACTTTGTGCAAACGTTTGTAACGCATAGAACGAAGCGAGTCCGGTATAGAAAAGTATATATATTCTTGATCAGCGTCACCACGTGAGTCGAGCTATCTATGTCCGTCCGTCCGTCCGTCCGTCCGTCTGTGTGTTGTCCGTATACACAGGATAAGAAGAAGGAGTTGAGATAATTGGATGAAACTTGGTACACATGGTCACATGTACCCAAGGATCTGCACTATTGAATATTTTTGGAATCCGCCCACGGACACGCCTACCTTCCATACAACGCAAAAATTTAAAACTGCATAACTCAGCTCATAATAAGTCTACAACAATAAAATTTGGTATGTGTGTGTTTTATATCAACACAAAGATGTCTTTGAAAAATGGACGTCATCCGCTCACGGACACGCCCACCTCCCATACAACCCAAAAATTGAAAACGCAATAAATAAGCCTCTGTTTAACCTACAGAGCTAAAATTTGGCACGTATGTTTTTTATAACAAAAAAAAGATGGTTTTGAAAAATGGACATCTTCCGCCCACGGACACGCCCATTTACAATAAATTTTTTTTTTGTTTTTTTAAAAGTGGGTTTAGGGTATTTCATAGTCGGCCTAGACCGACTTTAGACTTTCTTTACTTGTTAAATCTGATTTCAAATTTTTTGGGTAAAAAGGGTGTATTTGAATGACAGTATTTCTGTTATTTTATGTAATATCAAAATAATGTTTATTGTAAAAGGTTGAATGTAAATCACACCTAAACATGAAGTTTTTTTCTGCATTTCTTTTGACATTTCTCAATTTCAGACAAGTTCAATTTGAACCATGGAAGTGTACACAATCGAGCAACGCGTTAAAGTTATTCAGGCTGATTGTGAAAATGGGCGTTCAAATAAAAATACATACCGTGCACTTCGTGAAGAAAATCATCTTCAGTGATAAGGCACATTTTCACCTCAGTGGATTCGTCTATAAGCAGAATTGCCTAATTTGGCGAATGATAATCCAAGAGTGATTGTCGAAAAACGAATGGACCCACAAAGAGTGACTGTTTGGTGCGGTTTATGGGCTGGCGACATCATCGGGCCGTATTTTTTCCAAAATGCGACCTGTCAGGCAGTTACTGTGAATGGTGTTCGCTATCGTGAGATGATAGCGAACTTTTTATGGCCCGAAGTGGTAGATATGGATGTGGACAATATGTGGTTTCAACATGACAGTGCCACTTGACACACAGCTAACGAAACAATGGCTCTTTTGCGCGACAAATTCAATGGCCGTGTTATCTCACGTGGTGGCGCCAAGATCATGTGATTTGACACCGTTGGACTTCTTTTTTATGGGTTATTTGAAAGAAAAGGTGCACGTCGATAAGTCAGCAACAATTCAAGAGCTAAAGGATGAGATAATTGGGCGCATTAACGGCATCGAACATCAATTATGCCTCAGCGTCATCGTAAATTTGAACCATCGGATGGAGGAGTGCCGCCGAGGTCGCGTTCAATAAATAATCGAACCATACTAATATTATCATAATAAACAGAAATGACATTAATTTTTTTAAATAATTTGTGTTTTATTCAAAATCAACATCGGCCCTTAAATTTTGACCCTTTATATTTTTAGTTAACTCTTTCTGCATTAATAGTTATGGTTACACAGCGCGTAAAAGTTTAGGTCGCGAACGTGAGATCTCTTGCAGCTCGCAAGATATCTCCTCTCAGGTAGTCTGAAACGAAAAAATTAATAAATTAAAACAGAAAAACAGTTTTGCCTTTTGCGTAAGCCAACAAAAAGTTTGAAATTAAAAAAAATTAAAAAAATGTCGCAAAAATTAAAAATCCTATTTTTCGTGCACGAAATTGGAACTAATAAATTAAAAAAAAACAAATAATGTTTTTTATTTTGTTGATTTACGCAGCGCGCATTTAATTATTTAAAAACATAAAATCAGATTTGAATTAATCGGACAAATACTTTTCGAATTAGAGTTAAAGACGTTTCACAGACTGTCATTTCGAAAAAAAAACGCGTTTAAAGATAGTTGCGTTCCCATTCAAGAAGCATTTAATACTCATAGAAACTTAAATATCTCTAAAACTTTAAATTTAGTCTGAAATTTATTTGTAGATGTTCTTAAGATATTTTTCAAAAGTAAAGTAAAAAAACAAAATTTCGAGAATTATTATAAAAAAATTAAAACCGAGCTTTATATGCAGTCAAAATTCTTCTAGAATTCCACTTACTTCTTAAAAGCTTTCAGCAACTGGCACCCTTACAGACCGTATGGTCTATGTCAGACTCCAAAGAGCGATAGCCGGACAAACCTAACCTTACCTTTGCACTAAAAAATATTGCAAAATTTTATAAAAGTTTTCAATCAAACCTTTTAAATGAGGTTCAAAGAAGATAAGTGGCTGTCAGTCCTTTTAATTTATGGATAAGAAAAAACTTGGATTCAAATGTAGCAGAATTTCTTGTATTAATGAGCACAGAAAGCAAGCATTAAAAGATTACAAAGAAGCTTTTCAGTCAACAGCTGCAAGTCATAAAATCATCAACGAATAATGAGTTGCGAGGACATTTTGCTTGTTTACTCTTTGCTTTTTTTATATTTTTTTCTCGTACTTAAGCCCAAGCGGCTTAAAATTTTAAATGTTCAACATGATTTTTAACGCCTGTATTTGTATTTATTTTATTAAAAAATATGGCAAAAAAAAAACAAACAAACAACAAATGCTACAAACATGCTACTAAAGAGCTGCTTACCACAGCAAGTTAATTAAGCTCAATGCTTAAAAGTTGGTTTTTTTTCAGCTTTATGGCTATTTTAAATATTTGAAAAATGCTGCTGTCAAGCTTAAAACAATAATAAAAAGTATGAAGAGCATTTAAAATTATTAACAGTGCATTTAAAATTATAAAGTGCAACAGCATATTGATTGTATGAGTTGCTTTTAATTCAATATTTATAACGTAAAGAAAAAAACAACAACGTAAACGTAGACGTGCATTTTTTTTTTTTTTTTTTGCTTTGCTTAACTGCAATTCAATTAAAATTGCAACTACAACAATTAATAATAGTTGCACACATACACTAGACTGCTGTTTTCCAACACTATGCCGCAACAACTGTCAAAGGAAGGCATATTTTTTTATGCTGCTCTACTTTTTCATTATTGATTTATCGGCATGAAAAAAAATGCACACCCACACACTCCCACACACACACACAGCTACAAATACAAAAGCTGTCATTTCATAAAGAAACTGCAATAACACAAGCAGAAATTATTACTATTTTTTTTTCATTATTTTTTTTTTTTTTTTTGCATTTATTTCCCCCGGCAATCGACCGTAACTGCATAAATAAACGAACGGAAGGCAACACTTAAATGTGTCAATAGTTTGCGGTTGTGCTGAAGCGCTTATCTGTGTGTGTGTGTCTATGTTACTTGCTGTTGTAGCAATTGTTAGCTGTGTGTGTCACTGTGTGTGGGTGTCTTTTTATTGATTGATTGATTGATTGATTGACTTGATTTTTATGTGACATAAAAATATGCAAGTGTTACTTAAACAGCAAGAAATTCATTTTTCACTAAAGCTCTACAGATTTAACTGAAAGCTCACACAGATTTAAGCATGTTCTTGTATGAATTTCACTTTGATTGTCTAGCTTACATAAATATACAAACACACACACACACACACACATAGAGTTGAGCTATGAAATTGAAAAATAACACAACCACAACCAACTAAAAGTCAAAAAGCTTGCGAGTTGCCAAAAAGCAGCTGAAAACTTCATTTCCGTTTGGTTTTCCTGTTATTCAGACATTTAATATTCAAAGTTTAAGCAAAATTGAAATTGCGTGAGGAGGAAAATGTTGTGATTGTGTTAGTTGTTAGTGTTGGTGTTGGTGTTGAAGTTGATGTTGTTGTTTGCAATGGGCAAAAATCCAGCCCAACCAAGTGTTTTAGTTGAATGCTGTTATTTATGTCCTTAAGACGCTAAAATATGAGCAAAGTTAAAAATGTTTGCTAAGTTTGAATGCGGAAATTATTTGAGGGTAAAACATTGAGACATTTGCGGTAAAAGCAAAGATAGTGAAGAAAATGCTGTTGGTATTTATTGAAGATAGACGATGTGAAAATATGTTCTGCGATAAATAAAACTTATAGCAATTCTGAGAAAAACTTTGGAAAGCCAAGCCAGCAAAGTGTTCAAATCAATTAAAATTAATTTTGTTCTCTTTTTTCGAAAAGTTCTTTGAGAAAATTTATAGATAGATAGATATATACTTAAAATGAATGCGCTTTACTTTAACTAAAAGAGACAACAAATTTTTTATTAAATTTCCAAATTTTGACAACTTTTTCAGAGTTATTTTTAATAACGTATTTTAAATAGTATGCAATTCCAAACATGAAAGTTTTCAAGTCAAAAAATTTTTACTTTGAACTAAACTTTAAAAATTTTCAGTTTAATTTTTGTAATTTTTTATGACAAAGGGTGATTTTCTTAACAAATAAGGATATATGAATTAAAATTATTAAGCAAAAATATTCTAGAAATATTTCAGCCCAAGTTTATTTCTAAATATATTTCAAAAAATTTTTAAAAATATTTATTCTAATATGGGCATTTCCACAGAAAGGTCTACCGGGACCGAAAAAAAAATTGTTAAACAAACAAATAATTTTTTTGTTATTATTTAAAAAAAATGCTTGAATTTTTATAATTTACTGCATTTACAACTAATTTCAGTTTTTATTCTGAGAAAATTGGCCTGATATCTGAGAAATATGTTTTTCTTGCTTTTAGCTGCTTTTAATGACTTTTTCTCTTTAGTATTTTTCATTTATTTATAAACGTTATGCTTGCACTCTTCTTATAAAATTCATATATAAACTACAAATAAAAAATAAAAAATAAAAAGATACCAAACAAAGCACGATTTACGGTAAATTTTTTATATTGCTTTAACTACTATTCGAATGTCGCGTTCTTGTACCTAAATCATCATTTGTTATCAGAACTTCGTGATCGTTATTAGTAAGTGTCTGAAAATTGTAACTTAAATCAAATTTGGTCGCCTTACTATAAAAAAAAAGTTACTGTAGGTAAAAATCATACTAAACATTTAATATTGATCATCAAAATGTGTCGCGTTCGCGATCATGCGCCGTTTTTTAAATATACTTTGTATGGGAAGTATGGAAAGGTTTCATTCGATTTTGCTGAATTTTTTACTAAGTGTTAATAGTTCTATTTAAATCTCATGAGCTTATTCTAAAGTCATTGTATTGATTTTTAATAGATTTTTAAGAAATTTTCCATTTTGAGAACGTCAATTTGTATGGAAGGTATACGTGGTTTTCATCCTATACGGCTTATTTTCGAACATGATCTTTATTTTTACAATACAAGCTTAAATATCGAATTTCATAACGATAACATAATAATAACGGCTGTAATCATGTCAACAGACAGGGGGACATACAAAAACAGGGACATACATGGTTAAGTCAACTTAGATTGTGATACTGCAGGATAATGTATGCACTTTTATATATCTGCCACGCCTCCTTATGGGCGTAAAAAACCTCGTCATAAAGTAAATAACAACATACGTAGTACGGGTGGGGTTAAAACAATATATCATAATTTTTCTCACAAGCCTCATATATTTTTTTTTGTTTTTATTAATATAACTAATATAAAACTCACAAATAATATTTACGATGTTTTTGGTAGGTAATGCAATATTTAGCTGAAATTACTTTAACTTATTCTTATTAAAAACGTGATGAGAAAATATGTCGCGTGCTAGATGTCGCGTTCGCGATCAGGCTTAAGCTCAATAAAAAAACAACTAATGGAAATACGTCAAAATGACAAATATTTCTTGAAAGCCACATTAATCTTATTTAATTTACAATTTACCGCTTTAAAATATTATGTTACGTTTCGCAGATAGTTGCATTTTTCTAGATGCAGTCGAAAACGAGTTCCATTTTTTGTCGCGTTCGCGATGCCATGTTTATTGCTAATATTTTGAAAACATAAAATCTGGAGAATCTAACTTTTTTTTCTAAATATAGTGCTAATAAAATGCTATCTAAAACTTGAAAAAAAAGAAATTTTGTTTCGAGTTTTCTTTATTATTTTGCTCCTCAAAGGCGTACGAATGTCGCGTTCGCGACTATGGAAATGCCCATATTCTAAAAATATTCCAGCAAAGTATATTTCAAAACTTTTGCTCAGTTTTCTTAGCAGATATTAATTACATCATTGCGATTAGAAACATAACTTCCTCCAGGACAAAATATGAAAAATTTTAATCCATTTTTATAATAATATCAATACAACTAATTCAGATTTTGCAAGTTTTTTAATAATAGCTTCGCTTTTACATTTTTTTTTTTTTATTATTATTATATATTTTTCTAACAAACTGCACAATTTTCAAAATATTGCCAATATATTTTATAGATACAAAATTAAACTTATTTTCTATGTTGTAGGCGTAGACAAAAGCATGGTAACAAAAAACAAGTAATGCTGTTGGAAACAAATCAAAGCATGTTGGCCAAAACCAAAAACCAGAACAACAAACAGCACTTTGACAATGTTGGACAACAACAGCGTTGCAGCTTTAATTAAAAATTTGCATGCCACCCAGTATAGCAGCACAAGCAAACATCATAAACAATATCTGTATATGAAGATATGTCAAGGAGGATGAGGTTGCAAGTACCATAAATAGGAAATTGACTTTTAAAGGTCAATGTGTGGTTATGTATATCAAGCTCGCAGGGATTTCGCAATTCTGGTAATATTTAGTTTGGAACTTTTTTATCATTTGTTATAAGTTTTTTTTATATACAAAAACCGCCAAAAATAAAGTCAATCTGTTAATTAGAAGTCACATTTTGATTACATATAAAATTTGAGAGTTTGTAGTTATAATGTGACCAGGTGGTGACCGTTGCAGGCAGGTTAAGTGTGTGGCTTAGCATGCTCGGAGCCCGGGTTCGATCCCCAGCCGCGGCGAAAAGTTTTTTTCAATAAAACATTTTTCTGATCGGTCATCACCTCTCTGCAGACAATGGCAAACCTCAGAGAGTAAATAATGCCATGTAAGGCTTCTTGAGAACATGAACTTTAGCCGTTCGGAGTCGACATAAGACATGTAGGTCCAGTTCTCGGTCAATTGGTGCAAACATTTAATAACACATACAACACAATTTGATCATAAGAAGCTCAAAGTCCTTTCAAGGGCTGAAATGGCCAATTTGTTTTTTGTTTTTTTTTTAGTTATAATATGAATAAAATCTTTAATCATTAAAATAATTACAAATTAGTAAATAAGTAATGAGTAATAAGTAATTAGCAATTAGCAATTATTACTTCGAACACTGGCATCATCAATGGAAAAATTTGCATCATCAGGCTACGAACACGCCCACTTCCAAAACCATCCACTTTTGTAAAAACTCTATAAAGACGTTTATATACGAGCTACAGAAATGAAACTTGATATGAGAGTATGTTATAGGAAAACTAAGAATTGTAAAAAAATTGACATCATTGGCCCACGAACACGCTCCCATCCCACACAACACATACGGAAGTCGGGTAAAAGTTTAGTGGATGGTTTTTGTAAAACATCTTAATATATAAAAGACAAGCGTCCTACTCCGTGCTCTATATCGGTCAAACTGTTATAGTTGCTATTGCTATGCTTTTCAACATGTTCGTCCTGAACCAGAACCTGTTCAAAAACTATCCAATTGAAATTTTTGCACGTACTATACTTTTTAAAACCTGTTCAGCCTGAACCAGAACCTGTTATAAAATTATTCATTTGAACTTTTTGTACGTACTGTACTTCTTAAAACCTGTTCAGCCTGGACCAAAACCTGTTCTAAAATTATTCATTTGAAATCTTTGTACGTACTGTACTTCTTAAAACCTGTTCAGCCTGAACCAGAACCTGTTATAAAATTATTCATTTGAAATTTTTGTACGTACTATACTTCTTAAAACCTGTTCAGCCTGGACCAAAACCTGTTCTAAAATTATTCATTTGAAATCTTTGTACTTACTATACTTTTTAGAACCTGTTCAGCCTGAACCAGAACCAGTTGTTAAATTATGTTCTTTTTACTTGAAGACTATCGTCATTTTCCGCAACTACTATTCATCAAACATCATGTCTTGCTATTACAGTGCTTCTTAATTACCAGAACCAGAACCTATGCGGTGTGCATAAGCTGAACAGCAATTATTACATTCAGTGACGTGTGGTGTCATTTGAAATTGCTAGAATTAAATCACAATGTTCGGTCTTCTGATCCAAGTCTTAGCGATTGGCTATTCAAGTTAAGATACGGTGATCTTACGAATGATAATTTTGTTTGTAAAGGTTAGGTGATAAAAAGATTAATAAAACATCCCTCTGATTTTTACATGAGCTGCTTTGCTTTTGGCAGGCTGTCTAATATAATGGACAAAATCATAATAACGTTGTATTATAATATTAAAGTTCAACTTAAATAACCGGATAACAATGAAAATGCGTTATATATAATGTTATTATAGAAAAAAAAAAAAATAATAGGCGTCTGTTGGTCATAAAATCGAAAATCTTACTAAGTTAAACGTTATATATCTCTCTAAAATTATTTTTGTAATGTTGGCACAACTTCATTTCATAGTACCGACCTATTGGATTTTAGAAAAGACGTTGGAAATTAAAAAAAAAAATATTTTCCGAAGTGTCCAATATAATGGACAAAACCATTGAAAGGGTTAAATAGATTTTTGGCGATACTTGGACTCCGGATAACATCAACCGTTATTCCAAAATTACTATCCTGTGCCCAAAAAATTCCGATGTGAATGAAGTCAACGAGCAAGTTATAAATATTTTAGTTGGTGACACAGTGACAGATCTGAGCACGGATTAAATTGAAGACAGTGATGATAACGATAAACAAAATTACCCTGCCGAGTTTTTGAATGAATGTTGTCCTACAGAAATGCCACTGTATAAGTTAAACCTCAAAATGGGTAGTATTACAATACTTCTTCAAAAATTTAAATACCAAAAGAGGTCTCTGTAATGGAACGCGGTTAGTTGTGAAAAACCTGAAAACTAAATTAAAAACTACTACTACTACTAAATTAAGAACTACTTTCTACTAGACGCAATAACCAACGATCGTTAGATGCAAACATCATGTCAGCTTAACAGATAGCACCATCTATTGGGTAATAGCATAAAACCCAAAAATAGTAATTTTTTCATAAGAGTTAAATATAATCGGATCACCCTCTTAACGTGGAGTAGAGAACCAATGCTGCCAATGCCGTGTAGTGGAGAACCAAGTTAGTACAAAACAAAACCAACATAAGCAAAAACAACGAAACAAAAACAAAGAAAGCAGCAGGCACAGCATAAGCAGCTGATGATTGATTTTCTTATATGAACGCATGCATTTTTTTTCTTATATGTTACTATTTTGTGACTTTAATTTAATAGTGACAAAATCCAAAATTAGATATTCATTCAGCGCAGGATATATCTGTTATTTTCATATATATATTATCTTTGAACGATGAGTATTAAAGGCTGTAAGTATACCCTAAAGTATTTGTCAAAAAAGTTTCATGGCATTGAAAAAATCTGTTAAAACGACCCCATACAAACCGCGCTGTTAATCGTAATTCTACGTCAAAAAATGAATATGCAACAACTACGAAACTTTAAAAATTTTTATAAAAATATGTCAAATGTTTTAAAAAAAAAAAAATATTATAATAAAATAAAAATTACAAATTTTATTTTCATTGTCCAAATGAGATATGTGTATTTAATCCAATTCAGAGCAGAAAATATAATTTTTTTTAATTTATTTTCTGCACTTTTATTACTAACATGAACAAAAACCAAATAAGAATTATACGTTAAATTGGACCAACACCATAAAAAGAAAAGCATTCTCAAACCGGGATGCTGCAACCACAGGGCTTAATGGTTTTTGTGGTATACTTTGGATTGTACTGACTATTTTTAGAACGTCGAACATATTTCGATAGAATTTTGAACTCGTCCGACCCTAAAATGTTCCTCCATTTTTCATTTGGCCACGAAGAATTATCTCTTGTAAACTGAATTCTCGCAATAAAATCGAGTTACTTATGAAGTCTACGTAAAGTACGAATACTTGCGTATCGCTCATTTTTGTGCTTGTACTGCAGGCAAATGGATTGACCTTACAGTACCGTACCGTTCTAATCGTTTAATCGATTTCGCCATCATATCCGCTTTGCACCCACGTGCTTTTGGTTTTTAGAAGGCATGTGACGGAGCTCCGTATCCGCGGAGCATTCGCATCCGTTTTTTTATCTGCATCCGCATTCTCAATGAAAGCATTTTACAGATCCGCATCCGATCCGCTAAATGACATCCGTCACATCCCTAGTTTTCAGTGTATTTTAAGGCATTGCAAATCGTGGTTGAGATTTTCAGAATTTTTTTGTATGTTTTGCCTTTGGAAATAAATTCTTTATCAATTTCCGGTTTGCAGCAGAACTTTTCTCGTCTCATTTCTGATATGATATGCAATACATGTTACCCACATTGATATGCCGCACCTGTTCTAAAAAAATATAGGTGCCCCTGGGTAAAGAAAATAATGGTAGTAGGTGATTCCCAGGTATATGAAAATCCAGTGCATTTACATCCGCTCTCCCCTGGGTGTCACATAAACATTTTCGAAATTTTTGCACAGTGTAAACTTTCAAGAAATAAGGCTATAAAAGGTTATTAGTTCGAGATGCAAATAGGTTTCAACACTGTGAGCACAATACAAGAAACTAAGGTAAGTGTTATGCTTTCAGAGTTGTCTTACTTGTTTGAATTTCAATCGTTTTTTTGAGCCACTTTCGCCTCTCTGAAGACAATAGCTACGCCCAGAGAGTAAAAATGCAATGCAGTTCGAAGCCTGTATAAAACTTGAAAGTTCAATTTTTGGCTCATTTGTGTGTAACATTTTAATAACTAAATTTCTTGTTAGCAACTTTGAATGCTTGGTGCAAGTTCATTCAAGGACCTACTCTAAAGCCTGCTTACTATGTAAGGTAGAAGTCATCAGTACTTTAGCGGCCAAGTCTAAGAAAATGTAATAGAGAATCTTAACTTGCGTTGGAGACTTATTTAAAATTTTAGATATTCGGTATTTTATATATTTACTGGTTACTATTTTTATGCGTAACGTTTACAATATCAATTTTATAGAATAAACTTCACATCAGAAAAATTTTTTAACGCATTATTGCAATAATATTTCAACATATTAGGACAATTCGGCATATTTATTTATTTATTTATGCATAAAGTTCTTCATTGAGCAAAAATATTCTTAATTTAAGGAATTTATAGTTCTTTTGTAAAATTTCCAACCAAATTTCTCTCATTTACACCTGTACCGAAAGCTTAAAACTGCCATAAATTCTCACTTATTCTCACTAAATGCAATTGAAAATATTTGCTGCATAATATCCTTACAAATAACTTTTCATCTTACGGATGTGAAGTAAAAAGTAACATCAATTGAAAAAAAAAGGCAATTTGTGGGTACTAGACAGAAGCATTCCTTTCAGCTGCTGCATTTCATTCATTCGAGAATGAGTTCAAAAATGTACATTTAATGAACTTTCAAGTACGTTGCATGCTCATGGTTCATTCGCCTGTACATGTGTTGGCCAAAAACATGCCATTTGTGTGAAGCCATGCCCAATGGTCTGACAGAAATAACTGAACTGAACTGAACTGCACTCACTATACTTTACTACTGTTCTATTCTTGTGTCTTTGAAAATGTTCGAAATGAGTTCTCTGTAGATGGGCGGAGAAAAACTATAACTGTCGGCTTTTTGTCTGTCCGTTCATTTGCCTAGGCTTTTGTCGTTCGTTCTTTCTTCAGCACAGTAAATCTTGAATGTTATTGTTTTTGTGTTTTGTGTCCTGCTGGTAGATATTTTGTTATTTTTGCTTTGTAAAGACTATAAAGGTACCACCTCTATTTAGGTAGATATTAGTGTGTAAGTCGAGGTCATAAAATTAAATTCTGCTCTTTGCACATGTGTGTTGGTTATGGGTGCTGATGAAAGCCGAAGAATGTTATACAAGTTTGTGTGCATTTCAATAGGAACTTGATATGTAATTGTATTGACCGAGTTTTGTTTGAGAGTTAATTCATTTTGAATTTTTCTTGATTATTAATTGCTATGACAAAAGATTTTGAGTAACCTGAAGAATGTATTTTATAGCAATTGAAATTGAGACAGACACAAAAACTGAATGAAGTATACGTTTGATGCAATCTAAAACAAGAAACAGAAGCTTTTGCTGATTCGAGAACAATTGGATTTGATAAAGCTTATGTGTAGCAAATTACTATTAAACACATTTTAACTCAATGCTAAATCACCTTATATACTTCACAGATAGTTCTTAACAATGCCACTGATCTTGGATTTGACCAAAAAAATTTCTAAATGTTATGGACACTAACCGTATAATCCCTTACATACAAAATTTACAAAATTCCATCATTGTCATTGTCATTGTCACTGTCACTGTCACTGTCACTGTCACTGTCACTGTCACTGTCACTGTCACTGTCACTGTCACTGTCACTGTCACTGTCACTGTCACTGTCACTGTCACTGTCACTGTCACTGTCACTGTCACTGTCACTGTCACTGTCACTGTCACTGTCACTGTCACTGTCACTGTCACTGTCACTGTCACTGTCACTGTCACTGTCACTGTCACTGTCACTGTCACTGTCACTGTCACTGTCACTGTCACTGTCACTGTCACTGTCACTGTCACTGTCACTGTCACTGTCACTGTCACTGTCACTGTCACTGTCACTGTCACTGTCACTGTCACTGTCACTGTCACTGTCACTGTCACTGTCACTGTCACTGTCACTGTCACTGTCACTGTCACTGTCACTGTCACTGTCACTGTCACTGTCACTGTCACTGTCACTGTCACTGTCACTGTCACTGTCACTGTCACTGTCACTGTCACTGTCACTGTCACTGTCACTGTCACTGTCACTGTCACTGTCACTGTCACTGTCACTGTCACTGTCACTGTCACTGTCACTGTCACTGTCACTGTCACTGTCACTGTCACTGTCACTGTCACTGTCACTGTCACTGTCACTGTCACTGTCACTGTCACTGTCACTGTCACTGTCACTGTCACTGTCACTGTCACTGTCACTGTCACTGTCACTGTCACTGTCACTGTCACTGTCACTGTCACTGTCACTGTCACTGTCACTGTCACTGTCACTGTCACTGTCACTGTCACTGTCACTGTCACTGTCACTGTAACTGTCACTGTCACTGTCACTGTCACTGTCACTGTCACTGTCACTGTCACTGTCACTGTCACTGTCACTGTCACTGTCACTGTCACTGTCACTGTCACTGTCACTGTCACTGTCACTGTCACTGTCACTGTCACTGTCACTGTCACTGTCACTGTCACTGTCACTGTCACTGTCACTGTCACTGTCACTGTCACTGTCACTGTCACTGTCACTGTCACTGTCACTGTCACTGTCACTGTCACTGTCACTGTCACTGTCACTGTCACTGTCACTGTCACTGTCACTGTCACTGTCACTGTCACTGTCACTGTCACTGTCATTGTCATTGTCATTGTCACTGTCACGGTCACTGTCATTGTCATTGTCATTGTCATTGTCATTGTCATTGTCATTGTCATTGTCATTGTCATTGTCATTGTCATTGTCATTGTCATTGTCATTGTCATTGTCATTGTCATTGTCATTGTCATTGTCATTGTCATTGTCACTGCCATGAGTTATTAAATTCTTTTAGATATTTATGCTGTCGAATTTTTGGTCTCATTCGATATGACAGAAATCTTTCTCATAAAAACGGTTAAAAGATGAACTTTATTTTTATATTGGTTTTGCCGAAATCGATTTTGTTTCATATTCTTTCTAGCATTGATTTGAAGCTGCTATTGCTTATATTTGCATAGTAACATTGAGCAAAAAGTAAGCGCTAAAAAATCCTGACCAATTAAGTCTGACTCTATTTTTGCAGTACCGAACAGCTGCAACTACAAGCTCCAACATAATTTCAATGGCCGAAGCCAACCAAATACCAACACATTCCAGTATGGTAGAGAAGTGCTAAAAATTCCAAAACATTTCTGGTTACAATAAACACAACCACAACATTTGCATTTAACTATTTTCAAAATTCAACACCTCACAATTGTTGCTGCTATTCACCACTGTGACATTTGGCAAATTCTCAAAATACTTGACATAATAAAGAATACATTTAGGCACACACACACTAACGAAATATGGCATAAGAACCAGAGTACAGGTTATGCGTGTGTTTGAGTGTACGTGTGTGTATTTAATGAGTCTTGAAACAATTTCATTTTAAGCTTTACTTCATTTAAACTCTGCATGACAGGCAGCTATAGATGGACACCATCGTTCGCTCACCGTCCAACAACCAACAGCCAGCCATTCATCCATTTAATCAGCCTTTTGCTCTGCTACTGCTTCTGCTTCTGCATCATGCAGAGCTCATTCATTTACTCGATCATCCTTTCAGTCTTCTATGAATAACAAATGTCAATAATAATTGCATATCTGCTAGGCGTATGAGTGGGCATGCATGCATGCATGTATGTTGGAGCCTACGTTTGTGTGTCGCGCATGATTTTCGTACGGTTTATGCACAGTCATGCATAACAAATGTGTCTAGCAGCTGAATGTGTGTGTGTGTGTTATGTATAGACCAGAGATATTTTGGTTCTGTTGAAATTTCTACAATGATCTTTTCAACGTTATACAACCAAAAATTGCCAGCTTTTCCCGCCATTTATTCAAAGAGGAGTTTTTTAAAACTCTGAAATTGCAGTAGTTGGTCTTTCGTAATATCTCTGGTTGTATATATATGGTTTGTATATCTCTGTGGGCACAGCTGACCGAAACTGTATTAGCTTTTTTCAAAACTGATAGAAAAGAATTTCGATAGCATGTGACGAATTTTTCAGAGAGCGTCAATTTCAAAAAGAAACTTCATTAATTTTGGAATGTTCAAAACTTTTAGTCATCCGTAAGTAGCAAGTAAATAACTTAAAAATAGCCACAGGATGTTTCCGCAGAAATCAATAAATATTGTTAAACTCTGCACATTATATGCTTATCATATCACGAATCAACGATGATTTTTTTTTCCTCACTTCGCCAACTCTTAATTAAATGCTGTCAAAGTAAAGCCGTAAAACCGACATAATACCAGAAACTTTGGTTAAACCATAAACAGCAGATGTTAAAATTTAATAAAATAATTTTCTGCATTTCAGTTACGCATGACTGAATGTACACAAACACTAAAGCAGAAACACAAACAGCTTTAAGCAGCAGCGGCGGCTGAAGAGATAGAGAAGGCAGCAGCAGCCGAGTCAGCGTAGGTAGCAGCACCCAAATAAGTGCTGTTGGAGGAATTTTCAATGAATGAGGCACAAAGTTGAAGAAAGTCAAACTGAAAATGTGTATAGAACATAGTTCGGTGCACATAAATACACAAGGACTTCAACTGAAATACACAGCCACACACTCACACATGCATGAGTAAAGAAAACATACCACATACAAGCATGCATGAAACTACAAAGCAAAAATTATTTGTTGGCATGAAACACATATTCGCTCATATGCTGCAGGAAGGATGCAGAACGAACGTGCGATAAACTTGCTCCGAAACACATGTCGAAACAGCAGGGCAAGCAGAGACAGCAGCTGTTATTAGCAACACGAAAACGTACTACAAGATGTTGTTGCTGTTATTTGTTGTTGCTGCTATTATTTTTGTTACCTGCATGTTCTTTCATGCATGCTGGCGCGTGCGTGACTTTATAACAAATATTGTTTGTATTGAGAATGTTTTTACTATATTTTCTGAACTAAATTTTAAGGCATTGAACAAAATTTAACTAATTTTAGAATTTTAAAAATTTTATGAAAATAAAGAAATGCAAATTACTTTTTTTTTAAAACTTGCATTGGTGTGTAGGCGCGACCAAATTATTTTAGCCTTGTTCAAATCTTTATTATTTTTGAATTGTCATTTGTCCTGTCACTTTTTTCCTTTCTTTTAACTATTTTCCTTTTTTTATTTTAACATTTTGTTATATTGTCATTTTTTAATTTTGAAATTATGAAATTTTGAAATTTTAAAATTTTTAATTTTTAAATTTTTAAATTTTTAAATTTTTAAATTTTTAAATTTTTAAATTTTTAAATTTTTAAATTTTTAAATTTTTAAATTTTTAAATTTTTAAATTTTTAAATTTTTATTGTTTTAAATTTTTAAATTTTTAAATTTTTAAGTTTTTAAATTTTTAAATTTTTAAATTTTTAAATTTTTAAATTTTTAAATTTTTAAATTTTTAAATTTTTAAATTTTTAAATTTTTAAATTTTTAAATTTTTAAATTTTTAAATTTTTAAATTTTTAAATTTTTATGAAATTTTTAAATTTTTAAATTTTTAAATTTTTAAATTTTTAAATTTTTAAATTTTTAAATTTTTAAATTTTTAAATTTTTAAATTTTTAAATTTTTAAATTTTTAAATTTTTAAAGTTTTAAAGTTTTAAAGTTTTAAAGTTTTAAAGTTTTAAAGTTTTAAAGTTTTAAAGTTTTAAAGTTTTAAAGTTTTAAAGTTTTAAAGTTTTAAAGTTTTAAAGTTTTAAAGTTTTAAAGTTTTAAAGTTTTAAAGTTTTAAAGTTTTAAAGTTTTAAAGTTTTAAAGATTTAAAGTTTTAAAGTTTTAAAGTTTTAAAGTTTTAAAGTTTTAAAGTTTTAAAGTTTTAAAGTTTTAAAGTTTTAAAGTTTTAAAGTTTTAAAGTTTTAAAGTTTTAAAGTTTTAAAGTTTTAAAGTTTTAAAGTTTTAAAGTTTTAAAGTTTTAAAGTTTTAAAGTTTTAAAGTTTTAAAGTTTTAAAGTTTTAAAGTTTTAAAGTTTTAAAGTTTTAAAGTTTTAAAGTTTTAAAGTTTTAAAGTTTTAAAGTTTTAAAGTTTTAAATTTTTAAATTTTTAAATTTTTAAATTTTTAAATTTTTAAATTTTTGAATTTTTAAATTTTTTAATTTTTAAATTTTTAATATTTTAATTTTGTAAAATTGCTCATTTTGACATTTTGTCACTTTGTGCAAATAACTTTGTCTTGTCATTTTGTCATTTTGTGATTTTGTCATTTTGTCATTTTGTCATTTTGTCATTTTGTCATTTTGTCATTTTGTCATTTTGTTATTTTGTCATTTTGTCATTTTGTTATTTTGTCATTTTGTCAAATGATAATTCTATAAAAAAAAACTAAGACAAGCAAAAGAGGAAAACAAAAAACTAAATAACATTTGCTTACAAAATTCCAAAACATTTTTCCCTACCCACGCCCCCCGCAGATAAAACTTTCCGGTACTTAATGAAAATAATTTTAATTAAAAATACGAAGTGTTTGTATGGCATCCTTGCCGTATTTATTAGATTCTGAAGAACTCTTCAAAAAAGCTATCTATATCTGCAATGCATGCAGTAGATAAACATATCTTTGAATTACATAGATATCCAGAGATATGACTGGTGGCTGTAAGTCTTGGAATTTCAATTTGTTGTAATTTGCTGTCGTCACTGTGATTCCCTGGGATGCAGCATGCGAGAGGTTGTTTCTGCTGCTGCTGTTTCTACTTCATACTTTCAACCGTTAAACCTCGTCTATAGAAAATTTCTTAGCTTTTGTATATTCCGCAGGTGTGGCAAGTAAGCCGTTGTCATGTCACCAAAGGAACAGCTAGTAGATTACCGCTTGATATGTATGCAATACAACACAGACAGTCAGACATTCAGACAGACGCAGTCTTATTCATGCAGAATACATATCAACAACATACTGACAGGAGTTGCAGACTTCTTTGACTTTTCTGTTGAAATTTTTTTTGTTTGAAAATTCAACAACCAGACAGTTGAGGAATCCAAGCATTGGCTTGACAAAATAGCAATGTCTCGTAATTGGGCGCACCTGACTGACTCAGACTGAAGTAAATTGGCGATGTTGCGTTGTTGTTGCTGCTATACTTCAACGAATAGTTTGTGCTGACTTTATGATAGCGACTTGAAAACAGATTTTTTTGTTCGCCACACAACTTAAGAAAATTTGTCTGAATTAAAAATTTTGTGATAAAAAACAAAATTTGTTATATTATTTTTGGAAATTTGATTTAGTTTTGAACTTATAAACCGATTAGTTGCGAGAGGAAGAATGCATTTTTTGTGAGTTTTGAACTTTTTTTATGATTGCTTGATAATTGCCTTTTTTTAATAAAGTTCAAAGAAAAACAAATCAGATGTGCTTAACTGTAACGATCTGTTTAAAATGAAGTTGAAAATAATTTGTTTTTTAACATGTTTTGTTTTATTTATATATGTTTAGAATTAATTCAGTTATATTTATTTATTTAAACTTTTTTTAAAACATTGAAAAGCTGACACTAAAAAAGCTTTGACAAATAAACTCATCTCTATCAACTTTTATGATGTTAGAAAAGTATCATCAAATCTGCAAAATCATGCAGTTTTTTGTTATATTTTATAGCTGCAGGCATTACCTCAGTCATTACCAAAACAGTTTTATTTTTCAATTTTTATGTGCACTTAAGTGCAGCACATAAAATGCAGAATGGCAGCTGCACAAAATATATGCACCAAAACCATCAGAAAAGAGAAGAAAAAAATAACTTAGCATCAATAGCATCCTGTTTTTAATTTGCACTCAAATTTTGCAGTAGAATGTTGCCAGAATGTTTGTGTGTGTGAGTGTGTCTATTTCACTTTTGTTACTCATGCGTTACAAGGTGATAAATTAAAAAAAAAAACATTTTAGCTGCACACAAGCGAAAACTAGTCTTGTTTATGCTCTAGCGCCATAACGGAAATGCTAGCAATTATTTTGGCGAAATAAGCGTCACTGTGTCTGTGTGCGTGTGAGTGTCAAAGTGTGATTGCTGTGCGGCAAACTTTTTGGCTATTAACCCAGTTGGCAAGTATCCTAAAAGCAAGCGAAAATTTGTTGGTCTATAATTTTGAGTTATATGCAAAGCTTGCGAGATAAGCACAGAGCTTCTATGCAGAAAATTTAAAAGCTTTAAAAAATTAAAAACAAAATAAAATGCTTACTTTACAAAGCCATTCATAAATATTTGAATATAATAATTATTTATATTTAAGACTGAAATGTTAATTGTTCTAAAGTAAAATCGTTATTATTTGGGGCTGTTGGTATATTCAAGTTATTGCTAACAGCTTAATTTACGTGTGTGTGTGTGTTTGTGTGTATTTTATCTGTCTTGCCTGTATTTCTGCACTTTTGTTTAGAAGAGTATTACGTAGACTTGTATAAAAAGCAAAAATTTTTAACAACAGCGACAAGCATACAAAAGCTCTTTAAACACAAACAAACACACACACACAAACAAACAAAAAAAACAAAGAAACAAGCTTATTCAGGCAAAAACTAAAAGTTATTTTTTTACGTTTTTGCACTTGCAGCAGCGCATAAATGCTCTTACTTAAGGTAATCCTGGCATGCGTGCGATTGTGTGTTTAAAGAGCTTTATATAAGTGTGTTAGGTGTGTGTGGGCGAGAGAGTTGCCTTTGTATGTGCTAATTCATGTTATTGTTGTTAACCAAGTGTTGAAACGTTGCATGTATGTATTGTACGGCATAGCTTGTCGGTGCCTTTGAGCTGTCATTACCATGACAGCAACAAAACAACACGATACGCAAAACACGCTTTATGCTCAGATACTTAGTTTAATTCTAATATAAAACAGCTATAAACTAAAAATAATATAAATATTTACTTGAAGATTAAACAGTTAAGAGTTAAGAGTTAAGAGTTAAGAGTTAAGAGTTAAGAGTTAAGAGTTAAGAGTTAAGAGTTAAGAGTTAAGAGTTAAGAGTTAAGAGTTAAGAGTTAAGAGTTAAGAGTTAAGAGTTAAGAGTTAAGAGTTAAGAGTTAAGAGTTAAGAGTTAAGAGTTAAGAGTTAAGAGTTAAGAGTTAAGAGTTAAGAGTTAAGAGTTGAGAGTTAAGAGTTAAGAGTTAAGAGTTAAGAGTTAAGAGTTAAGAGTTAAGAGTTAAGAGTTAAGAGTTAAGAGTTAAGAGTTAAGAGTTAAGAGTTAAGAGTTAAGAGTTAAGAGTTAAGAGTTAAGAGTTAAGAGTTAAGAGTTAAGAGTTAAGAGTTAAGAGTTAAGAGTTAAGAGTTAAGAGTTAAGAGTTAAGAGTTAAGAGTTAAGAGTTAAGAGTTAAGAGTTAAGAGTTAAGAGTTAAGAGTTAAGAGTTAAGAGTTAAGAGTTAAGAGTTAAGAGTTAAGAGTTAAGAGTTAAGAGTTAAGAGTTAAGAGTTAAGAGTTAAGAGTTAAGAGTTAAGAGTTAAGAGTTAAGAGTTAAGAGTTAAGAGTTAAGAGTTAAGAGTTAAGAGTTAAGAGTTAAGAGTTAAGAGTTAAGAGTTAAGAGTTAAGAGTTAAGAGTTAAGAGTTAAGAGTTAAGAGTTAAGAGTTAAGAGTTAAGAGTTAAGAGTTAAGAGTTAAGAGTTAAGAGTTAAGAGTTAAGAGTTAAGAGTTAAGAGTTAAGAGTTAAGAGTTAAGAGTTAAGAGTTAAGAGTTAAGAGTTAAGAGTTAAGAGTTAAGAGTTAAGAGTTAAGAGTTAAGAGTTAAGAGTTAATCTGGAGTGTAGTAGAGTCTAGTCTAGTCAATTCAAGACTAGTAGTCTAGTCGCGATAAGTCTTGTCAAGTCTAATCAACTCTTCTTACTCTTCTGAACTATTCTCTACTCTCATCTGTTCTACTCTACTCTACTTCTACTTTACTCTATTCTACTTTACTCTACTCAACTCAACTGAACTCAACTCAACTCAACTCAACTCAACTCAACTCAACTCAACTCAACTCAACTCAACTCAACTCAACTCAACTCAACTCAACTCAACTCAACTCAACTCAACTCAACTCAACTCAACTCAACTCAACTCAACTCAACTCAACTCAACTCAACTCAACTCAACTCAACTCAACTCAACTCAACTCAACTCAACTCAACTCAACTCAACTCAACTCAACTCAACTCAACTCAACTCAACTCAACTCAACTCAACTCAACTCAACTCAACTCAACTCAACTCAACTCAACTCAACTCTTCTCTTCTCTTCTCTTCTCTTCTCTTCTCTTCTCTTCTCTTCTCTTCTCTTCTCTTCTCTTCTCTTCTCTTCTCTTCTCTTCTCTTCTCTTTTCTTTTCTCTTCTCTTCTCTTCTCTTCTCTTCTCTTCTCTTCTCTTCTCTTCTCTTCTCTTCTCTTCTCTTCTCTTCTCTTCTCTTCTCTTCTCTTCTCTTCTCTTCTCTTCTCTTCTCTTCTCTTCTCTACTCTACTCTACTCTACTCTACTCTACTCTACTCTACTCTACTCTACTCTACTCTACTCTACTCTACTCTACTCTACTCTACTCTACTCTACTCTACTCTACTCTACTCTACTCTACTCTACTCTACTCTACTCTACTCTACTCTACTCTACTCTACTCTTCTCTTCTCAACTCTACTGTGCTTTTCTTTAGTCTTCTGTACGCTACTTTACTCTAGTCTTTCAAAATTATTTATTTTATTTTGACACATTGTGCATGATAACTTCAGTCAGGATATTATCATGCTCTAAAACAAGATTTTCACTTTTCCACTGTGCTTTTAGGCTAGGTGTTTAGAAATTGCTTGACATTAATCTTGCTTTTATTTTTAAATTTTCAGCATTTATTTTAAGCCTCAAACAGAAAATACATCAGATTTCTGGTTGGTTACTGCTACAAACCATATTTCAATAAATAAAGCAACGTTCAAGCTATTGATTAACATATTACTCGCACATACCTGAAAATAAAAGAGAAAAATATTAGCAAAATTAATTTTAAAAATTTCGTTATAAGTTTAAAGTAAAAGTAAGAAAGTTTTATAAAAATATTTTATATTTCTTTTAATTTTTTTTTCATAGACATCTTAATTCGAAATTGTTTTATTAAGCTTATCTAAGATTAATTTAGAAAGTTTATAATATCCTAGAATTAACATAAAGTCCCTTAATTTCATCCCTCATTTCATGAAGTTCAAAATTGCAACTGTATTTTTTTTTTTCCTTCAGTCATCCTTTTTAATGTTGCCTATTCATTGAAATTCATGGAAACATCGCCATAGTCTTAAAAGTCCTTTGCCATTACTTCCTTTCAGTTTCGTTTTTTTTTTTATGTATTAAATAATAGTCTTATTTGCATTTAAAGTTTTTATTTAATCGTTTTTCTTTGGTTTACATTTGAAACACTTACAAATGTTGTCATTCTGCCTTCTGTGCTTGAATCAAAATCAATAATTGTGACAGTCGGCAGTTGAATCGTTTTCCAATTTCTACTTTCCAAAGAAGAAGTGAGTATAAAAAAGATTAAAAAAAAACAACGAATGATTGTCCTTTTTCTTCTTATCTTTTGTAGATGCATGCTTCATGCGTGCTTAAGTATTTCGTGCACGTTTATTTGTGGTTAAGGACTCCTTGGCTGGATCCTTACTATTTTTTGGTCTCGGTTATGCGTTGTGATATCATCGCACAGTTTGCTGTCTTTCAATTCAATGGATGATAGAGTGTAAAGTGGTGCGGATAGAAAAAGTGAAGGATTTGAAAAGTCAAATAATAAAAATTCGACACACACACACACACTTACAGATTGGAATATTCTAGTTTTCTACTGTTTTTGGCACTAACGAGGTATGATTCGATGAACTCGTCCCATAAATTACAGCATGTCATCAGCTGCTGATGCTGCTGCCGGCTGACTGGTGTAAAGATTGATGACGTTTCAGTTTTACGAGAAGGATTTGATTTTATTTTCGTTGCGATTGTATTTCGGCTACGTTAGACGAGAAGACAATATTTGTGCGAAGAAAATGTACTTTTCTCAAAAAAGGAGCAGTTTTTTTTATGGGAAAATATTGGTTTTAAAAAAAAAATATAAGAAACTTAGTTGATTTAAAAAAACAATGCATTTTTCATTTTAATTAAGAAAAATCAATGAAATTTCACACATACAGTCCATTAACTCATTAATATATGTACACACACTTTCACAAAAATAAACATTTATCATTTATAAATTATGCACTGTAATGCCAACAGTTATACAAACAAAAAAAATTTAAATATGCCACTGATAAGAAAAAAAACACACACACACACACATATATATATAAAATATTAAAATTCTATATGCAAATTTATCGCTTTGATAACCTTTGCGGCCTAAATATATAAAACCTACACGAACACACTCTCGCACCAGAGTTCACACACGTAAGCAGGTGGTGTTTTTGCTTAACGTATGTAAGTGTTTGTTTACACGCAATCTTAAAATAAATAATAAAAAATTTAGCACATATTTTTAACCTGATGTGCTGAGAATATCAGCAAATATTACATGCAGCAAAATAAAACCATCTTTTAGGGGCAATAATGATGGGAAAACAATATTGTCAGGAGCAAACTCAGCGAGAATGAAACACAACTGAAATTTTTTCCTTCATCAAACATTTTATGCTTGGCGGTAAGCAAATATTTGAAACAAAAATTTTACAAAAAGATTTATCAAATAAAAAAATTGTCCATCTAAACATCTCTACTCTACCTCACTGTTCTACTCCCATTATTATCTACTACCTACTATCCATCTACTATCTACTATCGCTTTTCTCTCTACTCACTCTCTTCTCTTTAATCATAACTCTCTACTCATCTACTCACTCTCTACTTTTCTCTGTAATCACTATTCTCTACGTACGCTTCTGTACGCTACTCTACTCTTCTCTGTCCTACTCTACTCTGCTCTGTCCTACTCAACTCTACTGTCCTCAATACTACGCTACTCTTCTCTGCTCTTCTCTACTCTTACTGCACTCTTCTCTACTCCGTCCTTCTCTGCTATACTTACTCTATTGTACTTTTCTGTACTCTACTCTACTCTTCTCCGTCCTCCTCTACTCTTCTCTGTCCTACTCAACTCTTCTGTCCTCAATACTACGCTACTCTTCTCTACTCTACTGCACTCTTTTCTACTCTGTCCTTCTCTGCTCTACTCTATTGTACTATTCTGTATTCTACTCTGCTCTGTTATACTCTGCTGTTACACTCTACAATATTCTACTCTACCTTATGTTTGGTTTTCTTTTAGTCATTTTTTTGTTTGACATGAAATTTAAAATTTTAAAAAATCACATAAATAACATTTTTTTACAATTTTTGCTATAAACATGTGAAGAGATCAGTTTTTCCTATTTTTCGTCATTGTCAAACAAAAAAAAATGACAACGTGTTGGCATTTTTCATGTGACTGACAACAACTGACCATTGAAATTGACATAGTGAAAACCAGGCTTTACTCGACTCGATTCTGCTCTGCTCGACTCTGCTCTGCTCGGCTCTGCTGTACTCTACTCTATTTTTCTTTACTGGTCCAGTAGAGACTTTACTCTATTCTTCTCTACTCGTCTCTATTCTAGTCTAATCTAATCTCCTCTCTTTTCTCTACTGTACTGCACACTTAACTCTACTTTGCTCTACTCTACTCTGTTCTGCTCTACTCTGTTCTGCTCTACTCTACTCTACTCTTTTCTACTTTTTTCTACACTATTCTTCTCTCATATATTCTTGTCTACTCTACTCTACTCTACTCTACTCTACTCTACTCTACTCTACTCTACTCTACTCTACTCTACTCTACTCTACTCTACTCTAGTCTACCTCTACTCTACTCTACTCTACTCTACTCTACTCTACTCTACTCTACTCTACTCTACTCTACTCTACTCTACTCTACTCTACTCTACTCTACTCTACTCTACTCTACTCTACTCTACTCTACTCTACTCTACTCTACTCTACTCTACTCTACTCTACTCTACTCTACTCTACTCTACTCTACTCTACTCTACTCTACTCTACTCTACTCTACTCTACTCTACTCTACTCTACTCTACTCTACTCTACTCTACTCTACTCTACTCTACTCTACTCTAGTCTCCTTCACTCTACTCCAGTCTTTTCTACTCTACTCTTACCTTTTTTATAAGATCTCTTACCTCTTTATGCACTATATAATTAGTACTTTTAATGTACCTCACAGTTTATGATAGCTTCTTTGCTTTTTTAAGAAATATTCGTAAATATTCTAAGCATACATATATTTCGCACAAATATAGCATATGTGGTATGAAACATTTTATTTGCAAAAAGTGTTTCTCCAAACTTATTACTTTGATTTTAAAAAATTAATTTATTTCGAAAAAAATTTCCAAAGATGTTTATATTTATTGTGAATATATTATATTAGCTACCAATAACACGTATTAGAATAGTACATACGCTGATAGTAGTTTAATAGTTCATTAATTTTAATAAGAATTCAAAATAGGTACATTTCCAAACATATATTTATTTTACGTAAATATATTATACTAGCTGCAAGCACAACATATCTGAATAGCTCTTATATATCAAACAATTTATTGCAAAAACTTTCTCTCTGGATTCTTTCTTAAAAATTTTAAAAACCACAAATATATTTCATTTCGCACCAAGCAAGTTCTTCTAAATTCTCAAAATGTTTTCTTTGCAACATTATTGCCAACAATTTTTCAGCGTGTAGAATATTATATAGCTGCACATTTGTCTACGCTGCGAAACGTCAAAAGTTATGTATATTAAAGCAGCGTTGATTTGTGTTGTTATACAACCGAAAACAGATGTATGCGTAGGCGTCTGAGTGGAAAAGAACCTTAGTTTAAAAATGAATAATCGCCTGATTTAATGCTTATGAATTTTTCACTTTCTATCGATTAGATAGATACTCAAGCATTTTTACCAGCTCTATACAAGAGCCGAATATTTTCTATTATGATGTTTTTGTATTTGTATTTGTGTTTATATTGTATTTGGGTCGTTGGAAATCATTAATTTATTATTTGCTTGGCATACCAATCAACACCATATTCGTGCTTCAAATATTTATTACGAAGACTGCCGATGAAACTTGAACCCAAAGTTAACCCCAAATAAATCTCTTTAATGCCCATCCATGCCGTCATTTGCTTCAATCGAATCGCAACGAATCGAAATGAATTCACAAAAAAAAAAAAAAACAAAATTCTAACAAATCTATGGGCCATGCATGAGCGACTAACCGAATTTAGGAATGTATGCTTTGAGGCAAAAGAAGGCAATATGTAGGGCGTTTGAGGTTGAAAGCAAAAGAGAGCGTTCGCTTTCAGCCATATTCTGTCGTTAGACATTGCAATGATTTTCGACTTTTTGCACACGTAATGCTGTTAAATACCTTTTTACAGAGGTAGACATCAACATATTCGACAGCTTCTTCTCGTGATTCACAATGTTGTCAACACTAGGCCCCGAAAAAGGAGCGGCTGGGCATGGTACCCAGCAATGAATATCAATTGATGGGCGAGCAAGAATTTCAACTTAAATTGAAGCGGAGAGTGTGTAAAAATGTCCCCAGGGATAGGTACAAAAATTTCCATATAACTTACAACTCCCAATCCTTTTCCACTGCTTCTTTTATATAGGTTACTGCTCATTTCATCAGTTGTTGCTGTTTTTGTGTTTGTTTTTGTTTTTGTCATATGTGTTGAAAAGCAAATGTGACTTAAATAAAAGCTGGGTAAAAATACCCACAAAAATTTATCACCAACGTAAGTGGAGCATCACTCAGTCAATGTGTTGATGATGTCTCTGTGCCAGCCAAAGATCAAATTGTATATGTGAGAAATTTCCTTTTTTATAGTTATTTGCATCAGATGGCAACACGTAATTCGTCATTAAATTGTCGAGACGCAGGCGGTGAAGAGTAGAGTGTGCAAAAATAAAAAAAGTTTATAGCTGTTTAGCGATAAACTTAAGAAAGGTAGCAACTGTGTTTATGTGTGTTTTTGTTACATCTCATAAAATGATGCATTAAATTCTGTTTGAAATTTAATACAACATGTTTGGGAATTGCCAGCAAGATGTAAATACTTAAAGGATTAATATTTAAGGATTTATTTGGAGCGAAATAAAATTAATTCAAAATCTGTAAAATATAAGAGAGCTAAGATTGAGAGTTTATAAAAAGTTTTGTGCAAGCTTTGTTTAGCTAGAGACTGACTTGTTTGTCTAATATTTATTGTTTGCAGCTAACACAGTTTATTTACAAACAATAAGTAAGTGTTTGAAATTTTCGTTATTAATAAATTTGGTTTTTAATTCCAATAAATATTTTTTTAAAACAAAGCAAATTTTAATTGGAATTGTTTGATGCAAATAGAAATTGTTTACTCCCAAATATATTAAATTTGTGGGGAATAATACTTTTTTGAAAGTAGATAAACTTTTTTATTTACATATTTTAATGATCGAAGAAGATTGAAGATGGAAACATATCTGAAAAGGCGAAAAATCTAAAATTTTTGATTCGAATATAAGAAAATAGATATAAAACAACCGTAGAAAAGGGGTCAATGTTTGTTTTTTCAATCATATCAGCAGTTGAGATATACATTTTCATGACATCTCTAGACTAGAGGACTGCAAAGAAGTTTTTTTTTTATTTAATAAATTTTGACTTAGCTAAAGACTAAATAAATTCTTACTAGTTAACTTAAGTTATTGAAAATCAAAGTTTTTCTATATTTTTTTTATTTAATTTTTTTTTTACAAAAATTTAAACATTTCTTTGTTTAATTCATATCATATAAAAAAGCATAAAATTTAGTTCACAATTTATAATCGCGATTTATATTTAAAAATCATGATTTATTATAGCGCCGAAACTAAAAAGAATGCAAACAAAAAGCAGTCATTGTTAATATATCTCTATGTATGACCAAGTTTCAGCTGGGGACAAATATGCGCAAAATATTAGGAAAGCATTTTGGCATTTTCGCTAGATATTTTAGCGCAGTTTGCTTAGCTGTACTTTTATCAAATTGCCAATAAATCACCTTTTTAACGCATTTCAATTTTTGATGTTGAAGAAAATTTTGGTAAAATGCCAGAAAGTTTTAAATTTTCACTTACTATATGAATAAGCCAGTAAGCTAAGGTCATGGCATGACATTTTATTTTTCCTTTCTTAATTATGGCGTATTTTCAGCTACGTTTTTCTATCGAAAAAACTCTTGAGCTGAATGCGTCTTAGGATTTAAGCCTTTAGGTTTATATTTTCCAAAAATTGGGCAAAACTCTTCGTATTTACATCACCCTTTAAAGGTCTATTTTGAATCCGTTCCTAACTGAACAAGCCTAAACAAAGCACTTCAAAGGGGTCAGCCAGGTAATTGGCGATGAGCGCATGAGCAAGCGATTTTTAATTTTTTCAATGTGAACAGAATAATCGCTCAGGAAACTGAGACGTCGCTCAGTCGCTTTTCGCTCAGTGCGTGCCCGACCCCTTAAGCAGATTAAGCACAAAATCATATGTGAATTATGAGCGGCAAATTGCCAATGAATACAAATGACGCATATTTTTTGTTAATCAGGAAAATATCTTTCTATTGAGATCTATCCTCAAAAACTTATTATTAAATAAATTCTTTGCTGAAAAATACAAATAGCATTTCTTAACCTTTTGAGTCATAGTGGGAAGCTTACTGCTGACCTTTTCGTATTACAATTTGAATCATTTAACCTTCGCTACATGAGTTTTTTATCAGTATCAAGTTGTCTTGAGGGTTACAAATAACGAATCTGAATACGGATTTTTAAAATTTAAAATACTGTTCCAGTATGACTCGACATCAAATATAAGATTTTAGGATAAAAATGTAATCTTGCAAAGCAGCATTCTTAGTTAAAAAAAATAACTCAAAATACATTAATTAAATGATGGTTATCAAAGCCTACGGAACTTATAGGTTACTCTTGATCAGCCTAACTGCAGGTCAGATTTTCAAAAGTACGGTTTCACTATAGCGGACAGTGCGTTCATTCTATATGAAATTGAAAAAAAAATAGAAGAAGTACTTGATAACAAATAAAATTTCGAGTGTTGCCAATAGCTTTACAATTTATGTATGGAAAACTTTAAAGTTATTAAAAACTTTTGAGTTATAAAAGTGACTTGAGCTACTAAAGAAAAATTTTAAGAATGGTTGAAACGGTCAGCCCATAGAGCCACCTCTCTTGCACCTATATTGTTCAAGGGTGTCACATATTATATTAATTTTTGATTAATGAATCTCCCATAAATGATTTTGTATGGGAGGATCATGCCAAAGCAAGCTAAACTTAACCAAAATCAGTCAGAACACTAGACAAATAGAATTATAGATGAGTACTAAAAATTATCGAAATCGGTTCGACTCTAGAAATGCTTCCTTTGTATATCTATTTAGTTTTAACATGATATTGTATGGAAGGTACACACAATAGTTGGCCGATCTTAACGAAACTCAGCCAGAAGCCTAGACAAGTAGAGTAATGGATGTTTACTAGAAATTATCGAAGTTCGTTAGACCTTAGGTGTACTTCCCTTGAAGATCTTTATAGTTTTTACATGATTTCGTATGAGAGGACCATACAATAGTTGGCCGATGTTAACGAAATTCGATCAGAAGGCTTGACTATTAGAGTAATACATGTGTACTGAAAATTACCGAAATCTATAAGACCCTATGAGTACCGCCCTTGGAGCTTTATTGATTATTTACACAACTTTGTATGGGAGATACAAACAAAATTAGACCGATTCTAACAAAACTTAATCAGAAGGCTAGAAAAATAAAGTAATAGGTGTAAACTGAAGATGGTCGATATCGGTTAGACCCTACGGGTAACCCACTTGGACCTCGATTAGGTTTTCACATGATTTGGTATGGGAGGTACAAACAAAAGTAGGCTGATCTTAACGAAATTTGGTGAGAAGACTAGAAAAATATAGTAAAAAATATGTATTGAAAATTGTCGAAATCGATAAGATATTATGGGTAGCTACCTTGGAGCTATATTAATTATACTCTCAACCTAAACAGGACAGGGTATGTTAATTTTATGCATACGTCTGTAACGCATAGAAATATGCGAGTCCGGTATAGGTATAGTACTTAAATTTTTGATATAGCGTCACCTCGTGAGTCGATATATCCATATTTGTCTATCTATCCGTCCATTTGTCCGTCTGTAAGTTATCTGTTAGCAGAAAATAAGAAGAATGACTAAAGGTAATTGCATGAAACTTAGTTCACACATGCACATGGACCCAAGGATCTGTAATATTGAATATTTTTGGAATTATTTTCACTCGAAAATATTAACTAGAAAAATGTGTGACTTAAAGAGTTATGCAGATATTTTAAAAAACCATATGTGAATCATGCGTGTTAGATTGTCGTTGAATAAAAATAACTATATTTTTAACTTTATTTTTTTGTTTATATTTGTTCGATTTTTTATGAATTTGTAAAGTCAATATTTTAATCGATCGGACAATTTTTGTGGTGACCGTGGCATGCAGGTTAAGTGTGTGGCTAAGCATGCTCGGAGCCCAGGTTCGATCCCCAGCCGCGGCGAAAAGTTATTTTCAATAAAAAATTTTTCTGATCGGTCACCACCTCTCTGCAGACAATGGCAAACCTCAGAAAGTAAATAATGCCATGTAAAGCTTCTTGAGAACATGAACTTTAGCCGTTCGGAGTCGGCATAAAACATGTTGGTCCAGTTCTCGGTCAATTGTGTGCAAACATTTAATAACACACACAACACAATTGATCATAAGAAGCTCGGTCAAAGTCCTTTCAAGGGCTGAAATGGCCAATTTGTTTTTTTTTTGTTTGTTTTCGGACAATTTTTGCGACTCCCAGCGCTGCAACTACGAGGTCCTGTTTTTTTCTCTGCCGCCAGTTTGGAGTTCTTTAAAACCATGTTGGAGTGAAAAAAATATTTTTTTGAATTTTTTTCTTCTAATTTGTTCAATTCTCTTCAATAATAAAAAATTTTGGAAAAATTTTTGTTTTTGACTGAGTTATGAATTTAAAAAAAAAGGCCTGTTTTCTCTGCTGCGAATGTCATGTCTCTCCTTAATTCACTGCAAAATATTGAGTAGACAAATGTGTGACTCAAAGAGTTATGCAGATTTTTTACAAATCCATCCGTGAATCATTCGAGTTAGATTACCGTTGAATAAAAATAACTATATTTTTAACCTCTTGTGGCGTTAAGAGGTTTTAAACAGATAAATATATTTCTATAATATGCAGTGGTGACCGTGGTATGCAGGTTAAGTGTGTGGCTTAGCATGCTCGGAGCACGAGTTCGATCCTTAGGAGCGGCAAAAGTTTTTTCAATAAAAAAATTTTTCTGATCGGTCACCACCTCTCTGCAGACAATGGCTAGCCTCAGAGAGTAAGTATTGCCATGTAAAGCTTCTTGAGAACAAAAACTTTAGCCGTTCGGAGTCGGAATAAAACATGTAGGTTCAAATCTCGATCAATTTTGTGCAAACATTTAATAACACAGACAACATAATTGAACATAAAAAGCTCGGTCAAAGTCCTTTCCAGGGCTGAAATGGCCAATTTTATTTTTATGTATTTTAATATGCAGAAAAATAAAGAAAATTGGCAATTTCAGCACTTGAAAGAATTTTGACATTAAATATTTGTACACAATTGATCGAAAACTAAACCCGTATATTTACCAACTCCCTGGTGCGTTTTCATGTTCCATGAAATAATCATACTGATGTCTTTTTTAAACAATTCACAGTGTTGGATTCGATTGGCTCTTAAAAGAAATTTATCGAATATGCAGAAGATATTCATTTTTACTTCTGACTTCAAAGGCTTCTTTTAAGGCATTCTTAACTGAATATATCTAACATCCATAAACTGCATTAGCACAAAACCACCTGTGAATCATGATCGTCAAATTGCAGTTGAATACAAATGACCGTTATTCTTGACTTAATTTTTTTGCAGCAGTATAGCATGCAACGGCACCAAGAATTGCTTAAGTCATTTGAAAAGGATTCGTATAAGGTATGTCGACTGTAAATCCTACTGAGTATACGATTTGCATAATATAAGATATAATTGTAAAGTACTTTTAACAAATAAGCTTATTTACAAAGTTTTGGTATCGTTTTGAGCCACTGAACCTACAAAGCTCAAACTATTTATTTTGAAAAATTAAGGTGTTAAAAGTTCACAGTTGTTTTGCTTTGCTTTGGCACATTAGATGGAATTTATATTTAACTCACATTTTTGTTCACCTTGTTTCACTGCCTAAACGAAAATTGGTTATATCAAAACAAGTTTTTATCACATACTTCTTCTTCTTTTTTTTATAACCAACTTTGCAAGCCTTTTCATACAAACTGCCAAAGATTCAGACACCCAATGACTGAATTAATTTACAAAACTTTTGTTATTGAGTCATAAATAGATAAATTAACTTGGCAACAAGCTCATAACAATTAACTGACCTCCGAACACAAACACACACACTCGCATAATATATAAACAAAAACAAGTAAAGAAAGTCTAAAGTCGGTCTAGGCCGACTATGAAATACCCTAAACCCACTTTTCAAAAACAAAAAATTTTTATTGTAAATGGGCGTCTCCAAGGGCGGATGAAGCCTATATTTTATATGCATTTAAATGTTGATGAAAATTTTACACATACCAAGTTTTATTCCTGTAGCTCACAGTCAATGCCTTTATTGTGCTTTCGCTATGGGAAGTGGGCGTGTTCATGGACGGATTACTTCCAATTTTTGAGCACACCTTAGTTTTGGTATAAAATACATACATACCAAATTTAATTTCTCTATGACAAACATAACCTTATTTATTGAGCTTAAAACTTTTTGGGCTGTATGGGAAATAGGAGTGTCCGTAGGCGGATGACGTCCATTTTTCAAAACCATCTTTGTCTTGTCATAAAAAACATACGTTCCAAATTTTAGCTCTGTAGGTTAAACAGAGGCTTATTTATTGCGTTTTCAATTTTTGGGTTGTATGGGAGGTGGGCGTGTCCGTAAGCGGATGACGTCCATTTTTCGAAGACATCTTTGTGTTTGTATAAAACACATACATATCAAATTTTATTGTTGTAGGCTAATTATGAGCTGAGTTATGCAGTTTTCAATTTTCGCGTTGTATGGCAGGTAGGCGTGTCCGTGGGCGGATGATGTCCACTTTTCAAAACCATCTTTTTTTTGTTACAAAAAACATATGTGCCAAATTTTAGCTCTTTAGGTTAAACACAAGCTTATTTATTGCGTTTTCAATTTTTGGGTTGTATAGGAGGTGGGCGTGTCCGTAAGCGGACGACGTCCATTTTTCGAAGACATCTTTGTGTTTGTATAAAACACATACATATCAAATTTTATTATTGTAGGCTAATTATGAGCTGAGTTATGCAGTTTTCAATTTTCGCGTTGTATGGGAGGTAGGCGTGTCCGTGGGCGGATGATGTCCACTTTTCAAAACCGTCTTTTTTTTGTTACAAAAAACATATGTGCCAAATTTTAGCTCTGTAGGTTAAACAGAGGCTTATTTATTGCGTTTTCAATTTTTGGGTTGTATGGGAGGTGGGCGTGTCCGTAAGCGGACGACGTTCATTTTTCAAAGACATCTTTGTGTTGATATAAAACACATACATACCAAATTTTATTGTTGTAGGCTTTTTATGAGCTGAGTTATGCAGTTTTACATTTTTGCGTTGTATGGGAGGTAGGCGTGTCCGTGGACGGATTCCAAAAATATTCAATAGTGCAGATCCTTGGGTACATGTGACCATGGGTACCAAGTTTCATCCAATTTTCTCAATTCCTTCTTCTTATCCTGTGTATACGGACAACACACAGACGGACGGACGGACGGACGGACATGGATAGCTCGACTCACGTGGTGACGCTGATCAAGAATATATATACTTTTCTATACCGGACTCGCTTCGTTCTGTGCGTTACAAACGTTTGCACAAAGTTAATATACCCTGACCTTTCAGGTTTAGGGTATAAACACACACGCACATAAAATGGTGTTAATATAGATGTTTAGCTAATACAACAACCACAAAACAAGGATAAACTAAATTTCAACTAATTGTGCAAATAATTACAATTGCAATAATTTTTGGTAGAATGTCGAACATTACAGCAAAACGACACCCAAACATTCACTCACACACACACACACCCATACAATGAACATTTATATGGTGAACACACACGCAAACATATTTTAGGCATAGATTTTAATTCGTTACGTTGCTGAATAAACCTCTCCGGGGAGCATTCAACAAAACAAATTAACAAATACAACAAGTTAGTGTTGTTGTTGTTTTTTATCATGTTTTGTAATATATTGTTGTTGTTTTTTTTTTTGTGTGTGCCATGCTACATAAATTGCTGCAAACATTAATGAAGCAAACCACAAACAGGACAACACTGGTTAAACACGCAGAGCGTAACAAACTGTTTAACCGGCTAAGCCAGGTGATACATATAAAAATTAGGGAGAAGAAAAAATAAAAGCATAATAAAATTGTTTTTGGTTAGTTTTGTTGGTCAAACATTATTTGTTGCAAAAGTAACAAGAACAGCAATAAACAAATTTTATTGCTACAACTTTTACTACAGAACTTTTTCCAGAAGCATAAACATTGTATTGGTGTGCTCACACCTAGCTAAAGCCGTTGGTCAACTCCATGAACTGAAAAAATGTAAGAGATCGGAAAATAAAATATTGAGTTGAACCTTTATCTAGCGCAGATATTTTTATTTGAAAGGACAAGGATATTTTTAATACCAAACTTAGCACTGTATTGAGTTTAGCCTTGAAATATGCAGCATTTTTTTGCATTTTTTTTTTTTAATCATTTTTGTTAACAATTTTAATTAAGTTTTGTGTCATGTTTTTTGTTTAATAATTAAAAAAAAAATTTTTAATTAAAACTGATAACCAAAATGCTGCAAAATAGCGAAAATGCGGTGGAAATACATGAAAATATGCAACAAATTGTCTGACACGGTTTTTGTGTGCGCACGAATTGATTTATGCGTGCACAAAAACTGTATGTGTGTGTGTGCAACACCAACAAACCTTGATATACGTGTGTATGTGTGTGCCAATAAATAAACACACACTGTAAATTATGCTTTCAGCAGCGTGTGTTGCACGCACAAATTGCAGCAGCAACAGAACCAACAACAACAGCACCGAATACAATGGCGCATTTGGCAGCAAAATTAAATCGACACCACGCCCCAAAAAAGCCAAACAGCAAAAATAGCAGCGCAAATTTACACTCTTATTGACCCATACAGACGGATATCCAAACCAAGCAGTCAACCGTAACAACCCGACCAACTCAAACAACAATCCAACCGAATCGTTCGAGCCAAGCTAAGCCAAGCCGTTCGAATCAGCCCCTTCATACAGCCAGCCGCCCTGCTGCTCAAAGTTCTCACAAACTCAACATATTGCGCACTCGTAATACAGCTCTTCCAGCCTAGCCGTGCAACACCGCAAAGTATGCAGCAAAAACTAATAAATTTCATATTTATGAAATTGTCAATATGAATCGGTGCAGCTAACGAAAGGAGCAGCAATAACAACAACAACTAAAACAACAACAACAACAACAACAAGAACAGCTACAACATTGTTGCACTAGTAAAACTTTTTATTACATAATGGCCAATGGCGGTCAGATAGACAGACAGACTAACAAACACACAAACAGTCAGATAGATAGCGAGCGAACGAGTCAGACAAGCCTTAGGGACCTACAGCGTTCAGACGATTACACTCAAATGTTACGTTATCCTGCTGGAAGTTGGTTGAAATAAGATTTTCATGCAGTTAAGATACTGTTGGGATGTTGTCATTGTTGTTGTTGTTGCTATTATTGAGTGTGTTGGTGGTGTTGTAACGACTGCTGTTGGTTATTAGGTTGCCGGTTTTTGGCCATAAGTCTCAGCGGGATGTCTTTGGTACAGCACAAGGCAGCAATATTAATACATATATTTATGTCTGATTAAAGGTGAGTTAGTGTGTGTGTGTGTGTAAGAGTTTTATGAGTTGGTATGTAGTTTGCTCATTGGATTTTGTTTACAAACATAAAATATTATATTAAATAGCGTCGAGCAAGAACCTGTACGTGGAGGCAGGCTTTGTGGAAAATTTTGATTATTTTTATCAAAAGTGTTACAGTTACCTTTTGCATATACAATTTGCTCCATAAAAAAAAAAATAATTTTGAACAACAGGGAAATGCCACTGAAATACACGGTCTTACTCGGGCCACTATTAATTGTGCTTAACGTAAATGTGAAACTTTTTATAGAATCCTATTAACAGGTTCTAGTATATGAGACCCATTAAGTCACACGTGTAACCAGGTTTTTAATTTTATATCTGAGTAATTTTAAATGAGTTTTAACTTAACACTAAATAACAACTCAAATAAGCCCTAAGAAATTTGTTAATATATGCGTGTGGCATATGTTTTGTGTGTATTAATCCTCTTGTTCCATTTTCTATAATTTTATCAAAAATAAATTGAAAAATACAGTTAGAAACAGTCCTGAGGGTTAAAATATTCTATAGAAATATTCTTGGTAAATTGGCATATTTCACTATAAGCCAATTTGGCGAAGTAACGAAGCTTAGAGTAACTTCGGCTATTGTGATATGGTCGGGTAATGTGATATACCTGCAAATGAGGTGAGATTTTGATTTTCTATAGCGTATTTTTACAAAAATAACCTTATTATTTTGAAACCCAAATTCGACTATTGTGATATAGTCAAAGTTGGGTAATGTGATATACCATATATTATTACCATATCGATTCATTCCATTCATTTTATACTTTGTGTTATAATTTTGTTAAGTTTTTTCATGCGTATTTGTATTCATTGGATTTTGTTTGTATTTTGGTTTTTTTTTATGTAAATTCCACTGAAAAATAATATTGTATCAACAACATTATTAACACTAAAACACAATTTTTTTTTTTTTCTTTTCAATAACATGGTTTTTGTTAATATTGGTTGATAAAACAATAGATATTGCTGTTGAACACTATTCGGCTAATGTGATATTGGTATATATGGTATATGAATTATTCGAACGTGGTATATCACTTTACCCGCCTATTTCATTAAGGGGAGTTAACAGTTGTAAAACACTGCATAATGCATCAAAACATATCATGTGTAATGCAGTATAAGCTACGGTATGAAAGTTACTAGTTAATTATAAATTTAAATTAATACCATTTAATTTTACACCTATATCACATTACCCGAAGTTACTCTACTTTTATAAAGCAAAATAGTAACTTTACGATAATATAATGTTAAAACTTCATTCTTTGAAGAAATACAGCATCTTAAAGTATGCAATGAATGCCTTCAGAAAACAGTAAATTGTATAGAAACACATTCTATGTCGATTGCATACTTTTAGGCACTGTAATTCTTCAGCTCATAACTTTCAACAGCATGTAAATAAAAAGGAATTATTTTTGTGCAGAAGTCAGTTCTAGACAAACCAAAAGTTACTCATAAAGCCTTACTATGAATTGGAAAAGGTTGTTTCCATTTCTAAAATAAAGCTCATGAACTTTTGTAAAATTTTTAATGAAAATTTCTGCATCAACCGTCAATGTTCATGAGTATAATAAAAAAAAAAAACAGTAAGAAATTATCTTCGACTGGGCCAAAGTCAAAATACTGTACAGCCATGTTGAAGTATGTTCGAAATTAGTTTAGTAGATATTATTGTGATGACGTCATTTTGTATTTTTGTATTTTCAAGATAGTGATAGTTTTCATTTAATTTTTCAAATTACAAACTTAGAATACATTTTAATTATCAAGTGAATGTAGTTATATATGCCAAGTGAATAAGTACACTGAAAAAAAAAAAAATGAGCTTACAATTAAACACAATGTTTTCAAAAAGATATTATGTTAATTTCCTTTTTTCCATATATTTTTCAAAAATTTTAAACACTTTTGCTCTTACTTTGACGAAATTTGTTGCAAGCTATTTTTTAAAGACATAATTCGTCAAATAAATAACAATTGTCGTCAATTTCAAAACATATTTTTTTCAGTGTACATTAATTTTTGTTGAATATAAGAAGGGTTTTTTTATTTTGATGATGACACTTGCGATGAGGGGTAGGAAAAGTATTCAGTAGGTTTTGCTGAAGTTCAAACTCAGCATTCACTTTCTAAGTTAAAGCTTATGAGTCAAATTTGAAGTAATTAGATTGAATTGTATTGGAATATTAAGAGATTTTCAGTTATTATGACGTCACTTTGTATGGGAGGTAGGCGTGGTTTTCATTTGGCTTATTTCATTTTTGTAGTCAGGCAAAATTTCAAGTCATTTAATTATTTTTGTGGTATTTAAAGCTTTTTTATCGTTTTGATAAAGCGACTTTGTGTGTGAGGTGGGCGTGGTTTTCATCCGATTAAGTCCGTTTACAAAATATTTACATTTTTCATTGGCTTGGCTAAATCAACGCAGCTGGTAATGGTGAACAGGAATATATGTAGACTTTTCCATACCTGTCGCGCCACTTTTTGAATTTCCAAGCAAAAATTATTTGAACTACGAGGGATATTTTTTAAGAAACATATGCATAGAATATTTAAACTCTCTAGAACTACTTTTTGTGGCATTTTTGAAACGCTATTTGGCCAAAAAAGTTTTTTAAAATATGGCATATTTTACAAAAATACTTTCCATTACATTTTACTAAAGGTTTTGGAACACCACAATTATGTCAAAAGCATATCTTAAGAAGATTTCTTATGCACTGAATCAAAAAGTACACGATTATTATGAATTTTTACATCATCTTCATGAATTGCATGCATGCATTTTGGTTCAGTACCACTAGACTACATGAGTCACATGAACTATTTATGTTACCAATGCACAAATTACAGAAAAGAAAAAAAAAAAACATGAGCATGAATATTTCATAAGCTTAGTGTTTTACAATTCATAAAGTGTGTGTACAAGATACACGAGCAATTTAAAAAAATTTCGTAAATGCCATCAAAAAACCAAGGGCGGCATGCATCATTCATAATTTTTGTGAACAAAATTCATAAAATGCATGTACAAATACGAGGAGAGCAAGAACAAAAACGCATGAACCTCATGTATATATTCAAGGGCAACTTGAACTACTTTATGGTTTTAATAAACGAAATTCATTTTATCCACGTACAAACTCAACGACAGCAAGAAAAGTTCATAAAATATAGGTTTTAAACTTCAAATTCAACCTTTAAAATTTCAAATTAAACTTTTACCAAAACAAGTTTAACTTTCTACTAATCAAAAACAAAAAATTTTTTTTATTTCAATTGAAACTTTTACACTTCACATCCAACTTGAACATTGGTATGATTAATGGGTTAAAAGTTGAAATTTTACAAAGACAGCAAATCGGCGTAATGAAATTTTGTGAGAAATGAAAGATCAGAAAATCTAGAGATAAAGTTAGCTGTTTGGCGTAGCTGTAGAAAAATCTGAATGCATTTTTCTCTAGGACTTGTATCATTTTTATCAAAGATGATTTTATGGATCGATGTTTTGTAAGATCAGCTTTACAATGGTATTTCTAACTAAAATTTGTTTTTTCCTGTGACTTATCTGGATTTGAATGTAAACTCTTAAATTATTTCTTCATCATTAAATTTAGAGTATTTTTGCAGACCACTAATGTGACCGCCTGAAAAAAGCTGGCTTTCGGAATACCATAGTTATTCATCTTAGTTGGTTGTTCGTCTTAGTGGCAGCCGTGGTTGTGCGTGCTAAGTGTGTGGCGTGCGAACCAACGGATTCCGAGTTCAAACCACACCTGGACCAAAAGTTTTTTCAATTTAAGTAAATAATGTCATGTAAAGCTTCTTGAGAATATGAACTTGAACCGTTCGGAATCGGCATAAAACAAGTATATCCAGTTCACGGTCAGTTGTGTTCAAGCTCGTTAAAAATCCTTACAAGTCAAATGGCCAATTTGTTGTGTTTTTTTGTAAATCTTAAAAAAAAATATTTATTTTATTGGATGATATTTCTCTTACTAATTTATTTTTTATTTTATTTGTGGTGACTGTGGCATGCAGGTTAAGTGTGTGGCTTAGCATGATCGGAGCCAGAGTTCGATCCCCAGTCGCGGCGAAAAAGTTTCTTCGATAAAAAAGTTTGTAATCATCGTTTTTTTTATTTTTTAAAACAGCCATACAGCTCTAAAGTCACCATTTGTACTCATTGACAAATCAACTCATATAATTCACAGATAGTATTGTACAATATTTGTTGAAGGCATGCGTTCTTGTCACTCAGAATAGTTATTTTTTATAACATACCTTAAACCAAATAAATCATGCCTAAAGCATCTAAAGATAGAACAGAAAACTTTTACTTGTTCTCCCTAAAATTTGGCAAAATAAAAATTTTATATCAGTATCTCAACAGCATCAAGAATTGTGTTAGATTTTTTGTCCAAAAAATACCTTTTTGAACTCTCTGCACTGTGATTTTAGGCATCTTTTAACTCAAAGCCTTCAACATATTCTGGCTTAAATCAATAAAGCAAGCTAACATCGTTATAGACTTTTTCCAAAAAGGATTGTCTAGCCATTTTTGCACAAAATATTATGAAAAATAACTTTTTTTTTAGCATCTAAATATGTAGAAACTTCAAACGAAAAACCGCAAAAAAGCAAACAAATGCTAGCAAATCAAATAATGATAATCGCTTAAGGACATGCAACATTTTTCTACTCAAACATCATCTTCAAAGTTTCAATAAATCACTTAAAGACGCCTGAATGGAGAGAGAGAAAGAAAGAAAAAGTATAAAAAAAACAAACCAAAACGAACGAAATTGAAACGAAATGTCAAAATAGACAAAAGAACTGCCACATATAAGTGGGGGAGAAGAGTGTGTTACACACAGGGGTGCTGGTGTTGGTGTCAGGGTGTTGGCATTGGCATTGATGGTGTTGATGGCTGTGCGTTAGTGCCATTAGCACGAATTTGAAGAGCATTAAGAGCTCTACGAGCAGCAGCAAGTCATTGACATTGGCCAACAGCTGAGTAAATTGGCAACAGCAGAGCATAAAAAAGCAAAAACCAAAACTGCTAAGCAAGAATTTTCATTTTTTTCTTATTTCTTTGCTTTAGTGCTTTGTTGGTTTTATATTGCCGGACTGTGTGCTTCAGCTGACAGCTACTCATATTTCAATGCAAGCAGTTGTTGCTACAAGCAAAGTTCTACACAGTCAAAACAATTTGAACAAAACTAAACCAAAAACAACAAAAAAATACTTGCGACGAATTGTTGTAGCTGAAAGCAAGGATGGATATTGCTGCGTTGCAACTAATGCTGTGCTTTGTCGCAAAATAGTTTAACATAAATCAAGCGTAAAGCGCTACAAATTCCTGCAGCAGGATTGAAGTTTCAGCTCAAGCTTTTGATAGCCATAACGTTAAGAGGTGAGGATGACAACGAAAAAGAAACGGATTTCAATTTCTAAAGTTTTTCCGCTCGAAAAGAAGTTATAATAAAAAAAAAAATCTAACAAGAAAAAATCTAACAACAAAGCGCAGGACATTCATCTTAAAATGCATTGTGCTGTGTAGCTTTTGTCCTTAGATGCCGTAATTGCGGCAAATGAAAAAATACTGCAGACAATCTTGTAGAACAGTTACGAAATAAATACTTTGTCGCTACATCTACGTTTGTGCTTTATTTTTCTTATTTTTCATATTATTTTTCTTTTCAAAAGGAAAACTACCTAACTGTTTTGTCTAACGGAAATTTTATAGCTATCACAAAAGGAAAATAGTTCAAATAACAAATCAACCTGACAGAGAGCTCATTTTGTTTCAAGCCTGAGGTGCTTTTAAGCATGTCTAGCCAATATCATGAATAGTTCGTTTTTTGCCATTAAAAGTTTGCTTGAAACAGCAAAACAGATCAATTTCAATCATTGCGCTGAAAATCTACGAAGTTAACATCAGCAAAACGTTTCAGGATACTCACAACAAAATTTTAGTCATAGAATTTCAAAAAGAACGTTGATATTTCTAGAGTTAAATGAATAACTAGACTTGACTTAAGAAGTTTAAAAAAGAAAAACAGAAAAATAAAACACTTTAAAAATTTGAATAATTTCCTTTCAGTTATTCTAACCTATTATAAATTAAAAACGCTTGGAAAATAAACAACGACAAAAACTGCACTGTTGCCAAGCTGATATATTCATAAGACAGAGACAAACACTGCCCAAATTCGCCTACACACCGCCACACACACACACACACACGACTATACTCGCTGCAGTCAAATTGCAACATCCTTGTATGTATATCGTTCATGTACCAACAAATATACGAATATGAATAGCTATAAAATTATTTGCATAATCAAGTTGCATAGAAAATTATTAGCGTCAGGATAACACACGAATAAATTAAACACCCAGTGAGGTGAGCAAGAGTGACCATCAACCAAGCCAAGGATAAGAATACCGTGCTGTTGATTGTTGCCTTGCGATCTTCTGCTGTTGCCTTGGCTTGCTGGTAGATAAGTAAATAAGCCAAATTAATAACCATATGTTTGTACAAAATTGATATTAAATACAATTCAAATAAGAAGCGCTCGCCGACTTTATGTCGTTTGCAAGGACTTACGTGATATCAGAGACGATTATAACACCAATTGTTGGTATTGGTGTTGTTGTTGTTGTATTTGTGCTAGCAATTAGACACGCATATCAAATGCTTGTTTGCTCGGTATTTATGTTTTATTTGCATCCTTGTTGTTTGCGCAATTGTTAGCCAAATAAGACTCAGACTTGCAGGATATTTTAAGCTATAGAGCAAGCACTTTTGCTTATTTACTGATGTTGTTTTTGTTGTTGTTTTTGTTGTTGTTGTTGCAGGTGTTATTAAGAATGGAAATATTCTACAAATTATACAAATCTGTTGATAGTAATTCAATCTATCTATCTAGCCAATTGCCATTAAGTTAGTTGGACAGGCTTCAGTTCAGTTGTGAGCTTGTCATTCGAAGAGTAGCTGCAAAAGTGTTCTACGCTCGACTACTGGCTGAAATAGCTGCATTATGCTTTGATTGCCTGATATTTGGCATAATTTGTCGTTGACCTATCTATGTGTGTGACTATAAATTAGCTCATTTATGACATTTGCCTTGTTTTTGTATTAATTTGTGTTGATTTATGATTGTTGCGCTTATTGGTAAGGATAACGTGTGGAGCACTGGGTTAATTAAACAAATTTTGATTTAAAATCATGAGAAGCAGCTTAAATTACGCATTACAACTGTACTTTAACGGAGGACATGACATTGGCCGTTTTTTTAAATCGACTTTTTGTTCTACTTTTGTATTTTAGTAAAAATTCTTAAGATTCTAAGAAAATGGAAAAATTCCAACGGGTTCAAAAAAATACAGCCGGATAAGTAAAAGCGCATTTTTATTTTTCCTTGCATTTTTCTTTGTTCACAAACTTTGAACGCGTTTATCTCGAAACAATGTTAATTTTTTGGCGAAATTTTTTTTTTGTATTTTTTTAAAACTTGATTCGCTATCGTATGACACGAGCTTTTTTTCTATTCTTTAGATTTTTTTATGAATATTTAAAGTCAATATGTTTTCCGAAAAAACACACATTCAAATTTGGAACATCACCAAAAATTGCAAAAAAAAATTACAAAAAAGCTTTTGTCATACGATTATCAAATTTGTAAAGATTTAAAAAACTCATTTTTTCTCCAGATCGACAATTTTTGCGACTCCCAGCGCTGCAACCACGAGACGCCGTTTTTTTCTCTGCCGCGAGTTTGGAGCTCTATAAAACCAAGTTGGAGTGAAAAATATATTTGTTTGAATTTTTTTCTTGTAACTTGTTCAATTCTCTACAATAATAAAAAAATAATAAAAATTTTGGAAAAATTTTTGTTTTTGACTGAGTTATGAATTTTAAAAAAGATCTGTGTTCTCTGCCGCGAATGTTATGTCCCTCTTTAAGCCATAAAAGTATGAAAAATTCAAATAGATTTTAGTTGAAGTTTGTTTTGAAAAATTTTCTTTTCCAATTTTTTTTGGAAAATGAACATGAACATGAGAACATGAAAATGAACATGAACATGAAAATGAACATGAACATGAACATGAGAATGAACATGAACATGATATTGTCATTGACATTGACATTGACATTGACATTGGCATTGACATTGACATTGACATTGACATTGACATTGACATTGACATCGACATCGACACCGACTTCGACATTAACACTGACATCGACACCGACTTCGACATTAACACTGACATCGACATTAACACTGACATCAACTTCCACTTCAAAATCGACATTGAAATTGATATCGACTTTGACATTGACACCAAAATTGAAATTGAAATTGAAATTGAAACTGAAATTGAAATTGAAATTGAAATTGAAATTGAAATAGAAATTGAAATTGAAATTGAAATTGAAATTGAAATTGAAATTGAAATTGAAATTGAAATTGAAATCGAAATTGAAATTGAAATTGAAATTGAAATTGAAATTGAAATTGAAATTGAAATTGAAATTGAAATTGAAATTGAAATTGAAATTGAAATTGAAATTGAAATTGAAATTGAAATTGAAATTGAAATTGAAATTGAAATTGAAATTGAAATTGAAATTGAAATTGAAATTGAAATTGAAATTGAAATTGAAATTGAAATTGAAATTGAAATTGAAATTGAAATTGAAATTGAAATTGAAATTGAAATTGAAATTGAAATTGAAATTGAAATTGAAATTGAAATTGAAATTGAAATTGAAATTGAAATTGAAATTGAAATTGAAATTGAAATTGAAATTGAAATTGAAATTGAAATTGAAATTGAAATTGAAATTGAAATTGAAATTGAAATTGAAATTGAAATTGAAATTGAAATTGAAATTGAAATTGAAATTGAAATTGAAATTGAAATTGAAATTGAAATTGAAATTGAAATTGAAATTGAAATTGAAATTGAAATTGAAATTGAAATTGAAATTGAAATTGAAATTGAAATTGAAATTGAAATTGAAATTGAAATTGAAATTGAAATTGAAATTGAAATTGAAATTGAAATTGAAATTGAAATTGAAATTGAAATTGAAATTGAAATTGAAATTGAAATTGAAATTGAAATTGAAATTGAAATTGAAATTGAAATTGAAATTGAAATTGAAATTGAAATTGAAATTGAAATTGAAATTGAAATTGAAATTTGACTAAAAATTGACTTTGACTTTGACTTTGAATTTGACTTTGAATTTGACTTTGACTTTGACTTTGACTTTGACTTTGACTTTGACTTTGACTTTGACTTTGACTTTGACTTTGACTTTGACTTTGACTTTGACTTTGACTTTGACTTTGACTTTGACTTTGACTTTGACTTTGACTTTGACTTTGACTTTGACTGTGACTTTGACTTTGACTTTGACTTTGACTTTGACTTTGACTTTGACTGTGACTTTGACTTTGACTTTGACTTTGACTTTGACTTTGACTTTGACTTTGACTTTGACTTTGACTTTGACTTTGACTTTGACTTTGACTTTGACTTTGACTTTGACTTTGACTTTGACTTTGACTTTGACTTTGACTTTGACTTTGACTTTGACTTTGACTTTGACTTTGACTTTGACTTTGACTTTGACTTTGACTTTGACTTTGACTTTGACTTTGACTTTGACTTTGACTTTGACTTTGAATTTGACTTTGACTTTGACTTTGACTTTGACTTTGACTTTGACTTTGACTTTGACTTTGACTTTGACTTTGACTTTGACTTTGACTTTGACTTTGACTTTGACTTTGACTTTGACTTTGACTTTGACTTTGACTTTGACTTTGACTTTGACTTTGACTTTGACTTTGACTTTGACTTTGACTTTGACTTTGACTTTGACTTTGACTTTGACTTTGACTTTGACTTTGACTTTGACTTTGACTTTGACTTTGACTTTGACTTTGACTTTGACTTTGACTTTGACTTTGACTTTGACTTTGACTTTGACTTTGACTTTGACTTTGACTTTGACTTTGACTTTGACTTTGACTTTGACTTTGACTTTGACTTTGACTTTGACTTTGACTTTGACTTTGACTTTGACTTTGACTTTGACTTTGACTTTGACTTTGACTTTGACTTTGACTTTGACTTTGACTTTGACTTTGACTTTGACTTTGACTTTGACTTTGACTTTGACTTTGACTTTGACTTTGACTTTGACTTTGACTTTGACTTTGACTTTGACTTTGACTTTGACTTTGACTTTGACTTTGACTTTGACTTTGACTTTGACTTTGACTTTGACTTTGACTTTGACTTTGACTTTGACTTTGACTTTGACTTTGACTTTGACTTTGACTTTGACTTTGACTTTGACTTTGACTTTGACTTTGACTTTGACTTTGACTTTGACTTTGACTTTGACTTTGACTTTGACTTTGACTTTGACTTTGACTTTGACTTTGACTTTGACTTTGACTTTGACTTTGACTTTGACTTTGACTTTGACTTTGACTTTGACTTTGACTTTGACTTTGACTTTGACTTTGACTTTGACTTTGACTTTGACTTTGACTTTGACTTTGACTTTGACTTTGACTTTGACTTTGACTTTGACTTTGACTTTGACTTTGACTTTGACTTTGACTTTGACTTTGACTTTGACTTTGACTTTGACTTTGACTTTGACTTTGACTTTGACTTTGACTTTGACTTTGACTTTGACTTTGACTTTGACTTTGACTTTGACTTTGACTTTGACTTTGACTTTGACTTTGACTTTGACTTTGACTTTGACTTTGACTTTGACTTTGACTTTGACTTTGACTTTGACTTTGACTTTGACTTTGACTTTGACTTTGACTTTGACTTTGACTTTGACTTTGACTTTGACTTTGACTTTGACTTTGACTTTGACTTTGACTTTGACTTTGACTTTGACTTTGACTTTGACTTTGACTTTGACTTTGACTTTGACTTTGACTTTGACTTTGACTTTGACTTTGACTTTGACTTTGACTTTGACTTTGACTTTGACTTTGACTTTGACTTTGACTTTGACTTTGACTTTGACTTTGACTTTGACTTTGACTTTGACTTTGACTTTGACTTTGACTTTGACTTTGACTTTGACTTTGACTTTGACTTTGACTTTGACTTTGACTTTGACTTTGACTTTGACTTTGACTTTGACTTTGACTTTGACTTTGACTTTGACTTTGACTTTGACTTTGACTTTGACTTTGACTTTGACTTTGACTTTGACTTTGACTTTGACTTTGACTTTGACTTTGACTTTGACTTTGACTTTGACTTTGACTTTGACTTTGACTTTGACTTTGACTTTGACTTTGACTTTGACTTTGACTTTGACTTTGACTTTGACTTTGACTTTGACTTTGACTTTGACTTTGACTTTGACTTTGACTTTGACTTTGGCTTTGACTTTGACTTTGGATTTCGACATCGACTTCGACTTCGGCCTTGTCATCGATTGCATGAAGTTCAGAATTTCTGATGGTTTCTGTGACATGCTTTTATAAGATTCTCTTCAGCTTTCGTGGAATTCTGCGCATCATTTCATTCCCATTTTCATGAAAACGAAGTTATTTTATAGAAGAGAATTTTAATAAAAGAAATCAATTAATTGCTTCAACAATTTTAATCAAAATCTGCAAACGAACTAAGTAATAAAATGTTCTTTGCTCAAATAAATTCAACCAATATTCTCGCCAACTGATAAGAATTCACAACGCAGACGAGCTCAATGAGGTTAAAGTCAATTATTAGCGCTCCTGACCTCGCAAGTGTGCAAGTGTAAGATTGCACAGGTGTGTGTGTGTGTGGTGTGTTTGTTAGAGCATACATAAAATTGAAGTATAGGTCGATTGCAACAGTTTTAGCCACCTGCGTCATAAAATATAAACAAGTGCAAGCGATAAAAACTTTTTCTACAACGTCGTACCGCCCCACCCACTCACTACACGAAGCACACTAAAACTCGCAGCAGACCATTTGCAAAAATATACACACACATATAAATAAACACATGTTAGCCATATATATATAAACATATTGTTGTTTGTGTTTGAATTGCTCAATGTTGCTGCGACGTGGTGTGATATTTATTTGTATGTATTTGTGTATGTTTATTTTTTTAATTTTCTTTACCTTATTTTTATGTTGTTCCATTTATATGACTCGTTTCAATGTTTGTCGACATGGTCGTAAATTTTTCGCTAGTCAGATAATTGCACTTCAGAAGTTTTTGTTTTTTTTTTTATGTATTTTTTATTTTGCACAGCAATTTATTAAAACTTGACAAGGACGGGCACATGACCGTGTGTGTGTGTGGGTGTCTTGCTACAATGCAACCTTTGTCACACATATACACAACGCGCACCAATACCAACATTATTGTCCGCGCAAAATCTTTATCCGCAAGTTCAACCGGAAGTCCACTAAAGCTCAGCACTTTGCTGCCGTCACCTGCTGCTGCTTTGTTGCTGCTCCTGCTGCAACAGCTACTGAATTAAATAATTTAATTTTAATTTGTTGGCATTGGTTGGCTCTACAAGATTGTTGTGTCTCTGACTTTGTGTATGTGTGTTGGCGTGTCTGCGTTTGTTTAATAGATGTAGCAAAAAATCAATTGAGCGCGCGCAATTTTACGCCAAGGATTTATTTATTGGCTGCAATTAATTTTTATGCGCAACATTGGTCAGCTTTTTAATTATTGTGTTTGATTTTTCTCGTTAAGTATTTTTTATTGTTGCTACCTCGGTTGTCTGTTGTTGTTTTAAATAAGAGCAAGTTGTGTGCTTACAAAAAGCAAGTTTTAATGCTGGATTAATTTATTTCATTGGCCTTCCTACGATTACTAAAGCAAGAATTGCGTCGACTTAAAGGTGGCAACTGTGAAACTCATGTATTTAAACGACAAGAAATATAAATAACCATGGCATCAACTTTGTAAAGAAAGTAATTTGAGCCAGCTAAGGCTCCGATTTGTGTGTTTTCCATTTTGTCGAGTTCGAGTATCGATGTTGATGATTTGCTTGATACTTTAAGCTAAGCGATAAATTTTTAGATTTAATATAAGAATGAAGGATGGATACACTTTATTAAAAATTTTTTATCAATACTTTAAACTGTGACTGTGGGACTTATTTATTTACAGCAAATACTTCAAGGATTCTTCAGTCAACGGACTTTAAGCAAGTTGCACGCATGATTAAACAATATTGAATAAAAGTTTATTAGTATCAAAACTTAAAAGTTAATCAACTTAGAAGGAAATTTTGATATCATCAAAATATTTATATCTTAAAACAGCCTCATAGTAGAATTCGATATAAAAACAGAGGTAATGACTCAGTTTGCTCAACTGAACCAATATGGCCGATAAACTCAACGGGATCAGCGGGTTCAAGTGAGTCCATGTATTAGGTAAATGGGATCAGTTGGATCAATGGGTTAATTTTCGTCAATTGGCTCCATTAGTTTAAAAGGCTCAATTGGAATAAGGTGCTCAAAGATATCAATTAGCTCGATTTCATCAATGGCCTCAATTTGATTGATAGGCTCAATAGGAACAACGGCCTCAATTGAGTCGATAAGCTACATTCAATGTGTTAATTGAATGCTCAATTTGGCTCAATTGGGTCAATGGACACATTTGTGTTTATAGACTCCATGGTTTCAATAGAATTCATTTGTTTAATGAACTCAATTGGATCGATGCGCTCGATTGAATCAATGGGCTCAATTTGGACAATGGGCTCCATTGGGTCAATAGGCTCGTTTAAGTGAACTTATTAGTAGGGTCAACTGGATCAGTAGACCTAATTGGGACAATGGACTCAATTGTGTTTATGCCCATGAACATAGTCATGGACAAAATCAAGGCAATGGGCCCAAATAGGTCGATGGAACCATTTGGAACCATTTGGGACCATTTGGAACCAATCGTAGCAACAGGCTCCGTTAAGTCATGGGCTCAATTGGATTAATTGGAACAATTTGCTCAATTGGCTCAATTGGGTCAGTTGGCTTAATTGGGTCAATGGGCTGAATTGAGACATTGGGCTCATTGGTTCAATTAATTCAATTTATTAATTTGAATTAATTTATTTAATTGCTACATAATTTACAGCACATTTTCGTTGTGCTTCAGGCAATAACAAGACCATGTTGTTACGTGCCTAAATCGTTTCGCTGTAAAAGGGATTCAATTAAATCAATTAACGGCACCAGACAAAAAAAGGAAAAAGAAGAAAGGGAGTAAAAGTTTTTTTTTTAAACAAATCTCATTTAATTTTGTTCATCAGATAAAACACGATGAGGAATTGTGTCCATTGCAGATCACCATTTTCGAAGGTGTCGAGTCTTTCCTTTCCAAAAAATCGAGTCTTTCCTTAAACTTGGTCAAAGATTGCTATATTTACAAGGATTTGTTTTAGGGCCTTTTATAAATTCCATCGTATTCGATTCTTTTGAGCCCGAAAGCTCAAATTTGGGTTCAAGACCTAAACTTTTTTCTAAATAATTTTTTTTTTTAAATCAAATTTTTTTTTTAATCAAATGAAATTTTTAAAATTGTGCGTATGAATTCAAAATGAAGATCGCATGATAACTGTTTTTGAAAAAAAATTTCATATATCATGAAATATTTTTTTATATATTTTTTTTTTTAATTTTAAAAGTAGGGCTTAGACCTAAGAAATATTAAAAAGCCAAGATAATTTTTTTTTTTTTGTTGGATTATATTACGTGTACCTTGCGAAAGACCTAAAACTTATATAAATATATATATTTTTTTCCTGTTTTAAAAGAGGGAAAAAGAAGACAATGAATAGTTTTTAAATTATATCATATATAAAAGTTTAATACAGTTGACCCAGGTTTAAGATTTAGAAAAATAATTTTTTGTTTTTTTAGATGGTTTTCAAGGAAGAATCAGATATTGTGATCACGGGCATGGAGGACATAAAATTTAAAAATTATTAATATATAGTCAATATTAAGATCTCAAGAAAACGATTTTTTAAGCAAAGAATCATATATGAAGATTAAATATAGTTTACCTGTGTTCAAGACCTTAAATTAAGGAAAATTGACTATGCATTTTGGTTTCAAAAAAATTATGATACATAATTGATTTGATTTTGGTTCAAGACCAAGAAAAGTTTTGGAAATTTTTTTATATTTTTTTTTTTTAATTTTAAAAGTCGTGAACTTAAGAAACATTAAAAGGTTAAGGTAATTTTTTTTTTTGTTGGATCGAATTACTTCAAAATTAAGAATTTTTAATAGAATCTGGAACGCAGAGCTTCAATTGTTAGACCTTGCACCAGTCACCAGTTTAACAGACATGCTGAAAGATATATTATTACGAAGTTATTTGGGAAATTTACGAAGTTATTTGATTTATAGGATCTAAATTTGAGCTGAAAATTTATTCATAACGATAAAAATTTCAGGATATTAGGTTAATTAAGGTTAAGTACAAATATAAGTAAAAATATTCGATTTTGAAAAAATTTTAAGATTCTGTATACATCAATATCTATGACTTGCGAGCACAAATATGTAGTTTACAGCTCAAGTGCTTATTTTCACGGAAAAGGACCAAAAAAATGTGCAGACTGAACCTTAAAATTAGCAAAAAAAGGCAATTTTTCGAGTACATAACCTCAAATTTCTCAGAAACCTGACACGAAGACTCAAAATTAGCTAAAAAAAAAATTGTTTTCGAGTACATAATCTGAAGTATTTCAGAATCCTGACACGAAATCTCCATTTTGACTTTTGATTCCGGTTTTACGCAGCAAATTACTTTGCTTATGAGCTGCCCAACATCAATCATTGCACCATTTTATAGTAAAGCTGTGTTCTTACAAAACAAAACTATGAAATTTTAATATTTAAAAAAATCCCATTAAAAACTCAAGCATTTCTTGTTTTAAAATCAAGTAAATGTGTGTTTTTTTTTATAAAAAAAATATTCTTTAGCTCACATTTATATATTTAACTCGAATAGGATAAAAGATTCACATATCATTAAGCAGCGAATTTTCAGTGAATTAAAGAATTAATGGACAACATTAAGAACACAACAACAACAACGTTAACAAACATTTTCTGTTTATTTATAACAATAATATTTCAATAATTCCATTATTTTTAATATTATTGAAACAATATTTTGCAAATAATTAACATGCAACAAATGAACAATTGTGCAGTGAAGATAACACAAGCAATGTTTACATTATGTGCATGTTATATTATTAATAATTATTAATTATGTCTGACGCTTAATTGGAAAAAATTAAGTTTTATTGAAAATAGCAATAAAAGCATAAAAATATTAAAAAGTTCAAGAAATAAAAGGCGTTAAAAGCTAGGCAATTAATAAAGTTAAAGTTTAAAGAGGCTGTTATGAAGAGCATTAAATTTGTTGTGATGATAGTTAAAGATTTTGGCAGCTATTATTGAAAGCCATGCATTTTAAGTTGAGAAAATTTTACTATTGAAAATTTTTGCAAAAAATGCATTAAAAGACTATTTTAAGATTTTCTTTATATTTGAGGCAATTTCAGCAAAGAAGCAACTGAGATTATTTCAATGAACGTTTAAAACTTTTGAAATTATTTCATCCAGTTAAAACATAAAAAAAAAAACATATTGTAAAATCTCTTAGAACAAGCTTTGGTTCATCGCAGTCTCAAACAAAACAAAAAACAACAAAACCCTTTTTTACTATATCCTTTTTTAGTTTATTTTATTTTATACCAAAAAACTTATATTTTATATTTTTCTTTTGTTTAGAATGATTTAAATAGACACACCTAAAAGCATGCAATAAATTTATTTTGCGTAAGCTTTGAGGCGAGTTTAATTTTAGGCAAAAATTTTCAATTGATCTTTTTAAAGCTCAATTGAAATTGTTAGTCGAAATAAAAATTAGCTTTAATTTATATTTTTTTACAAAAATCCCTCAAATTATGCAATAAAATTTTTATGTCACATGCAATATGTTAAATACATATTTATATAACTGCGTTGAATTTTATGACGAAACACCTTTTTAACAACATCAACAATAAAACCACAATTTTACAGACAACAATTATCAGATCATGATTAAAATTGCAAAATAGCAATTAATAATGATTTGCATAAATAATGACAACAACAACAACACTAACAAACAACAGCATAAGTCGTTTTAATTGACATTTGGTGATAATTTTTGGCGAGGTGAAAGAGTTGATGAGCTAATTTGACACAGATGTCAGAATGCTAAATGCTAAAATAACGATTTAATCAATAATGAAAACGACAAAAATAACACAAATTGTAAAAAAACATTTTTAAAATAATATTGTTAAAATTTTAATAAAATTTGTAAATTTATTTTAACAGAAAATATTCAAAATAACACAAAATAATATATTATGCTTAAGTATATCTATTAAAAATTAAATATAACAAAACAAACTAATAACAACCACAGCAAACGACAGTAAATGCCTAAGACACATACACAAAAACATACACAAGCAAGTCGACCAAGAAACAGTTACTTTAAATATTAATATTAAGAATCCTAAAATTCAACAAAACAAGCAATAAAATGTCTGCATCACACAAACAAACATACACCACATAAGCTTATAAAGGAGTAGCGCACAAAAGAGCTTCACACATGCATGTATATGTGTGTGTGTATTAGTGTGCATATCAAAGATCTGCAGTTGCCAAAAGTGGGCGTCAACATGTTGTGTAACATGTAGCTGTCAGAGTTAATGTTAATTTGCTTGTATCTGTGTGAAGAGTTCAACACCTATACAGAAAAGTTCAAAATTATTAACACACATAAAAGTGTAACAGCAGCAATAGGAACAACAAAAAATAAAAACATGAATTTTTGATATATATTCTAAACTGACCTCAAAAGGCGATGGAGCGAACCACCTGCACAAACACATGCAAACATTAATATTGGTGTATGTGTGGCCGACTGTTATAGCAGCAATTTGTGTTAACTTCCGTTTCCGTTTTAAATTTGTGTGAATGTTTTTGTGAAGTTAAAAAAAAACGTAAACATTAAAAATGCACTTAATAACATGTGTGAGTAGGTGTGTGTGGTTGCAAATTTATTAATGCAAGTGTGGATGTGGCTCGAAAACGTGTTTTTGGCAACAACCGCTCGTTGGCTGAATTGCGTTAATGTACTTGTTGTTGTTGTGGTTGTGGTATTAGCGTCAACTTTTATACTTTTTAAACAAACGATCAATACTTAGCCAATGAGTGTGAAAATATATAAATACATAATGTGAAAATAATATTACAAATACACAAATAAATTATTAAAAAATTAATATTTAAAAAAAACAAATTTTAGAATTTGACATTTTAAAAATTTAAAATTTAAAATTTAAAATTTAAAATTTAAAATTTAATATTTAAAATTTAAAATTTAAAATTTAAAATTTAAAATTTAAAATTTAAAATTTAAAATTTAAAATTTAAAATTTAAAATTTAAAATTTAAAATTTAAAATTTAAAATTTAAAATTTAAAATTTAAAATTTAAAATTTAAAATTTAAAATTTAAAATTTAAAATTTAAAATTTAAAATTTAAAATTTAAAATTTAAAATTTAAAATTTAAAATTTAAAATTTAAAATTTAAAATTTAAAATTTAAAATTTAAAATTTAAAATTTAAAATTTAAAATTTAAAATTTAAAATTTAAAATTAGGTAGAAAAAATTTAAAATTTTTAAAATTGTAAAATTTAAATTTAAAATTTTAAATTTAAAATAAGGTAGAAAAAATTTTAAACTATTTTAAATTTTAAATTTTAAATTTTAAATTTTAAATTTTAAATTTTAAATTTTAAATTTTAAATTTTAAATTTTAAATTTTAAATTTTAAATTTTAAATTTTAAATTTTAAATTTTAAATTTTAAATTTTAAATTTTAAATTTTAAATTTTAAATTTTAAATTTTAAATTTTAAATTTTAAATTTTAAATTTTAAATTTTAAATTTTAAATTTTAAATTTTAAATTTTAAATTTTAAATTTTAAATTTTAAATTTTAAATTTTAAATTTTAAATTTTAAATTTTAAATTTTAAATTTTAAATTTTAAATTTTAAATTTTAAATTTAAAATTAATAAAATTTTTAAATAAAAATAAAATTTTAAATTTAAAATTAATAAAATTTAAAATTTAAAATTTAACATTTAAAATTTAAAATTTAAAATTTAAAATTTAAAATTTAAAATTTAAAATTTAAAATTTAAAATTTAAAATTTAAAATTTAAAATTTAAAATTTAAAATTTAAAATTTAAAATTTAAAATTTAAAATTTAAAATTTAAAATTTAAAATTTAAAATTTAAAATTTAAAATTTAAAATTTAAAATTTAAAATTTAAAATTTAAAATTTAAAATTTAAAATTTAAAATTTAAAATTTAAAATTTAAAATTTAAAATTTAAAATTTAAAATTTAAAATTTAAAATTTAAAATTTTATATTTTATAAAATTTAAAATTTAAAATTTTATATTTTATAATTTTAAATTTTTAAACACAGGATAAGAAGAAGGAGTTGAGATAATTGGATGAAACTTGGTACACATGGTCACATGAACCCATCGATCTGCACTATTGAATTCTTTTGGAATCCGCCCACGGACACGCCTACCTCCATACAAAGCTAAAATTGAATACTGGATAAATTAGCTCATAATTAACCTACAACAATAAAATTTGCTGTGTATGTGTTTTATGTAAACACATAGATGTCTTCGAAAAATGGGTATTATCCACGCACGGACTCGCCCACCTCCCATACAACCCAAAAACGCAATAAGTAAACCTCTGTTTAACCTTTAGAGATAAAATTTGGCACGTATGTTTTTTACGAGAAAACAAAGATGGTTTTGAAAAATGGACGTCATCCGCCCACGGACACCCACGTCCTCCCATACAACCCAAAAAGCTTGAAACTCATTAAATAAGGTTATGTTTGTCATAGAGAGACCAAATTTGGTACGTATGTATTTTATACTAAAACTAAGGTGTGTTCAAAAATTAGGAGTAATCCGTCTATGAAAACGCCCACCTCCCATAGCAAAAGCACAATAAAGGCTTTAACAGTGAGCTATAGAAATAAAACGTGGTATGTTTAAATTTTTCATCAGCCCACGCACACGCCTATTTTCAATAATATTATTTATTTTTGGAAAAGTAGGTTTAGTGTATTTCATAGTCGGCCTAGACCGACTTTAGACTTTCTTTACTTGTTTAAAATCGGGTTGTTTTATTAAACTTTATGATTAATCAGCAAAATTAACATAATTTTGATATCAAACACACACAATCTAAGCAAAGAAAACTACGTATTGTTTCTTAGCTAACTGCAAAAAGGAGTTCTGATTAACTTTGATTTAATTCGAGAAATGTGTTTGTCCCTTCAAAGGCAAAAAAATAACTTAAACAAAAACGCTTAATAAAAGTTTACAAAGCATAGCACGCGCAAAACGCCCCTAAAAGCCCGCCCGCCTTTCTGCCTTAAAAATTCGGTACAGTTAGGTTTGCTAAAAGGGTTGAACTTTTTTTATAAACAGCGTCGTAAGAACAGATATTTTGGAAATTGTTGTTGCTTTTAAGATTTCATTTTATTTCTTTTGTTATTTTTGTTGTTGTTGTGATTGTCACTTATAGCCCTTTCGTGACAATTTCCCTTCATTTAAGTTATTTAAAGAATTGTTGCCGCTCTTTTGGTGCTTTCAATTGTTAATTTTACTTTTTTTTTTTATTTTTTTTTTTGTAATTTGGCTTCAAAACATAGCATATCTTTGCACTTTACTTAGGCTGTTTAATTCTTTTTATTTATTTTTTTTTTTCTTTTCCTGCTGTGAACCCTTTTCAAACACATTTTCTATTTAATTTTTTTTTTTAAGAAATTCTTGAAATTTTTTAAGTTTGTTAATTTTTATGTTGAGTGGTAAAAGACAAAAAACACAGGAACAAATTTCAACGCAAAAATGTGACTATGTCTTTGTGAGCGTGCTTTATGGAATATTTGTGGTTTTTGTGTTGGGTGTGCTTTGATTATATTTAATGTCTACTTTGAGGCGTTGAATTCTTTGCTTTTGGTTAACTTTGAAGTGGCTGCATTTTTGTGTTTTAAAAAATAGCTAAGTAAGTAAGAGGAGTTAGAGGGTGAGGAGTAAAATAAAAACTTTGAAGATATGCCTCTAGCCAAGCAACAGTCGCTTTGAAGTGATAAAATAAAGCAAAAAGAATACAATTATTGCGCCTAAATAGCGTTTGTTGGAAACTATTGAAAAACTTGGCAACTGAAAAGCCCACAAAAATATCTTTGAAGTCTAGAAATTGAATAGAAATCAAGTTGTTATCAAAATCGGAAAAGCACAAAGGATATAATGAAGTAATAATATATATGTTGACTATATTTGCTCTATCAAGACAAACAACACAATTCTATTTTAACACAAATGAAAAGCACCAACACAAAACCATACACAGACTAGTTGTAAGGACACACAAACGCCTTAAGACAACCAATAGGCAACCACAAGAACTATTTATATTTTTATGGCTATTTATTTATAGCTGCACTCAGCACACAAACAAACGCACACACAAGCAGTTATCTGCTGTGTGGCTCACTAGCTCCACATTCAATTAAGATGCGTTGAAAATTAAAATGGTTTCCATTCCATTTATTTTTAAACATGTAACCGCAATCTGCAAAAAAAGCTTGCGAAGGACATTCTTTAAATACTTATATATTAACAATGATAGAAATAATAAATATTATAAGAATTATAAAAATTATAAAAATTAAAAAAATTATAAAAATTATAAAAATTATAAAAATTATAAAAATTATAAAAATTATAAAAATTATAAAAATTATAAAAATTATAAAAATTATAAAAATTATAAAAATTATAAAAATTATAAAAATTATAAAAATTATAAAAATTATAAAAATTATAAAAATTATAAAAATTATAAAAATTATAAAAATTATAAAAATTATAAAAATTATAAAAATTATAAAAATTATAAAAATTATAAAAATTATAAAAATTATAAAAATTATAAAAATTATAAAAATTATAAAAATTATAAAAATTATAAAAATTATAAAAATTATAAACATTATAAAAATTATAAAAATTATAAAAATTATAAAAATTATAAAAATTATAAAAATTATAAAAATTATAAAAATTATAAAAATTATAAAAATTATAAAAATTATAAAAATTATAAAAATTATAAAAATTATAAAATTTATAAAAATTATAAAAATTATAAAAATTATAAAAATTATAAAAATTATAAAAATTATAAGAATTATAAAAATTATAAAAATTAAAAAAATTATAAAAATTATTAAAACTATTAACATTATAAAAATTATAAAAATTATAAAAATTATAAAAATTATAAAAATTATAAAAATTATAAAAATTATAAAAATTATAAAAATTATAAAAATTATAAAAATTATAAAAATTATAAAAATTATAAAAATTATAAAAATTATAAAAATTATTAAAATTATAAAAATTTTAAAAATTATTAAAATTATAAAAATTATAACGATTTCAATTTCAATTTAAATTTCAATTTCAATTTCAATTTCAATTTCAATTTCAATTTCAATTTCAAAATCAATTTCAATTTCAATTTCAATTTCAATTTCAATTTCAATTTCAATTTCAATTTCAATTTCAATTTCAATTTCAATTTCAATTTCAATTTCAATTTCAATTTCAATTTCAATTTCAATTTCAATTTCAATTTCAATTTCAATTTCAATTTCAATTTCAATTTCAATTTCAATTTCAATTTCAATTTCAATTTCAATTTCAATTTCAATTTCAATTTCAATTTCAATTTCAATTTCAATTTCAATTTCAATTTCAATTTCAATTGTTGTTCATTTTTATACAAGTTTTACACAAATTTTAAACAAGTACAAATTTTATGCAAGTTTTATACAAATTTTATACAATTTTAATTTAAAAAATTTCATTTTACAGCCACAAAGTTACTTTATTATCATAATATTACTTTTTTGACAGTCAAGGACCACGTTTTTTCACTACTTCATTCTAATTTTTGAACCAAAACACATCCTTTAACCAAAGTTAATTCAATGGGGAATAATTATTATTCTGTTTTGGCAACAAAAGCTATCAAAGCACGAAATTTAAATTGGATAAAAATTCATTAAAAACTCGTTACTAAAACTGAGAACTTCAAATGCTGTGCGACACTTTGAATCATTTACAGTATTTGTTTATTCAAATTGCGCACAATGGCAAATTTTTAATTACTTATATTCAAAATTAATGATGAGGTTGTCGGCATTTCTTCACCCCTACGCAGACACACAACCAGGAATGATGGATGTATGGTTGACAACAGTTGAGCATTAAAATTACGTCGCTTTGCAAGCTCTAGACTAGACTAGACAGAATATAAAAGAATATTGCTTAAGGGGGTTGGCTATGTTTGTCAATTGTGCAATTTAAGTATCATATTTTTATTCATTGGAGATTAATTTGCGCACAATAACAGCCAACAAAATGTCTCAACAACTGAGACTTAATTAGGCTCATAGAAAGGACATTATTTTTTAATGCATTCCATTGCTATTGTGTGCCTTTGTTGTTGGCCGTATCTTAAAAGATTTAAGGATTTCATTGCAACATTAAGATAATCTTCATGATTATGCTTTGAACATTTTAAGCAAAAAAAAATTATATACATTATAACGAATGCTGTCATAAGCACTTAAATGCTGTCTAATCGAACGAGTTAAACATTTCATTGCAGCGTAATTTACGTCAACTTCAGCCTGACATCGTTTTTTATTTGTTGTCTTCATTTGTGCTTGTGTTTGTGTTTGTTTTAATACTAGTAAAATAAGCTTTCGACGTTATCCTTCACTTGCACACAAGCCCAATTGATTAATTTTCTTCTTTGAGCAGGCGCTATTGTGTGTTCTTTGATATACTTAACGCACACAGTCGGCAACAGTCATAGTTGTTTGAACAAACAAGCGAACATACATTCGCAAACACGCACATACTCAGTTACTCGCACTCTCAAATACATACATAGTACATAAAGTAATAAAAGTAATTCTTTAATGTAGCGGAAAATATTAGGTTTCTTCTACAATAACGCTTGTGGTGAGAAACGCTTTCAGATTTCAATGTGGATTGCTTTAGCAAGAGTCAAGGACTTTCAATTGAGAGTTGCTTATTTCTGCATTGAAGCAAATATAATGGCTTAAAGAATTTCTAATTTATTATGGCGTTCTTATAGAGAGTTCATAAAAATATAAAACAAGAATATTGAGCAATTTTTGCAAACTTTGCACAGTCTTAATATCGAGAGCGATGTTAAAGTTACAAGCAAAAAGTTACACATTTTTTGATATTTTTTAAATTTGTTTTGAAAATAACAAAATTACAAATAACAAAACTGGAAATCACTTGAAGCAATAACAAATAACAAAACTGGAAATCACTTGAAGCAAATTGCTTGAAATTTGGTGTAGAGAAAGCTTACATGTGATTTGATTCTTTATGGGCTATACGAAGCATTCTTGTTGAATTTACGCTTGAAATAGACTGTCGAAATATTCTTTTCTATGATTTTCAATTGAAAATTGTTTACTATTTGTTCGTCTTCAATGTTTTAGTCAATAATATGTATGTTGCATAAAAAGGATATATGGGAGACTTGCGTTTTGTAAGTGTCATATATAATAAATTTAGAGAACGCTTGTAAGAACGCATTTTTACGTTCTTTTAACAACTGAATGATAAATTTGGTCACTGTTTTGATATTGAGGACGTATTTTAAGTTTGAATTTACTTGAGAAAAAAATATTGAAAATTTTTTACTTAACCCTCTGGTATTATATTAAATGGTACGGCTTATGGTAACCGTTTTTGGCTAGCTACTTCTTATTAAAGTTCTTTTCAGTCAATTTGATAACTTTTTAATGAAATTGTTGACGATTTTGTCTTTTCCAATGTATTTACTTGCAACTTTAAAATTTTATGCAGAAGAATTTTAGGCAAATTTGCTTAATTTTGAACTTCTGATATGTTTTTGACTATATTTGCATAGTTATAAAAAAAGGACATATGGTAAACTTTCATAAATTAGACCGAACATGTCTAATTTTTACCTGCAGTATAAGTAGGCTATAATTTAAGAGTTTTCATGCCTTTGTATGAATTTTTCTCAAATTTTTTGTGATCCTTTTTATGGAACTTTATTACAATAAGAAAAAATAAAATTAAAGCACTCGTTTTTTACTCTCCCTGAAAAAAATTCAAATATTATTCGTTTTTACAACTATTCTAGGCATGAGTTCTTTTTGTCAAAAAAGGATATAAGACGAGCTCTGCTATTATGCATGTTATTTGTTACAGGTTGTTCTTATTTTTATAATGACATATTTTTACATGCTTTTTTGCAATTATTGGACTTATATGAATTTCCATAACTGTAAAGAAGGGATGTTTTTTTGAATTTTTTGACATTAGTACATGTTTTTATTAACTCTTTACTTATTTAATTAAAAATTTCTGCTTTAAACTAATACAAATTCTATACAAGAGTTTTTATTGAAATCAAAAACGGATATATGAAGAGCCCAGTTATTATTAATAATACTTGTCAGGGATTGAAAATATCTTTATAATATTGTATTTTTACGTTTTTTTTTTTGTTTTAATGCAAGTAACACAGATTTCTGGCTTTTTTTTTTAAAATATATATATATTTAATATAAGGCAAACCGTGCTTCACCTTCGTCTCACCAATAACTGCCCGGGTGACCTTTTTATTCAAATTCTTAACATCTTCTTAAATTTTAATCTAATCTAAATAGCTGAGTGAGGTGCTATTGGGATAAGCTTTGGACTCACCACACAAATTCTTGAATTATTTAAAAATGTATAAAAAAATTTTTTTCTCTCATGCATATTTTAAGATCACCAGGGACAGCGAGATGGGATTATTTTTAATAAATATATTATCAACTTAATTTTATGAATTCTTAATATTATGGCAATGCAGACGAAAATTTAAATTTCTAATAAAAGGATATACGAGCTTCGTTATTACGAGGACTTCATGTTAAGAATTTAACGAACCTTTAAAGTAGTAAATTTGTATGCTTTTTTTTAAATTTATTTTATCTTTTAAGGATTAAAAACGGATTATTGATAACTTTTTGCCATTGTCAACCATTTGATTCACTCTTTTCTTTTACTACTCTTCACTTTACTACGAATAAATTTGCTTTTTCAACAAAAAGGATACCCAAAAACCTACCTTACTATGATTTCTTCGCGTGCCAGTCCCAGCAAACTTTTAAAGCGACGTGATTTGGCGATCTCTCTTAAAATTTGCTGATCCAATTTGCGCCCTATGTTTAAGAAAAAGGACATGGATAATTTGTTCACTTTATATTACCATTCAATATGATATGAATGAAATAACTTTTGAAATATATAAGTTTGTGGGCTGTATTTTTCTAGGATCAAATATTTTTTTTTCGATAAAAAGGATATATGAAAAGCTATGTAAATATTAGTAGTTCATTTCACAAATCAAACTGATCTTTAAAATAAAGTTCTTTTACTTTTTTTACATTTATTGACTCATTTTACTTTTTATGTCATAGAAAAAGGACATTTGATAAATATTTTACTTTATTAATTATAAAATTTACTCTAAAATTTTCAATGGAAAATTCCGCTGTCGCTTACTAGTTTTCCACAAATAATTTTCCATTTTCTAAAAAAAGGATATGTGAAGCACTACGTTATTATGATGAATTCATAGGAAAAGCAACGTTATTATTAATGCTGCACATGCCAGATTAAAAGCATACTTAAGAATACGTATTGATACGCTCTTTATTAACAATTTTTACTCATTTTTGTTTCTATATTTAGGAACATATCCAGATATGAATGATTACTTGATAATTTATTTACATTGTTAAATTTTGTTCGTTTACTTTCATTTTCTGGTGAAAATTCTTTTTATTTGCTTAAAGTTCCTTTTCATTTGACTCCTGAACACACATTAGTTTATGCTCAGCATATTTAACACTTACAAATTATTACTGAAAGACATTTTTAACTTTTTCTTTTAATTAACAGCAGAATACTTAAATTCATATAAAAAGGATATATGAAGGTCTTCGTCATTATGAACGCTACATGCGTCGAACTCAACAGAAATTAAAAATATGGCATTTTTACGATCTTTTAAAAACTTTCATGCGCCTTTAGGGCGATGTAAGCACGGTTTAATGACATTTAAGTAAGGTTTTTGACGCATTTTTCAATTATTATTCGTTATATAGTTAATGAATGCTCATTATGAAATAAAATTTAATTTTATAAAAACTTTGTTCAAAAAGGATACACAGCGAGCTTGGCTGTTTTAACAGCTTAATGCATCAAATTTTGCACACATAAAAACAAGCAGTTTTGATGACCTTTTTGATAACTAAAGTCACATTTAGCTTTAATTTTATCTCTGTTTTTAGCTTGAAAAGTAATTTTTTTGCTTTTTTTTTTTTTTGGGTTTTGTTTTATATGCGGGAATAACAAAACAACAACAAAACAAAAACGATATCGAAATATTTTTTTATATAAAACTTTTTCCTACTTTACATAATCCAAACCGAATTTTCATAAGTAAAAAGGTTAGTTATTTTATGAACTGCTAGGCAGACCCCTATTTTGCATTTTTGTTATTAGCTACAATATTTACATATTTGTAGAGTATTAAGTTAATTTAAGCACTTTTTGAATTAATAATGTCCTTAAGCAGAATAGTAGATAAACAAAAAACACTCAAAATCAATTTTAGTACACAAAAACATACAAATACACAGGAATCTGTAGAAATTCGCTTCACAGACACACATACACACATATAATATTGACACATATGGTATTAAATGCTCCAAATCCTTGCCGCACACTTACACATGCACAAATTATGCTCAACCAAATTTACTAACGTGTTCCATGTTGTGTGACTTTTATATCTATTTTTGTTGTTTTTGCCCTTTTTTTTTTATTTTACTTTTTTTCATATTGGTCTGTGCTTTGGAGTAATCCTTTTTTATAGACACGTTTACAAAGTTGTATAAAACAAAAGCAAAAACATACAAAAAACAAAAAAACAAAACTGACAAAAGCCCTAAGAAAGCCTTAAAACTAAATTATTGTGGATTTGGTGTTAATAATGTCCATGGGAATTGCGCTGTTTGGATTTTTATGTCTTTTAAGGATAGCTAAGAGCAATTATTTCGTTTCTGACAACGACAAAAAAATACCTACAAAACATTAACTTTTCTGTCCCTAAATAATTGTTGGCATTTTCTGCCAATTGTTGGAAGCTTATTTTGTAAGCAATGGATTTGAAAAAAAATCACAGAAAAAAACATAAAAGAGTTAAAACGTTTTTTGTCAGGATAAACTTACGGCTTATGCTAAAGTGTTTTGGTTTTTCTTCAAAATATGTTGCTTACCTAGAAAGAGAAAAATGAGAGGTAGTTATATTAACAGGTTTGTTGCATTGTTTATATTAGAGAAAAATTGTATAGAAAGGACATCAAAATAGCTTTAATTAAATCCAATAAATTTTAGCGTCTAGTCAGGGTTGCTTAGCTATAAATTTAACTTTGCGCTGCATAGATCAAAGTTACTGTTACAGAGAAACAAAGAGTCATCAGTGGACCGCATGAGCGTGTGATAGAGAGCGATAGATACACACGCACACAGCATACTTAATTGGTGTGCGTGCGTGTCGGCAGCAACATTTATTTAATCATCTTATTATATGCAACAACAACAACGATAACAACAACACAACAACAACTGTGGATTATTTCCTAAAATGCTGACAAATAAACACATATGTGCGTGCAGGCATAATGCTAGCATACTTTCGTGCGCATATTAAATTTTTTTCGGCTTATTTAGTTGCACGTGTTATATTTTGTTTAAAGAGAATTAATTTATGAACATGCTGTGGCAGATTTAAAGGATTTGCCAATATTTTCCACAAGTTATTATTATAACCAGAATTTTATTTATAAGCTTTATCTAAAAAACTCCTCATTGAAAGGTGACAATGGCAGGCAATGAAACAAAAATAGGCCAACATAATTTGAAAAAAATAAATTATTTATAAAAAATTCATCACAATCATTAGCATTTTCCTGACACATTTTGTACATATTTTGATTTTTTTTCAGCGTGCACATTAAGAATTGAGTAAATAAAGCAAAAACACACACACGGAATACAAGTTAAACTGGGATAAATTGGCAGTTCACACAAAAAACCTCATAATGTATGCAGCGCCATTACGCTAAAGATGGCGCACGAATAAATCGAAATTCGATAGATATTCCTGCTTCGTAAAGTTAGGTATAACTAATCTTGAAGTAAAGCACTCTTGAGATATTCTTAATTGTTCTACATCGTACATATATAAAAAAAAATATATGAAGCAGCATCCCTTTCTTATGCAGTTTTATCATTTTTAATACTTTTGATTACGAATTTTATATTTTTCAAAAAAGGATATATGGTCAATATCTTTAAAATGCATGATTTAGAAAAAAATACTTTGCAATTATATATGCTTAGCGATGAGGCATTCGTTCTGCTATTCAGTTTTTAATTCATGGCAGATTTGATGTTGAAAAGCAATGACCTTAATTTTTCAAACAATGCTTTATTGAAAATATATGAAAAAAATAGCTTTATCATTACACTGTGCAAAGTTTTTTTATAAATTTTTGTTTTGTCAAAAACAGGACATATGAAAGGCTTTGAGCATATGAAAAGTTTACAAAAAATAGATATGCAGTTATGTTAGTGCAATTTTTTGTCACTCTTTGTGATAATTCTTTCTTAGTTTTAGGCTCTTTTTATAGAAAAACTATGAACAAAAATATTGCTTTATTATATAAATGCAAGAAAAATAGTTTTTATGTAATTGCTAAAAGTTTTTGAACGTGATTTTAAGTTTTTAAATAAAAGGATATATGGATAGCATTATGAATTTTCATGATGAAGCAAAACTGGGTACGCAGTTAAAAAAATCATAAAGTCATAATAGTCATGAAGTCACTCTTTGTCATTTTAATTCTAAATTTAGAGCAAGTTTCATGCTAAAACTTTTTAAAAATAAGTGGTTTATTGAATTTACACATGTGACAAAATTACTGTTGGTTAAATTTAAACACGTTTTTTGCATAAATTCAAGTTACGAAATAAAGGATACATTGGCAGCATGTTTAATATGAAGAATGAGGAAAAACTTTGTACGCAGTTAAATTAGTCATTTATGAAGTCACTCGTTGTGTTTTCAGTTTCTAAAATTTGAGCATGTTTTAACAAAAAATTTGCAAAAAATACTGTTTTATTAAATGAACTCATGTGAACAACGTTAATGTTGGTTCCACTTAAATGGTTTTTGCATAAATTCATGTTTTGAAAAAAGGATATATGGGCAGCACTTGAAATATGCAAGATGAGAAAAAATTGTAAACGCAGTTAAATTAGTGATTAATTTAACCACTCCTTGTGACATAAATTTCTAAAATTTGAAACGTTTATTGAATGAGCACATGTGAAAAAATTACATTTGTTTTGATATTAAAAAGATTTTTAACATAAATTTAAATTTCGAAAATAAGGATACATGCTCAGCAGTTTGTATATGCATGAGGAGAAAACATCGAGTACGTAGAAGCTTTACAATTCTTTAAGTATTATTGTATTGAACAATAGAATTATTGTTCCTATTATAATTGAGTTCAATCTTAAGATATATTAAATGAAGCAAAAATTGAGATGAGAGGCACAAAATACAATAAATTATTGTCGAATAAATATTATCCAAAAGTTAAATAAATCTGTTTGGGTCAAATAGTTAATATTTGGAAACAGTTTGATGCAACTTGAATTTTTTTGCAGCCAAAATTGTTTTATTTCTGCAAACAAAGTTTGCTTAACGTAAGTAAAGATTTTGTTGCAAACAAAAAATGTTTCTTACAAACATTTTATATTTGCATAGAAATAACTAATATCATGTTATTGAGATAAATTTTTGTCTAAATAGGAATTGTATTGCTTTCAAACATTTAATATTTGCAAAAGAAGAACAGAATAACTGTTTACTCAAATGCATAAAATATTTGTAGATGAAGAGACAGATAGAGAGAAATTGTGAGAAAGTATTGCGGTGAATATTTGAACGGTTAGAAGAGAAGAGTTCGAGGGAATTTCCATAGAGATTTCAATCAAAATTCTTGCATTCTAAATAATAATTTTATTCCAACAAAATTTGTTTGCAAATCAGAATTTTGTTGCAAGCAAAAAATGTTTCCAACAAACATTTAAAAACTTACTCACACGCATTAAATATTTTTAAAACAAGAGAAATATTTAAAACAAGATAAATAGAGAGAAAGGGCCAGTTTTAGAGAAAATATTGCGAAGAAGCTTAGAGTGCAGAGAAGAGGAGATTCGTTAGAATTTTCATAGAGCTTTAAATGATTTTTATGTATTCTTAATAATATTGTCATTCGAATAAAATTTGTTTGGAACGAAGCTGATCACGAATAAAGTATTCTTGGTCATAACGATTTTTATCTATATTTAAAAAGTTTAACCCTCGGTAGTCAAGTTTTAACTTTTAAATTAGTACAAAAATAATAAATATTGACCAGTTGATTGTTAGACAACTAAATTTTTTGAGTAAAATTGCAATCGCAGGATTTACAAAACAAATTAAAAAATGCTGTTGCAAATCGAATCTTTTCTTTCAACTTATTTTTTTGTTTTTAACTAAGCAAAAAGTTAATTTTGCAACTGCAATATTCGCACAAAAATAAATTATTTTCAATGTTTTGCTGTAATTTGTACAACCACCAATGTTAGCATGCAGCTGTTGATATGTGCGTGCTTAATATGTTTGAATGTGTGCCAGAGTTAATGTTTTTCAACTGCAAAACACGAAAAAGAAACGAAAAAATAACAAAATTACGAGAGTATGTTGCATACATATGTTACATTTTGGCTGGAACAAATGTAATTTAATCAGAGTCTGCACGTTGAAATAAAAGAGCAGTAAAAATAAAAGTTTAACGAGTTCGCAAAGCACAGTAATAGAGGTCAAAACATAGTAAATTATGTACAGAAATTGCAAGAATAATGAGTCTGGCTAAAAATAGTACAATAATATTTCCAAATTAATTCAACTCTAAGTAAAAAGCAGAGCAGAACAACGAATGCTTACAGTTTTTAATTGATATCGAGGAAAAACAAGGTAGATTAAATATTATTGAACTTTTCAGAAGCATTTTTTTAAGGTTCTACGCTTTATTTTAAGATTGCACAAAAAAGGATATATGGTCAGCATATCTAAAATGCGGTATATGAAATAGATACTAATGCAGTACTTTTTGGCAGACAATAAGATATTCGTTTTGCTTTACAAACTTTTGTTTACACAAAACTTTTTGGAGTTAAATTAATGACAAAAAATTTTTAGCTGAAATTTAATTGGAAAACCAAGATTTTGTGCCATTTTGAGCAAAAATTAAGATTTAAAAAAAAAGGATATATGGCAAGCTATTGGAATAAGCATAGTTTGGCAAAATTTAAAACACAGTTATATTACCACAATACTAAGTCACTCTTACTGCGGGTCATTTCTAAGTATTCTGCTTATTTTATAAAAAAAATTAACACAACTGGGTATAAAAACCATTTTTTATAAAAATATTAAATTTGTTCAATCATTCTTTGTATTAGAAACTCATTTTGTGTATGTTCATGCAAAAGGATATAAGAGAGGCTCTCTTAATGGGTTCGATATCTAAAAACTGGGTATGCAATAGTCTTTCTTGGTCCGAGTTACATTAATTTTGCTTATTGATCCAACTTTTGCTGTTAACAAAAAACATGGTTAGAAAAACTTCAAGCTTTTAAATAAGAAAAATATATAGTCATACAAAATTAAATTAAAACAGAATCCTTTTAAGAAATCATTTTTTTATGTTTGCTCATCATCGCAATTTCAGTTTCAGAGTTTAAGTTACAAAAGGACAAATAATTTTGATTTCCTTGTGAAATTGCACATCCTTTCAGCACGCTAAAAACAATTCAAAGCAACTTCTACTTTTTTTATGTACTGCTTCCTTTTGTTGTGAACTTGTGTACTCGTTCAAGCGCTACACGAACAGCGATATGATGTCGCAGATACACTCACACAGAGAAAATGCTTAGAAAATGTCATTAAGGATTTTCTATTATATAACAAAACGCTAACAGCACAGACATTAAGTACTTGACACACACTAGTGGGTCGTTCAAGACAAACGGCAAAAAGGAGCAGAAGAAACACAAGCGTGCACACACACACACAAACGAGAGAAATAAAAAATGAAATGAACATTAAGTTTAAGATACCATTTGCAGTAAATGTTAGTTTAAGGATATGTGCTGGGGAGAGATAAAAATATATAAAAAATATAAAAATCAATAAAAATCTTGAAGATACACTTAAGACTCCTCTTAACAGCAAAGCACATACAGGCCACAAAGCAAACTAAGACATCGAAGTTTCAAGAACATTTTTTCAACAATTTAATTATTATATATCACAAGGATATAAAAGCAAGCAGCCAGCCAAAAGTTTTTTAACCAAACAAAAAACAAAACAAAAAAAAACCAAAAACAACATCTACCAAAGTATATTTTTATTAAAAACTCTTAGATTCTCCAACAATAAGCAAACGAACAAAACCAATGTGGTTTTGCTTCACAAAAAGGATACTCATACATGATTTCACAAACATGCACAAGAGGTAGGAGCAGTTCATCAACATCATCGATGTGATGTATATTGAAAAAGTTTTACTCTGCCACACACTCAGTCATGTGCTCAATGCGAAAATGCCCCTAAATTGCTGCGACCAGCGCTGCAGCATCAACTGACTGACTGTCTGTCTATCTGTCTGTATGAGTGGCTGAGTAGCTTTTGCACAAAAACATATACAGCACAAATGTTTCAATTTTGGTAGACGTTACAGAGATATGGCGAAAACGTTAGCACAAGAACAAAAATCACGCATGCAAAGCTTTAACTTTTTTCGAAAACTTCAACTGTTAGTTAAGAAAAAAGGATATAAACCGCAAAGGAAAACAACTGAGCAACACAACACAGCATGACGAAGTTATGAATTTTTAAATCAAGCCATAAAGGAAGCCAATATGAATGCTTCAAAATGCAATTCACAAACACACACATACACACACGCTCATATATAAGCAAAAAGAAACACCAACATAACCAACACCAACGTAACCAATACCAACACCATTCCAAACACAAACACACACATTTATTTCACTTGTTCGTTTTGCTGTTTCTTTGGTTTTGGTTTTGTTTTTGTTGCTTTTGTTGTAGTTGTTGTTGGTATCAGCAGCGCGTTGCTTTTATCGAATATTATGCACTGAGCAAGCAAAGCAATTTGAACAAAGTAGTCCCGAGTGAATATTAAATATGAGTGAAATGAAGGTAACAAAAGCATAGCTAATAAAGCTAGACATCATTGACGTGATTGTGCACTAAAGATACTTGCAGCAGCAAGGATGTTGAGGTAATTATAAAATAGACTAAGCTGCAAAATATTAGAAAAGACTTTGGAGTTAAGAGTTTGGCAGAGGTGTGCCAGAGTTCAAGTTGTGCTAAACTTTTAAGGTTTATAATTTTTAGGGTTGCCTTAGCACGTATGTGAGGCATAAAAAGTAATAAGCTGCAGTAAATTGTGTGGAAAAATAATTTTTGATCTGATTTTCTATGCATTCTATATGAATTTGAGCATATATTACAATTTTGTAAAAAAAGGATATATGGCCAGTAGCTGAAGTGTGCATGATACTGAAAATTTAAATTCACAGACCTAATTGGCAAATAGAAGAACATTCTTTCTGATTTTCAGTTTTTCATTTTAAGCAAAAAAAAACATAGAAAAACTATTAAAAAAACATTTGGGAGACATTTTATGGTGTCGGCACTGATATTTGGAGGTTATGTGCAAAAATGTTTGCAATAAAAAAAAAGGATATATGGGAATATATTGTAATAAGCTTTTTAGGTAGAAACTGTTTTTGCCAAAATCAGTATAACGTCAAATTACATTCATTTCTCATGATTAGGTATAATAATTGTAGCAAAACTGGAGGAAATGGTTGACAAATTTTTAAAAGATTTACAATTTAGAAAGATTTTCGCGTGGTAATGGTAGTTGAGTGGTTTTTTTCAGCACAAAAGTGAAAAAGGATATATGCAATGCTGTGTTGATATGACAATAATACACGAAATGTGCAAGTCAACAACACTTAAAAGTTAAATTACGTTCATTTTGCTCAAAAAAGGACAACACTTTACAGTGGAAACGAAATTGAGAAGCTTTTAATGCCAGTGAAGCTTATTTTTTGCTCCATTATTGTGTGTCAATGGTTTTTGGAAAAATTTAAAGAATTTTATTTAGAACAAAAGCATCTTATAAATAGTTCCAATCCAGAGACGCAGTCTTTATCTTTAAAATAATTATTTGTAGGTAAAAATTGAGAAATTTTGCTTTTTGCAAAATCTAAGCTAACATTTTCACAAGAAATTAACCGAAAAAGACTATTGTAAATAAAGGATATATGCAGAACTTTTTGTAAAGACATGATTACCAAAATATTTTTTGTCCACCATGAAAAGTGCAGGAAAATTCTTTGATTTTATAATAATCCTCGGAATTGCAAAGATTTTTTTGATAAAATTGCATGACATTTTAGCAGATATCATAATTATTCAAGAGTTTTCTTAAGTTATAACTGCATTTTTTCAAAATTTGCATGACAGATTTAGCATTAAAGTTAAAATTAAGAACTTATAAAAAAGGATATATGGATAGCTTTGGTTGCTTTGATTATTTTCATAATTTTAAACGCTTAGGTGATAAAGCACAAAAATATGCTTCCATTTTGTAAACAATAGCAAGAACTAAGCATATACTTTTCATATTTTCAATGAACATAAAAGCACAACCAATTTTGTGAACAATTTTACTACTCTTATCTTAATCCAAATTTCATATTTTTGAAATTTTACGAGGCATTTGTGTCAAAATTATACATATAAAATAAAGGATATATGTCAAGCTTTCTAGCCAAGCTACTGAATGTGTTCATTTCTGCTAGTGAACATGCATAAACTACTCATGCATTCATACACGGCATTGCAAGTCTATAACGCAAAGCACTAAGAAAATTCAGTTGCTGCCTGTCTAAGCATAAAGATTATGTTAGTGCTTTTGCTGCCAAAGTAAAATAAAAACTAAACTCATGTATGGCATTAACTATGCACAAGGGAAATTTCGTGCAACTTCATGTTTTTCATGTATGTATCAGAAGGATGTTCCCTAGAGCAGTTGTGCACACGTCTCTGGCAGAGTGAGAACTAATAAACCGTAAAATAACACATAGACTCAAATTGTACAAGAATGTAGAATAATAAAGTTACATAGAGTGATGGAGCGGGAGGAGTTTGGAAAACAATAAGCATCGTTTTGCAATTGAATTTCGATGATAAAAGAAAAAACGACAGACAGGATATTGTGCTTAGACATGAAAGCATGTCTAAAAACATACCAAAAAGCAAATGCGGTTGGCAAATAAGTGAAACGTGAAATAAATATGTTCAAAAGAAATAAAGATAGTAAAACTCATATTATTAGCTTATGGCTTGAAGGTAGTCAAGCAGTCAGGAAAAGTAAGAAATAAGAAAAGTATAAAAGAAAAAAAAATATATTGTGCAACACATTTATTAATTTATGATATGCAATTAAAAGAAGCACACATTTTTTGTGGTGGCTTTATGAAAAGAACTTTTTATAACTAGACATGCATGACTGCAGCTGAGCTGAGTGAAGTGGTCGATAGCACGAACTAGACGAAAACGAGCATAAGCAAAAAAAAAAACAGTGTTCAAGTAAGTGTAAAAATGTTCACCAAACAAGCATACGGCAAAGAAAAAATCAGTAAGAACCACTTTTATACAGCTGAATCACAAATACACAGTCATAAAATATTTAAAAAGCAATTTCCAAAAAGTAAACATAAATTTCTGCATGTAAAACACAACAAGGAGCGAGCTTCGTATGAATGGCAGGCAGTGAAGTCTATAGATAAGCCAAAGTTTTATAAAGTCAGATTGCATGGATAAGCAGCAAGTATCAGCGCAAGCAGCAGTATTTACAGCTAAGCAAGCCAGTGCTATGCTTGGCAGTGATTCTTTTAAAGGATATATGTCAAAAGTGTTGGCGCAGCTTTATAGCAACTCAAATTTTATTAAGGCTCTTAAAGGACATATTTATACAAGTTATGGCGAAATTTTCTACAAAAAATACTGAGTGAATAGTTCACAGGATGTTGCTGTAAAAAAGTTAAGATTTTATTTTATAAAATGTTAAATATTTTTCGAAAGCATTTACAACAAACTTCTGAAAAAAATAAAAAAACCACTAAAATTTTTTTGCATTATCCTTTGCACTGTTGTAATGCACCACAAAACAGGAATTACTGCAGCAAGAAAATTCGTTTTATGCTGCTTCGGCTGCTGAACGCCAACAACAGCAGCTAGGCGAATAAAAAGGACGAACAACAAAATAAAAATCACAAGCAAATATTAAGCAAACTAAAAACCAAATATAATAAGATAGCAGCAGCTAGGCATATCCTGAGCGCATTTTTATTTTCATAGCTGCAAATAAAAAATAAAAGTAATGCCAGATTTTTTTGTGTTGTTTTTTTCCTCTTTTTTCTCCTCTTTGTGTGCTTTGAATATAATAAGGAAACAAACACGAGCTGCAAATAAAACGGCAAAGATACAAAAGATACGCTCGAGAAATAAGGAGCCCATAAATTGTGCATGGAAGCGGGCACTAAGACGCATAGCAGCAGCGCAACAACGCAGCAAAGGTAAGCATACACAAACACAAATAAAGAACACATACAAACAACAAACACAGCATGACACAACAAACAAGACCACCACAAAAATATAAACGAAAGGATCAAGCTAAGAAACGCGCAACGAAATTCAAACCATTTTATGGCCTAGCGGCATTTTTAGCTTTAAGAAAATAGAAGGTGGGGGGAAGGGAACATTTTTATATGCTCAAGCTGGAGCGCATCAAATGCAAGGATATGCGTGATGATGCGGTTGGGTCAGACCAGAGCAAAAAAAAACCAACGAAGCAGTTTACATAATGCGCTGTGTAACTAAACTTAATATTGAAAGCTGGCTGGTTGTGGAAAGGACACGCCACAAAAGTGCAGGAAAAGCGATAAAAGTTGGGTAATAACTGGGTTGAATTAAAAAGCTTAAGAAAAGGTCGTTGAGTTGGCCGAATTGCAGGCAAGATTTACTTTTTATTTACATAAAGCTGTGGGGACAGTTAGCAGAAGCAAAAAAGGGTAGGACAGTATGGGCGGAGGGGCGAATAAATGCAAACCAACAGACAGCGGAGCGCTATCAAGCACAGTTAAGATTGCCGTTTTGTAGCATTATTTTGGTCAACCATGGCGAATACGTGTTTTTACTTATCGTTTAGGACGTCTGGAAGAGTTAAATTTCAAGGATATTTAAAATTAGATATTTCTTTGAACATAAATAAAAAAGTTTTTCTACGTGTGCTCTCATAAGCATGTGTTTCAAATATATATATAAAGGAACGAAAAGTAAGCTAAATATGCGACTGAATGCTAAAGTTGGTGAGAATTGATAATGGCTCCTTGAACGGGAAGATCAACAGGACAGTTTCTAATTCTTGAAAAATCTTGAAAATTTTTCTTAGAAATAATTTTCTTTTGAGTGACTACAAGAGTTTATTGCTAAATATAATTATTTCTCATTATAATTTACATATGACGGCCCTAAATGAGAGATTTCCAAGCAGAATGAAGAATTCCTAGCAATACCATATGTATAACTGCATATTAAATTTTTTTCTTAATCTTTGATGCTTGTTATACATTCTTATTAAAAACAAATTAATTTTAATGAATGACTGGTTTTTTAGCCAACACAAACATAAAAAATTAATTTGTTACATCATTTAATTTCCATTTCTATGCTGTATACGAGGTTCTTAATAGCAGAAAAGATGCGTTTTAGTATCGCTTATAAAACTGCGATTTTAGTTTTTTTAAATCAGTTACATTAAAGTTTCTTGCCATATGTCCTTTTTTTCAAGAAATTAAATTTTTAAAATTTATAACTAATAAGCCGTTCTGAAACAAAAAATGATCCGAAATAATCGTTTAAAAGACAATAAAAAGATTTCTTTACAAATTTCTGCAGCAAATTGAAGAATGTGTAGTAAAACGAGTGTACAATTAAATTAGTGATATAACTGTAATGTTAGTTTTTCAATATTACTCTTATTAAAGGAGTCTGCAATATATCCTTTTTATTCAAAACTCTAAAAATGCTTTAAAAACGCAGTAAAAATAATAAAATACACTTGTTAACGTCAAATTTTTGTATATGTCTCAAATATGCATATCCTTGACTTCATAAACACCTTTTTTATTTTAGTTATAGGTTGTTAGCAAACTTTAATCCTTACAAAATAAAACTGAAATATAAGAAAACCTAATATAGTCAATATAGTTTCACAACATTTTGAGTGTCTTAACATTATTTGGAAAATTATTTACACAACTCCTCCTTGACTCCTTTTTATGACTGTAATAAAAAAATAATGCGTAGTGATGGTCAAAATTATGCCGAACACATATTTTTACACATTCTAATATATTGAACTTCATATCGCTCCTTGTTATCTCATTTTTTCAGCTCCCCACGACTAGCTTTACTAATTAAAGCCACCTACAGTATGCAACTAAATTTGATATCAACGAACCTGTCTTATTCCACCTCTGGCATTTGACTATATTACCTCACCCATCATTTTTTTTCTATTGCTTACGCTTTGTTATGCAATGAAAAATATACAAAAACCAATTTCCTTCCTAACTCCTGCGCGTGTTTCCGAGAGCATAAATTAAAAACTTGCCTCCAGACGATGCAGCTTTTCGTCATTACAGCGTTAATTAAGCCGTGAAACTCAATAAAAAATAAAAAAAAAATAGGAAGAAGCAAAAAGTTTTATTCAACCAAAAAAGTGGTCAACCAAGTTAAAGCAAGCAAAGAGCGAGCAAAGAAAAGAAACACTCTATTTCTTTTAGCATTATTAATGAACGATCTGAAAAAATGGCCGCCTAGTAGTCAGCAGTGAACGAAATAAACTAAAACTTTTGCCACAAAAAAAAATATACATAAGGCCAGCATAAATTTGAGCCAAAAAGAAGCTAACGTTCGAACGCATACGTTTGCGGAATGCTAACGAGTCGCATCCCTTGATAGCTAGTCAAGCTGTCTGCAAGGCTGACTGAATGTTCTTGTGCTAGTTTTTTTTTTCTTTGGCTTTTTTCAAAAGCTTTAAGCTACCTGCTGTTCAGTTTTACACCCAATACTGTAGGTTGGTAGCTATTAGTTGTTTATCCTGCTGCTTCCTTTGACTACTCTAGGATACTATTTTCTTTCGGCTTCTATATTTTTTACTTGAAATAATCCGTCCTACCCAACCCCCTAACTCAGGCATTAAGAAAAACGTTTTCTTCAACTGCGCGCCCACCACTACATTCAATAATTGTTTTTGAATGAGTCACAGTGGGCTTGAAATCAGCAGCAGCATCTTAGGTGTTTTTTTTTAAGAAAAGTTTTGACTCGGATTTATTTTATTATTTTTTTTATTTTTTGTTTTTGTTTTTTTGTATCTGTGCGGGCAGAAATCACTGAAATTTTTTTTTTGTGTTTGTTTTGCTTGCTTTTTCTTACCTTTGTAACGTTTTCTTAAACTTAAACTCAAATATAAAAGTGAAAAAGTAATATACGGTTTTGAGGTTGCTGTTAGATCCTTTTGGGTGAAAGCATGCGAGTATTCTTCTGTATGTTTGTGTGTGTGTGTGTGTGTATCTGTTGGGCCACCTTTATTGTGCCTGTAATTTGAGCCAGGTTTTCTCTTTACGGCTTTATTTATTCTAACTTAACCGCATTACTAGCAGCCCGTTGATGGGTTCAAAGGATAATCGTATTTGGTAGCTTTAAGTTGCAGACCAAATGCCGTTGAATCCTTGATTCATGCATGTCTGTGTGAGCAGATTTAATCATGAGACATGAGGCCAACATGTTTCTTTTTAACGGCAGCAGATTTTTGAAATTTAAGAATTTTCAACGCTGTGAAAGTGGAAATAAAAACTTTTGTTGCCTAGTCCTTTTTTATGCTTTTGCTTTGGAAATTAAAAAAGGCTGCTGCAAAGATTTAATAAAATATGGATGAGAAGGATGAGAGCAAGTCAAAAGCATGCACCGGTTGATAAAGGCACCAAAAAAAAGGGGTTACTTGGAATCACTTGCATAGAAACCTTTTGCGAACTTGACCTTTTTAACCTAGAAGTCGATAACTTAAAATTGAGGCTCGATATAACGTTGAAGTAGACTAGAATATGCTATCCCTATTGAAATTAATACAAATATTAAAAGAAAGGAATTTAGTATCAAGATTCATGAAGTGATTTACGCAGCAAACAACATGAACCGGCAGGCATGTAGCATCACGCACGATATCATAACAATTATTTTTTATAACTCTCATAATTTTAAAAGCAATAGATATAAAGTTAATTGCAATTTAGCGTTTCTTTCTTTTTCTTCTTTTTTTGTTCCTTAATTAAATCTCTTAACGAAAGATTTAAATACAAAGCGAACGTCTGGTGATATCAATAATGTAACTGCGTACTTATATTTAAAAAATCATTGACATGAATGATGCTGTTCATATGTCCTTTTTTAGGCACATTTTATTTGAACGCATTATAGGTCTACAACTATTGCTTGACAGAAAACCATTAATTTGCAGATGTTTTCAAGTATTGTAATTTCCAATTTATGCCTTGCAGTTGGGTTCTGAATGGCAGACCGAATGTGTTGTTATACCAATAACATAACTGTGAGTTTAATTTTTTTCAATCACTTCTATTATAGATGCACGCCATATATCCTTTTTTTGAAGAAATTAAAACTGAAATAATTATATGCCCGGAATCATTTGTGACCCAAAATTAAAGCAATAACACACGTTTTTAAGTTTTTTTAAAAATTTATTTAACAAATTTCAGCCCTGCATTAAAAAAATTATTAGAAAACGAACGTAAAATTATAACTTGATTGCAACAGTGTTTTCAGTTTGTCAAAACTTTTTATATTTAATATGCTCGCCATATATCCTTTTTTTTCTTCATATTAAAATAGATGGTCAAAAATTTGTATATCCTTTTTTATAATTAAATTTATGGTTAAAATTACAAAACTGCTAAGACACTGTAAAGTGCATGAATAAAAATAATGTCAATAAATCAAAACTGTACTTTTTATCTAAATAAAATTGAATTTTTCGCATTTTTCTTTCATTTCTTCGAGAATGCTGATTTATAATTTGCTTTTAATAACTGATCACAAAAAATTTGTTTGTATGTTTTTTCTCACTTTAAAATCCAAATTAGTTGTCTACACGAAAGACTTAAACACAAAATGAATGTCTGTTAATGGCGTTAATATAACTGTATACTCTGTTTTTCGATATCATTGCCATTAATGATGCAGGCCATATGTCCTTTTTTTGAGAAAATTTTATTTGAACCAATTGTTGGTCTGGTAACATTCATTAGTAGAAAAGCATTTATTTGTAGATGTTTCTCAGTTGTTTTCTATATTTAACTCCCACATTTATGCTTGTGTTGAGGTTCTTAAGAGAAGAACGCATGTGTATTAATGCCGCTAATATAACTGTGAATTTCCTTTTTTGAAATCACTTATATTATAGATCCTTGTCATATATCCTTTTTTACAAAATTTTAATTTATGGTCAAAACTGCAAAAACGCCGTGAAAATGTGAAATTCTATGATAAAAATTTGCAAAAATGCACTCGCAGTGAAATCGAGTAACTATTATTCTCCTCTACAGACAGTGGATGATGAAAACAAAATAGAAGATGAAGATTTAATAACTAAGACCGTGAAGGAACATATTCCTCCAATTACTATTTTAAAAGCTAATATCGAAGATGTGCATGAAATCTGTAAATCTGAAATTATTACCAACTATGCCATAAGAAAAATTTCTATTGGCCTCAAACTATACCTAAAATCAAAGTTTGATTTTGATGCTGCATGTAAAAAACTAGAAAATAAGTACGAGTTTTTTACTAACGCCACTAAAAATGAGAAACCATACAAAGCTCTTTTGTTTGGCCTGGAAAAGAAAGATCCAATGGTTGTTAAAAAAAACCTGATTGAAATGGGTCTTAATTGCTTAGACGTTAAACTTATTCATAAAGAAGGTGTAAATAGCTCCGAGTATATAATTTATATAGTATACTTCCAAAGAAAATCAATAACGATTAAAGAACTTCGGCAAAATCATTCCATTATTGGTTATGTTAAAGTAAGATGGGAATTCCAACGTCAAAAGAAAACCCAGATCACACAGTGCTACAATTGCCAAATGTTTGGACACGGCTCCAGCCGATGTAGAGTTAAAACTTTTTGCGCAAATTGTGCCGGCCAACATAAAACATCAGACTGCACCACAACAATTGATAAATGCGCAAATTGTAACGGACCACATAAATCAGTATATGATCAATGTCCAAGTAAGTTGACTTATTTGCAAATCAGGCAACGTGCTCAGCCAAATCCAAGACGAGCAGCAAATGTTAACAGCGCCGGCTTTAGTTGCAGAAACTACAACAACAGTTTTCCAAACACACTGAGACAAAGTTCCCCAGCAACAACGGTGGCATGGCAAACACAACACTCCAGCAGCAGCAACAACAACAAAAGCCCAAATGAGCTATTTTCGCTTCAAGAAATTAAATCACTAACACTCGAACTCATCACAAACTTGAAAAGCTGCAAGAACAAAGCAGACCAATTCGAAGTGATTACAAATTTAGCGTGCAAATTTTTATCGTAATGGATAGTCATATTAATGTCATCACTTGGAATGCGAGAGGCATTCGCAATAAAACCAATGAATTGTTTCAATTTTTGTTAACCAATAATGTACACATATGTTTAGTTTCAGAAACATGGTTAAAACCTGATGTAACTATTAAACATAATGATTTTCATGTATATAGAAATGATAGAATATGTGCTAGGGGAGGGGGTGTTGGTGTAATTATAAAAAAAAATATACCACATCAGCTACTTCCAGTTGTTAAAACCAACCTTATTGAAAATATTGGCATTAAACTCTATTCAAACACAGACTGTGTACATTTGTATGCATGTTACTTTCCTGGTGGCTTAGCAGGCCCAGATGGCGTCCGGAAAAAAAATTTTGCAGCTGATATTTTTAAACTAAGTAGAGACAATAGATACGTTCTTGGAGGTGATTTCAATTGCAGGCACCAGTCTTGGGGTTGTGCCAGAGCAAATTGCTGGGGCAACATTTTAAGCGAAAGGCAGGAATCTTATAATTATAATATTAAATATCCTAGCGATTTTACTTACGTTCCAACAAGTTCTAACAGGCAGGGTTCAACATTAGATTTATTTTTATCGAATATATCCGAAATATCACCTATTCCTGAAGTTATTAATGACCTCAGTTCTGACCATCTTCCTGTCAAAATCACTTTGAATAGTTGTTTCAATAGACTACAAAACCTAAGGTACGATTTCAAAAATGCAAATTGGAGGGGTTATGCTAGCCACATAAATAGACACTTGACCTTGCCGGATATAAATAATATTACTAACAATGAACAAATAGACAACATCCTTGAGGAATTTAAAAGCATTCTAAATGAAGCTATTGCATACAGTGTTCCCAAAAGGGGCCAAAGTAATAATAATATTTCTCTACCATATTATGTTAAAACTTTAATACAACAAAGAAACGGCTATAGAAGAAAATGGCAACGGTATGGATTTATTCAAGATTATTATGAGATGAAGATTCTGAACCTAAGAATTCGGGAAGAAATCGAAGTGTTTAGAAACAAGTCTTGGAATAAATTACTATTAACACTAGATAAGGGCTCTTCCCCTTTTTGGAATATCTCAAAAATCTTAAGGAAGAAGTCAAAAAATATTCCTGTCTTGAAATATAATAATGCAAATTATTCCTCCAACCAAGAAAAATGTGACATCTTAGCACAGTCTTTTGTTTCGAGCTTTTCGATTTCTTCTAACCTGGGAAATAGTGCGACAATTTCACAGGTTAAAAACACAATTGAAAACTTTCAAATACTTAATTCAAATCCTCCCAATCAACTTTATACAAATACGACAACGGTCTCGCTCATAATTAAAAAACTTAAAAATAAGAAATCACCTGGCATTGATGGAATAAATAATAGATGCTTAAAGGCGTTACCCAAGAAAGGGAATAAGTTCTTAACAATAATAATTAATGCTTGCCTCAAACTTGGCTATTTCCCCAACGTTTTTAAAGAAACTAAAGTTATTCCAATTCACAAGCCAAATAAGCCTCCGGACTGTCCTTTCTCGTATCGACCAATTAGTTTGTTATCGTCGATTAGTAAAATCCTCGAAAAAGTTATTAAGGAAAAGTTGAATGATTTTATCGAAACAATGAATATTATTCCGTCACACCAATTTGGGTTTAGACGAGAACACAACACTGTCCATCCCCTAATAAGAATCAGAAATATGGTACAGTCAAACTTCAATAACCAAAAATCGACCGGTATGGTTTTACTGGATGTAAAATCTGCTTTTGATTCTGTCTGGCATGACGGTCTTATTTTCAAAATGATTAATTTTAACTGCCCTCCTGGCATAATTCGAATAATTCAAAGTTTTCTTTCTGAACGAACATTTAAAGTTTATATTGGATCTTACAGCTCTAATTTAACTCCTATATCAGCTGGCTGCCCCCAAGGCTCATGCTTATCACCAATCCTATATAATCTGTACACAGCCGATTTTCCCCGTTTAGACTATTGTACATTGTCCATATTTGCAGATGACACCGCTGTGCTCTGTTCAGAAGTTTTAGCTGCTGATTTAATCACCAAGCTGCAAATGGCATTGTCCGAAATCATGGCTTATTTCAACAAGTGGAAAATTGCGTTAAACAGCCAGAAAACTCAAGCAATATACTTTACGAGAAAGCGAAAAGCTTGTTTTCTTCCTCAAACAAACTTATATATTAACAATTATTCTATTCTTTGGGAGCAAAAAGTTAAATACTTAGGTATAATTCTTGATCCTAAAATGAAGTTCAAGGATCACATACCTTACATAACTAACAAAATAAAAATTCTAATAAGGATTCTGTATCCTTTGATCAATCGAAAATCAAGCCTCAATATAGACAACAAAAAATTAATTCTAGTTTGTGTTTTTCACGCTTTCATGTTCTATGCCGCACCGGTTTGGTCTACTAGCGCAAATTGCCATTTAAAAAAATTGCAGATCTCTCAAAATAAGCTTTTAAAACTTATGTACAATCTTCCATGGTATTATTCCACTAACAGGCTTCATGCACTTTCAGACGTTGAAAAAGTTGCTGATAGAATAAAAAAGCTAACGCAAGATTTTAATAGCAGATGCTTAGCGTCTAACTATAGCCACATCAATGAGTTAGTCTCATCTTAGGTAGGTTAAGTAGTTTTTTAAGTAGGTTTTTATATAAAATTCAAATAGGTTTTTGTAAAATTTTTGCCTTCAACTATATGTTAACGAGATTATATATAAATGTAGTTATTTGTAAAATAAATTGTTATTATTAAGAAGAAAAAGAAATGCCTTGAACTCTTTGAACAAAATTATAGTAATATGAAATGTAATATAATAATATACGAAAACAAATAAATGAATGAATGAATGATGAAAATATATTCATCATACGTTTTATAACTGGAAATCATCATAAATGAACAAAATAAAAAAAATTATAAGTTATTCATTAGTAGAAGCTTAGATATATCGGAAGAAATGTACTAAAACCCAGATGCCAATATTTATCATCTTTATAAATATCAAAAGGAACATTCAATTCAATAAAACAACTTTTTCGTTTTGTACACCAATCAATAAATTACTTTCTTTTACAGCTTTGGGTGAAAATTGACAGCAACAAAGGGTTCAATTAAGGCTGACCTTCAACCACAAACCAAAGAATGATATTATTGAAAAAATAAAAAACTCATTAACAATTTATACAACTTGTTTGTTCGCCAAAAATATAACATAGCAAACCAACACAAACATATCTAGGCCAGCACATATCTTGTCAGCAACATAAACATCAGAACAAACATATACTCAGCCTGTTATAAGCACACAAACAGCCAAACATACACATACAGCTTCACCGACAGACAGACAGACGGATAGACAGATAAATATTTCAAAGCTTTTTATATGGAAATCACGTTAATAAAATACATTTTCTCTTAAAAAGAAATCGATTTGAATATAAAAATAATAGTGATGCAAATAAAGGATAAGCAGCACAAACTGGCAACAATCTGGCTGAGTTGGGATGTATCACATATAAGGCAGAAAGAAAAAAAAAAGAATCAAATTTGGCAAAAAGATTTTCAGTCGTCATGCATGCATGCAGACAGGCTGGGTGGGGCAATCAATGCATGCACTGATAGGTAGCTTGTGTTGTCTTTTAGTGCTGTTTTAGTTTTTTTTTTTATTAATTTATTTTGTTGTGTTTTATTTTCATTGAAAAATGATGCTCTTGAATGAAGTGAATAGAATTGCTTGCATAATGATACTTGATTTAAAAAAACATTTCTCTATTTTGCTGCGTTGCAAATTGAAGGTATCTGAATAGTTAATGCGGCAGCACATAAATTAAAGATATGTTAAAAACTTACATTTTAAGTTAATATTTCTTATAATTATTATTACGATCAATTGAGTTTAATTAAATAAATCTTGAAGAATTAAATATACATTTTCAAATCATTTTAAATCATTTTCCATACTTCTAAGATTAAAACAAACAGCAATAAATATCTGAAATCTACAGTGAGACATTCAAAAATGTTGCTGATGCTTTTGTAGCTGAGGATTCAAATCAATTATCAAATTTCTTTTATATTAAAGAAAAATGTATGCAATATAATGAAAAATTTAAAACGTTTATTTTTTCTCTCACACTAGCTGATTAAAAGTTTTTATAAATAAGAATTTGCTTAGAATTCTATTCACAGACTATACCGTAATTATAAAAAAATTATGTTAAACATTATTTGCGGAACACCGTAATTATAAGCAATTCCTGTCATAGCATTTTACAAATCTCTATGTGGTCATTTTTTTCTCTTTAACGTTACAATTAAATTCATATTTCTGTAAATATATCGAAAATATTCCATCAAACCAACAAATTTTGTTAAAGTACATGAAAGTAGACCTCAAGACTTGCAAACTTTTCATATAACTTTTGTTGTTTTGAAGATATAACCAGTTTTATGTGATCTTTAACGTTACATTTTTTGTAAATGAGTTTCAAGGAAGGTCTGAATTTTAAAAAAATTACCGAAATTGGCGATGAAGAAATCTATTCAAGAAAAAGGTTCAAATAAACGACTTAAATCGAAATAATGAAAACAAAATGTTTTCTTCCACTTTAAGTAGTCAAAATGTGTGCTCTTTAACGTTTTCAATAATTTAATTTTACTACTACTACTAGTGGTTATCGTGGCGTGCATGTTAGTGTGTGGCTTCCATGCCCGGAGCACGAGATCGATTCCAACTTGCGGCAAAGTTTTTTTCAATAAGTAATTTTCAATAAGTAATTTCTGTTATAGCATTTTACAAATCTCTATGTGGTCATTTTTTTCTCTTTAACTTTACAATTAAATTCATATTTCTGTAAATATATCGAAAATATTCCATCAAACCAACCAATTTTGTTAAAGTACATGAAAGTAGGCTTCAAGACCTGCATTTTATGTGAACAAACTTTTCATATAACTTTTGTTGTTTTGAAGATATAACCAGTTTTATGTGATCTTTAACGTTACATTTTTTGTAAATGAGTTTCAAGGAAGATCTGTATTTTAAAAAAATTACCGAAATTGGCGATGAAGAAATCTATTCAAGAAAAAGAATCAAATAAACGACTTAAATCGAAATAATGAAAACAAAATGTTTTCTTCCACTTTAAGTAGTCAAAATGTGTGCTCTTTAAAGTTTTCAAAAATTTAATTTTACTACTACTACTAGTGGTTACCGTGGCGTGCATGTTAGTGTGTGGCTTCCATGCCCGGAGCACGAGATCGATTCCCATTTGCGGCAAAGTTTTTCAATTGAAAATTGTCTGATCGGTCACCAACTCTCTGCAGACAATGGCAAACCACAGGGAGTACATAATGCCATGTAAAGCTTCTTGAGAACATGAACTTTAGCCGCTCGGAGTTGACATAAAACATGTAGGTCCAGTTCTCGGTCAATTGTGTACAAACATTTAATAACACACACAACACAATTGATCATATGAAGCTTGGTCAAAGTCCTTGCAAGGGCTAAAATGGCTAGTTGGTTTTTTGAATTCTACTGCGATTTTTGTGGATTTTAATGAAATCAATTAAATTTTCAATTAATTCTACCGATTCAGATTAGTTTTACACATTTTGCAACACAAAAAGCACGTTACAATGACAATAAAAGTTTGTTTTTAATTACGGCATATACCGTAATTGCAAACAAGCACTTTATTGGTAATTACAATTTTAAGAACATGTAGATCTACTAAAATATATTTCGATTTTAATGAAATTAAAAATATGTTCGGTTTTCCTAGCGAATAATGCACAATATTATGTAGAATTTGACACGTTCCTAATTACGGACTATGCCGGAATTAAAAACAAGTATGAATTTTAACATTTTACATCACATTTATCAATTATCAATGACTATGTGGAACTACTTTTAATTACGGCATATACCGTAATTGCAAACAAGCACTTTCTTGGTAATTATAATATTAAAAAATGTATATCTACTACAATTGATGTCGATTTTAATGAAATTAAATAAATTTTTCAGCTTTTCTAAAGCATATTGAGCAATATTTTGTATATTTTGACTGGTTTCAAATTGCGGACTATGCTGTAATTAAAAACATGTCTTATTTAAGAAATTTTAAAACACAAAAAGCACTTATCAATGACAACTTGAGCATGTTTTTAATTACGGCATATACCGGAATTGCAAACAAGCATTATTTTTAAAATCTGTTAATATTTAGGGTCTTTAATAAATTAAATTGTATCAGACTGACCTTAAGTTTCGCTTTATATAAAACGATTTTGACTGCCATTGATGTTTTTTTCAAAGGAAATTATCCACAATAATAAGTTGAACTGTACTTTTTTCTTATGGCGGACAATACCGTAATTAAAAACAAGTGTCATTTTAGACATTTTGCAATACACAAAGCACTTATCAATGACAATATGATCATGTATTTAATTACTGCATATACCGTTATTGCAAACAAGCACGTTATAGGTAATTACAAACTAAGAAAATATAATTCTACTAAATGTGTGTCGGTTTCAATGAAATTTAATGAATTTTCTAATTTTTTTAACAAATAATGCACAATATTATGCAGATGTGGACTTGTTTTTAATTGCGGACTATACCGTATTTAAAAACAAGTACCATTTTAAGCATTTCATAAAACAAACAGCACTTATTTATGACAATATGAGCATGTTTTGAATTACGGCATATACCGTAATTGCAAACAAGCTATTTTATAGAAATTGCAAATAAAAACATTTATTTCTGCCAAAATTTATGTCGATTTTAAGGAAATTCATTAAATTGTTTTGATATTCTAACAAATAATGTACAATATTATGCTGGAGTGGACTTGTTTCTAATTCCGTAATATACCGTAATTAAAAACCAGTGTCATTTTAAGCATTTTATAACGCAAATAGCACTTTTCAATGACAATATGGGCATGTTTTTAATTGCGGCATATACCGTAATTGCAAACAAGCATAATTATTAAATTATTCTGAGCACTAAAGCGCTTGCATAAAATTAAAAGGAATAAAATGTATTTTATTTCTGCGATTATTGCTTATTTCATAGCAAATTTTACATTGTAAAATGTAGATTTTGACTTGTTTCTAATTGCGTAGTATGCCGTAATTAAAAACCAGTGTTATTTTAAACATACCAATAGCCAAAAATCACTTTGCTTTCAGCCAATCAATATTTTTGTCAATTACATCACATGGCTCAATTGCAAACAAAGATTATTTTAAGTAACTGGATCGTTCAAACTAATTTTTACAGACAGTACAGTTTTGAACAAAAATGATCGACCTATTTTAAAAGCTCAAATTTCTTAAAAACAAAAAAACGTAAATTATGATTTTTGAAACTAGGTCTCCAAGGCGAATACCACGAAAATCTCAAACTTTTAACCACCTATATTTAAAAAAAAAATCCTCGAACACGTGTCTCTTATTTTTTATATAGAACTCGCAAAGAAATTTTGAGGCCAATTAAAAATGTGTCGGTCAAAATGGTCTTCGGTTTGTAAAATAATGAACCATCTACTCAAAGTGTTAACTTTTAAATAAATAAAAATATTAAAAAATGTTTTAAATTGTAATAAATATTTGTCAGTCCTTTTTTACTTTAAATTGAATTGAATAAATTTTTTTTAATTATATATATTATTTATAACATTTTTAAATATTTTAAATATTTTACCGCTATTAATGTTAATTTTTTCAAACGATTCACCTTTTAAACACATAAAAAAAGCACACACAAATTGTTAGGGAAAAAAAAATCCGCTTGAAAGTGTGCCAGCTTTTAAGCTACTTAAGTCTATTTTTATTTACATAAGTTGTGGCAGTCTTTTGTTAGACTTCTCTCTTTTTCTTCAATTTGAAACAAGTGAATTGAATGGAAATATTATTTTTATTCTACAAAAATTAAAAATAGAAGTAGCTGTATTTGCAAGCTTTTACGCTTTTACTAAGTATTTGCACTGCACTTTGCTTACATACTTATTTATCTAAAAGAAAACACTTTATGTCATGCTATTTTCAAATTTCAACCAACTCGTGCACTACAACAAAGTACCGTTTGAAAGTTTTCAAAGTAGCCTTTAAGCTACTCTTAGACAGTCAATAATCATTATCACAGGACATGTTGTCCTTAAATTTTCGCCGCTCGGCCTGTTAGACACGGTTTTACGTTTAAATTTTTTTCATCTTGCCTTAAAACAAAAAGCTGCTAATGCAAAGTTTTTCTTGAGCTACCGTTAAAACGCCAGACAACCATTCATACATCCTTTCAGCCGTGAATCCATCATCATTTATCACTCCAGTTTGCCAGTTTTCGCAAACACACTTGCGCACACACACACTAAGTGTTGCACTTGAAAATAAGCTATAGCATAAAAAAGGACCAACGCCAAAAAAAGCGTATCATTCAAAACATCACAAAGGCGTTTCCAGGCAATCAAATAAACAATTACGTTGCCTACGCTTCTTCTGCTACGTATCAATGCTACTAAAATATTTCTAAATTATGCATTCTGCTCTTATTGTTTTTTATTTCTTTACATATCAAATAAGAATATTTATTGCTTTCATTGCAAAAAATGTAGATAGATATAAAAAAAAACCGAAAATATACTAACATTGTCATCAAGTTGCTAAGCAGAGACCGAGTGAACCACCTTGTCTCATGGTCAATGGCAACAGCCAGTAATGGCAACAACAACAACAACAACAACAACAACAACAACAACAACAACAACAACAACAACAACAACAACAACAACAACAACAACAACAACAACAACAACAACAACAACAACAACAACAACAACAACAACAACAACAACAACAAGAACGACAAAGAACAGCCACATTTTTGTATTTTTTTTTTTTTTTTAATACTTTGTCCTCCTTTTGGCTATCTCGTTATTTCTGCGGAGCTTAAACGTCGATTTTCATGACAACAAAGTGAAGTGGCTTTGCAATGTCCTTGTGACAGCACAAAAAAAAGACGAAAGCACAAAATTGCGCGCTCTTGTTTAAATAGCTAAATGCCCAGCTAAATGTAGGCAGACAACGGCTATTCCATGGTACGTAAGCATAACAAAGCAAAATACATGTTTTTTTTTGTCTACTCCGGTCTAGTTGATTTTTTTTTTTTCTTTGCATTTTCATTTTTAAATTATGCTCACATTACATTAAATTGATAGCTTTTAATGATTAATTAAAGTTATAAATTATAATTTGCTGAAATTGAAGACTTATTTTGAATCAAGTTGGTAAGCAGCATAAACTTTGCAGGACATAAAATTAAGTCTGTTGTATTAATAAGGATCTAATTAATTGACAACTAATTGACAGCCAAAGCGGAATACAAGAGTACAAGAACAAAAAGGTAGAAAGATGGTCTTCAAGTGCCACTGAAGTTCAGAGAGTGTTTTAAACTTTGTGGAGATAAAATTTTTCAGATAGACTTTGCGATGGTTTCTTGTAAGTATACTTAGCATAATTTTGGGATAAATTAATCATTAATAGTATATGCCGTAATTAAAATACTGTGTTTTTAGTCATATATAAGTATTTTTTGACTTATTATATGTTTTAAATAGCTTCTGTTTTTGATTACGGCATAGTCCGCAATTATAAACAAGTCAAAATCTACTCAAAGTTCTGCATTATTTGCTTTCAAAAAATTAAATAAATAAATTTAGAGAACTTACTAATAAAAAATAATGCTTGTTTGCAATAACGGTATATGCCGTAATTAAAAAAATGCTGCTTTTACCATTTATAAGTAGATTTTTGGTAGTTTAACGTTACATTTTCACTTATTTTCAAAAAAAATATTGCTTGTTTGCAATTACGCTATGGGCTGTAATTAAAAAGGCGCATGTTTTTAATTCCGGCATAGTCCGCAATTAGATACAAATCCAAATCTACACATAATTCTGCATTAGTTGACATAAAAATATAATAAAAATAATTTTAGAGATCTTAGTTATTCAAAAAAAGGGTTGTTTTCCATTACGGTATATGCCGTAATTAAAACAATGCCGATATTACCATTTACAAGTTGATTTTTGGTAGTTTAACGTTAAATTTTCACTTATTTTCAATAAAAATATTGCTTGTTTGCAATTACAGTAATGGCTGTAATTAAAAAGGCGCATGTTTTTAATTCCGGCATAGTCCGCAATTAGAAACAAGTCAAAATCTACAAATAATTCTGCATTAGTTGACATAAAAATATAATAAAAATAATTTTAGAGCTCTTAGTTATTCAAAAAAAGGGTTGTTTTCCATTACGGTATATGCCGTAATTAAAACAATGCCGATATTACCATTTACAAGTTGATTTTTGGTAGTTTAACGTTAAATTTTCACTTATTTTCAATAAAAGTATTGCTGGTTTGCAATTACGGTATGGGCTGTAATTAAAAAAGCGCATGTTTTTAATTCCGGCATAGTCCGCAATTAGAAACAAGTCAAAATCTACAAATAATTCTGCATTATTTGGCATAAAAATATAATAAAAATAATTGTAGAGATCTTAGTTATTCAAAAAAAGGCTTGTTTTCAATTACGGTATATGTCGTTATTAAAATAATGCGGATATTAATATTTACAAGTTGATTTTTTGTAGTTTTACGGTAAATGTTCAATTGTTTTCAATAAAAGTATTGCTTGTTTTCAATTACGATATGGACTGTAATTAAAGAGTCGCCTGTTTTTGATTCCGGCATAGTCCGCAATTAGAAACAAGTCAAAATCTACGCTTAATTCTTCAGTTAATGTTGTAAAAATAATTTTAGAGATCTTAGTTATTCAAAAAAGAGCTATAAAAAAGAGAATAACGGTATATGACGTAATTAAAATAATGCTGCTTTTGGCATTTACAAGTTTATTTTTTTTTAATTTTATTTGTTAAATTTTCATTGTTTTCAATTACGGTATTGTCTGCAATTAGAAAGAAATCAATATATTCAAATTTTGTTTATCTTATATATTATTTAGTTTCATATGAGTACTGACTGTTCTCTACATTACAAATTGAGCCATTTTTAACTACTCTCATTTATTTGAGGGTATAAATATTCAAAATAATGAATGTTTGCAATTACGGTATATGCTTTTTTTAATTTTAAGCTGTGCACATAAGAAATTTAATAGCTGTCTAATTACGTTCTATACCGTTATTAGAAACATGTCTATTTTAACACTTCAACTGGTCATAAAATTTTCATTTTTAAAATTTTTTTTATTTTCTTATCATGAACGTAGCCTAGCTATATCGACCACATCACATTTGTTACGTCCTTTAAGGCTATTTTAAGCTGAAGTGCGAGGTTAGTGAACTTTTAAGTGATTAAAAAATGTCGCAATAGTACCAAAAATAGGAGGTTTTTCATATACTAACTAGTTCACTGAACTCTATTAATTAGTTTTGACTAACCGAAAACACAAAAAGTTTTGCAACCCAAAAATACCCAAAACTACTTAAGCGGCACCTTTATAGTTTTTTTTTCTATATTTCTTTCTTGTTTCATTTTAACAGCAAAACACACGCAAGTTTATATTTGTAGAGCTTTTTAATCGAATTTATAAAAATACTCTTTGAGTTATGCTTAAGTATTAGCTAGACTTGCTTTAGACCAGCAGTTTGCAACAAACAAGCTTGTTGTTATCAGCCTGAAGATTGCGTGTGTTGGAATTTTATTTTTTTTTTGTTATTATTACTATTTTTATGTTCTTAATATATTGCATGCTACTATCGATTGAGTCATAAAGGGGGGCAGCATTGACGGCAGTGTGATGCAGTGTATGGTGGTGCGCAGCAATAATGACTTTATTTATATTCATCACTGAAAAGCTGTCAGCAGATAATGTCAAATATTTTCAAGGAATTTTTATTGCAAAGGCACTCAGCTCTAGGCTGTTATCAGTGTCCCGGTCAGTGAAAGGAGCACAAATTATTAAAATCTTTTTAATGATTGATTAAAGCTTTAATGAATTTAACGAAGTTTAAAGCCTGCATTGTATGAAAATAAAGTTAAGCTTTTAGCTGTTAAATGGAAGAAATCATGGCTTATATAACATATTTTAGACATGTTTATTGATGTTCTTTAGGTTTTTTGTTTTAACTTCAGTGACGTCGATAAGTAAAAATTATTTTCTATTGAAATTCGGATCTTCGATTTTCAAACAATTTATTCATGGTTTTAGCATTGAAATATTGTATAAAAATTTAGTTTAGAAGCTTTTATGATGAGCAAAGCACGATAAGATTTATTTGACGGCCTGTTTTTAATTCCGGACTATACCGTAATTACAAACAATTGTAATTTTAAACACTTTACAAGCCAGAAAGCACTTGTCAATGGCTTAAGAAGCATTATTTTAATAACGGCATATATCGTAATTACAAACAACAAGTTGTTTACCGATTTTAGTTGATTTTGTTAAATTAAAGTACATTTTCTCAGTTTTTATAATGAGCAATGCACAAAATATAAAGATTTGCAACTTGTTTTTAATTCCGGACTATACCGTAATTACAAACAAATGAAATTTTAAACATTTTACAAACGAAAAACCACTTATCAATGACTTCAACAGTGTACTTTTAATTACGGCATATACCGTAATTAAAAACAAGCACTTTTTAATACATAATAAGAGTAAAAACTATCAATTAAGTAAGAATAATTTAAAAAGGCTTACTTTGCCATAAAAATAGGTTAATATAGATACGTTTTGTTTATTTAAGATAAGTAAAAATTATTTTCTATTGAAATTCGGATCTTCGAATTTCAAACAATTTATTCATGGTTTTAGCATTGAAATATTGCATAAAAATTTAGTTTAGAAGCTTTTATGATGAACAAAGCACGATAAGATTTATTTGACGGCCTGTTTTTAATTTCGGACTATACCGTAATTACAAACAAATTAAATTTTAAACTTTTTTTTTAATTCCGGACTATACCTTAATTACAAACAATTGTTATTATAAACATTTCTTAATGTTTAAGCCAGAAAGCACTTATTAATGACTTAAGTAGCATACTTTTAATTACGGCATATACCGTAATTACAAACAACAAGTTGTTTACCGATTTAAGTTGATTTAAAGATTTAATAAAGTTGCAAAAAATATAAAGATTTGCAACTTGTTTTTAATTCCAGACTATACCGTAATTACAAACAAATGAAATTTTAAACATTTTACAAACGAAAAACCACTTATCAATGACTTAAACAGTGTACTTTTAATTATACCGTATATACCGTAATTAAAAACAAGCACTTTTTAATACATAATAAGAGTAAAAACTATCAATTAAATAAGAATAGTTTAAAAAGGCTTACTTTGCCATAAAAATAGGTCAATATAGATACGTTTTGTTTATTTAAGAAACGTTTTAGCTACATAAATTTTTACTTCGATTAATATTGAGTTTTTGCAAACGTTTGATATACATATAAAAACCATATGAAGCATGGTTAAAAAACAAATTAATTTTAATGTGTGCAGTATTGTTGTAAATAAGACAACAATTATATTGTGAACTATACCGCAATTAAAAACATTGTTGTTTTTGACTTCTTCTATTGATTTATGGTAAAATTTTTAATTGCGGCATATACCGTAATAAGGAACACTACAATAGATTTCAAATAAATTAAGTTTTAAAAGTTTTCTTCCCATGAATGCTTGAGTTTACTTAAATTTGAGAGATTCTCACATCATAATGTAACTAGTATTGTTATAACGGACTATACCGCAATTAAAAACATTGTTGTTTTTGACTTCTTCTATTGATTTATGGTAAAATTTTTAATTTGGGCATATATCGTAAAAAAAAACACTAAGAAACATTTAAAGGAAACAAAGTTTTTAAAAATTTGCTTGAATTTTAAAGTTTCTCACTTAATAATGTTCACTTTAACGTTTACTCAAGCTTTTAAAAACTTGAGATCAAACAAATGTAAAAGATTTTTGAATGTAAACTATAACGTATTTCAAAACTGTTGTTACTTTAAAACAAACTTTTCAATATATGAATATTTAGCACAAACATCTTTCTTAAAGATAAGTTTTAAGTAGATTTTTCGTTTAAATTTACACACATTACTGAGTACGTACGTAGGTCATTTTTGTTTAGAAGTTAGTTTTGTTTCAATTCTCAAGTCAAAACAAAATTAATGCGCTTAAGTGCTTCAAATTGAATTTAACAAAATATGAACGTTCAGGTAGGCCTTCAGAGTACTTCATATAAATTATATTTTTTTTTATATATTTCATATATAAGTATATATTATTTCGAAGATATAAACATCGTAAGTTTGTAGTCTTATAGACAAAAATTTGAAAAGGCAACAGAGAAAAGGACATTCTTTGGCATGACATAATGATGGATGGGCATGTTGAGCGTTTACTCCAAAGCAAGCACACTCACATTCAAAAGCAAACAACAAACAATAACAACAACAACAACAGCAAATAAAACAACAAAAAAAACAAAAACTTAGCGCCGGAAACAGGACGTTAAAGGACGAAAATTTAATAAAAATTAAATAAATAGCAGAGAAAACAAAGCATCAGGCAAATAAAAAGTAGATGAAGTTGGAGAAGATGAAGATGAAGCTGAAGATGACGATGACGATGAAGATGAAGCTGTCGAGCGAGCAGAAAATGTCAAAGCTGTAAGTCAGATAGTGTCAATTTGGGAAGCTGAGTCTTGGTGTTGTTGCTTTTGTTGTTAAATTTTTAGTTTTTTTATGATTTTTTTTTGCTTTTTGCTAAAGTTGCTGTTGATGTCTTCATTGTTTTGCTGGCTGTAGTTGTTGTTGTTGTTTTTGTTGCTGTGTATGATGTTTATGCCGTTATGGTTGTTGTTGTAGTTGTTGTTACATCATATTGTTAAATGTCCCTTGGGAGAATATTTTTTTCATTAAATAAACTTTTGTAAGGATGCAGCTCGCTACGTAAGACATTGATGCGCACCGGATGCGCTTAATTATAATTTATATACACTGATGCGCTGGCCATTGACAACTTAATTAATACTGTTGTTGTTGGTTTTGTTGATGCTGTTGTTTCTGTTTTGGTAGCTATTAAATCATTTTGCGGACTCTGATTAACGATTTGAATTTGAAGGAAGCAAAGTTTTAGCCTAAGATAATTAAAAGAAAGACACATAAAAACTACAAGAAACAATCTGAAGCACAACGCTTAAACTCAAGCAGCTGATGTTCGTGTCTTTTTCTCTCTCTCTATCGTAAAACTTGTCAACATGAAATGGGAAAATTGCTCGACATAAAATTGCTCGCATATTCTAGATGTAGCTGCGCAAATTACCAACAACAACAACAACAACAACAACAACAACAACAACAACAACAACAACAACAACAACAACAACAACAACAACAACAACAACAACAACAACAACAACAACAACAACAACAACAACAACAACAACAACAACAACAACAACAACAACAACAACAACAACAACAACAAGCAAAACGATAACAACTAGTTTTACAAGGATGTACCTTTGACAGGAAACAGCTGCAGCAATAGATCTTTAGAAAAATTTACAGTTTACTAAAAAGGACACATAAAAGAACACAGAAATAAGACAAAATGTATGTTTGTGTGTTTTACTTGTATTTAAAGAGCACAGCAGCAGCAGCAGTAGCAGCAGCAGCAATTGAGTTGTTGACTTTTTTTGGACCAGCAACTCGTTAGCCATTTTGCAAAATTTTGGTTTTTTTTTCTTCGAACATTACTTTTGACTCGACTAGTTCAAGTCGAGTGATAAAAAACACAGACAAACAGCAATGCGGACAAACAAGTTGACAGACTGACGTATATATAGAGAGAGAGAGACAGATAAAATGTAAGATATAACAAAATTTATCTGAACACATACATAGATAATGGTTGTATGTTATAGAAAAGCATGGTTGCTTTTAGCCATCGCTTACATTATCAGTCGTTGGAGTTAAATTGGCGAACAAAAAATAAATTGGCAAACTAGCAAAACATGAATTAGCTTTATTGAAGCACAAGTACGAGTAAAGCAAATTTTTCTTCAAAGAAAATTTTTTTTAACTTATTTTACTTGAGTTTGTTAAAAAATGTTGCAAAAGTGTAATAAATTGCATAGCTAGAATGACCGAGACCAATTTTGAATTTATTTCTAGTTATCACTCATACGACATGGTGTACTGAAAATTGTAAATAACTTATTACCTTCGTATTTTAACTTGTAAACTATAACTTTACTAAAAGTGGAATGCAAGTAAGAAACATGCTTAGTTTTCAATATTTGCTTACGTTTGTAAAGAATTTAAATATAACGTTTATCTAAATTATTTCATACAAAAATTTATCTAGAATTCTAATCGAATCTAGAATTTTAATGAATTGAACGGATGTCAAAATTCGAAATTTGTAGCATTTTCCACCTCTCCATAAGCCATTAAATACCTGATTTTTTTTTAATGAAATCATTTCAAATTGAGGATTATTTAAGTTGCATAATTAAAGAAAAAGAAAAAAATATTATAGAATTAACATGCATTAAGAATTCACATATGCAAAAAATAATATCGTGGTAATTGCGGAATATACCGTTATTAAAACTATGAGTTCTTGATCACTTTTGGTGAAACTTTGCAATAGTTCAATTAATTTTCAATCAATTTTTCATAAAAAAAAGACTTAAGGTTGTTCAAATATAGCTTTTAATTTATTTGTTTTTTTTGAAAGTGTTTTAAATCATCTGAATTTTTAATTTTTTTAAAATAAAACTTTTTCAGGACCATATAAAGTAGTGTAAATCAGAAGAGCTCTTGGTATTAAGCGAGTCATGCGATTCTTGCGGGTATACTTGCCTTACTTATCATACGAACCAAGTGAGTCACACTAGCCTAGAGAGTTGTGTTAGTCTTACGAGCAACTCAATCATAAAAACATAGGAAGCCAAATGATTCCAAACGAGTCATTAGCTAAACGAGTCATATAAGTCAAGTTAATAATACGATCTAAGCGAGTTATACGAGATATGTGAGCTACACGAGTCATTTAAGCCAAGTTAATAATACGAGCTTAGCGAGTCATACGAGATATGCGAGCTATCTAGTTAAGCGAGTCATACGAACTAAGCTAGTAATCCGAGCCTAGCAAGATATACGAGATAAGCGAATCATACGAGCTAATAGAGTTGTTGGCGCAAAGCTAGTCACACGAGCCAAGCGAGTGGAATGAGTTAGCTCTACGAGCCAAGCGATTCGTATGAGCCAAGCAAGTCATGCGATCCAAGCGAGTCTTGCGAGTCAACCGATTCATACGAACAAAGCGAGTCTTCCGAGCTAAGCAAGTCTTACGAACTAAACGAGTCTTACGAGCTAAGCGAGTCTTACGAGCTAAGCGAGTCTTACGAGCTAAGCGAGTCTTACGAGCTAAGCGAGTCTTACGAGTTAAGCGAGTCTTACGAGCTAAGCGAGTCTTACGAGCTAAGCGAGTCTTACGAGCTAAGCGAGTCTTACGAGCTAAGCGAGTCTTACGAGCTAAGCGAGTCTTACGAGCTAAGCGAGTCTTACGAGCTAAGCGAGTCTTACGAGCTAAGCGAGTCTTACGAGCTAAGCGAGTCTTACGAGCTAAGCGAGTCTTACGAGCTAAGCGAGTCTTACGAGCTAAGCGAGTCTTACGAGCTAAGCGAGTCTTACGAGCTAAGCGAGTCTTACGAGCTAAGCGAGTCTTACGAGCTAAGCGAGTCTTACGAGCTAAGCGAGTCTTACGAGCTAAGCGAGTCTTACGAGCTAAGCGAGTCTTACGAGCTAAGCGAGTCTTACGAGCTAAGCGAGTCTTACGAGCTAAGCGAGTCTTACGAGCTAAGCGAGTCTTACGAGCTAAGCGAGTCTTACGAGCTAAGCGAGTCTTACGAGCTAAGCGAGTCTTACGATCTAAGCGAGTCTTACGAGCTAAGCGAGTCTTACGAGCTAAGCGAGTCTTACGAGCTAAGCGAGTCTTACGAGCTAAGCGAGTCTTACGAGCTAAGCGAGTCTTACGAGCAAAGCGAGTCTTACGAGCTAAGCGAGTCTTACGAGCAAAGCGAGTCTTACGAGCAAAGCGAGTCTTACGAGCTAAGCGAGTCTTACGAGCAAAGCGAGTCTTACGAGCTAAGCGAGTCTTACGAGCTAAGCGAGTCTTACGAGCTAAGCGAGTCTTACGAGCAAAGCGAGTCTTACGAGCAAAGCGAGTCTTACGAGCTAAGCGAGTCTTACGAGCATTAACATCTTGATAAAAATTAACGTAAGTTTGAGTAGCTTAGCGTCACACGAGCTGAGTGAGTTATACTAGCCAAGTAAATCCATACGAAACAAGCGGGTTATGTGAGCCAAGCAAGTTATATGAGTCATGTAAGCCAAGCAATTCATACAAGTCAAGCGAGTCATAGCCAAACGATTTATATGAGCCAAGCAAGTCACAGAATTCAATCTAACTAAGCAAGTCCTACTCTTAAAATCCAAATGAGTCATGCGAAGCTTATGAGCGAATTTAAATTAGCGTGTACGTGCAGAGAATATACAAAACTCCATATATTCTCGGTTAATATCACCATGAGTGTTTATTTAGCTTTTTTTCAACTATATATATGTCCGTATATTTGTAAAAACTGTTAATTTTAATGAATTTACTTAAAACAGTTCATTCATTTTAGAAGTATTTTTAAATATTTTAAAACATTCTTCAAGCGTAAAGCAATCTTTTCCTTCACATATTTTATGGGGGCCTTCAAAAAATTATTTGAACTTGGGTTATGCGTGTTTTATGATGAATCATTATGAATCATAATGAATCATAATGGACTCATGAGAGAGTTTTTAGTATGATATTTAAATGATTGCTCGAAAATAAGACTTATAAAAGAGTATTTTTGGTGTCTGATTTATGAATAAAAATAGGATAATATGCTTGTCCATAAAAAATACTCATAAAAGGTACATTTATTGCATGATACATTCGTAACTGTAAAAAATACTCACTACCAAAAATAGTTTTAATACGAGTGCTTCATAAGAACTCGATAATAATAATCTGAGAGGATTTTATAAAATTTAAAGTTATATTTTTATATTATAAACATAAAAAATGTATTTTAAAGTAATAATATTGTATGAATACCATCGGATTATTGAAAAAGCACCATATCTAATTAATTTATAAGAACTTGCGCCGCAATTTGGAGAATTATTAGAGTCCTTTATAATATATCTAAAATTAAATATGAGCCTTAAAAGCCTTATTAGAGTAACTTCGGGTAATGTGATATAGGTATTTTTAAGTTTATAATTACTAGTAACTTTCATACCTTAGCTTATACCCATTACACAGGATATTTTTTGATGCATTTTGTAGTGTTTTACAACTTTGGAGCTCTATAGCGTAACCCAATGTAAAGCTTTTTCAACACAATGAAAAAAAAGTCATGTAACTGTCCTTAATGAAATTGGCGGTTAAAGTGATATACCACGTTCGGATAATGTGATGTACTAATATCACATTACCCGAATAGTGTTCAACAGCAGTATCCATTGTTTTTTCAACCAAAATTAAAAAAGAACCCATGTAATAGAAAAGAAAAAATTTTGTTATGAAAAGATGGTATATCACATTACCCAACTTTGACTAAATAACAAAAGCCAAATTCTGGTTTGAAAATAGATAGGTTATTTTTGTAAGACTACGCTGTAGAACGCTGCAGGTCGTTTGTTTTTTCTTGTTGACGTTATGTTCACATGTCCATTCTTGTCGAAAATTGTATATTTAACAAAATATGTAGATATATCACATTACCCGACCATATCACAATACCCGAAGTTGCTCTATGAGTCTTAAAAGACTCATAAACAGTCATTATTGCGAATCATACTTTTGAGCTCACAACCTTAAATGTACTCATAAAAGAGTCTGTTTTGAGCCCATTATAATGATAAAATCTCCTTTTTATGAGTCTTAAGAGTGTTTTAGAGGTCATAATGTTGTCTGGGTAATGTATTGTGGAAATATGACACTAATTTTCTGTCACTTTTCTGAGCGTAAAATAGTGTGATCAAAATAACATGTAATTTAAAAATTGACCAGCTGAAGGTCCTTAAGTTGCCATTTTACCCATCAAGCTTTTCAAAATTAAAACTTATTTTGAATTGGATGCCGGTTTTTGCCTCTTCAAATTGTCATAATCAGAACGGTTAAATATATAAAAAAATTTCAGAATTGAATAACCGTGTACAATTTTGCACAAAACCTTCGACATCAGAAACTCAAAAAAACCATCTCACATACATATAGTCACAACCAGCATCGGAATCTTCGTTATTTACAAGCATAATATAAAAAGCAAGCTAATTGACTTGAGATATTTGATATAAAATGGGACGGGCACCTAACATTACGAAATAAAACAACTTTTTTTAATAATTCTGAAATTATTAAGTGACGGCCTCGGCCGTGCGTTCTAAGTGCGTGTCATGCGAGCCAACGGAACGCGGTAGCTCAAGTTCAATCCTCATATTTGACATAACTTTAATTTTGAGTACAATATTTTTTTGTTTCAAGATCAGCCAACCACAACAACAAGATTTATAGAAAATAATCAGTTTTCTGGGGTTTCTACGATACACTTACTTTTAAAGCTACTTATAACAAAATGTAACAAAACCAATGCGGAACTATAATTTTAATTTGTAGCTTGTTTGCAAATTTTGAGTTTGCAAAATTCAAAATTTGTAGAAGTATACTTTTGCGTACTTTTTACATGTATATTTATTCAAGTAAAAAAAAGGGTTCTAAGCCCAGTAATAAGAATAATTAAACTTTTTTTAAGAATATTTTGAAATTTGCAAGTGTTCAGTTTGGTTCAGTGAGAAGTCATATGCTTAAGAAGATAATCTCAAAGGTCAGAAATCATCACTAGCAATAATATGCTTGCAATATTGAAACGCAAGCATCAAAGATAATTTGTTTCCATGTAAACACTTATACATTTAAACACATATAAGCATATTTTTATTCTTGTAAGTGTACCCTTCCGCATGCATGTCGACCTCTTTGACTCTTCAAAATATTATCTAGCATCATTGAAGGAATGCCAAACAAATGTTTTGGCAGAAAATAAAGCAAAAAAATTAAAACATGTCATAGATAAGAATGTCAAAAGAAACTTTAAGGATGCGACTCTTGAACGGAGACAACATTTTTAAATAAAAGCAAGTTTTTCGGAAAGCATGCTGTTAAATGCATTTAGAAAAATATATTCCAACAGCTATTTAAAACTTTTCAAATCCAAGCAAATTTCGGCAATATCTACAATTTGGCACAAAAGAAAAACTAAGCAACAAAAACCAAAAAAAAAACAACATTACAAAACAAAAAAGAACAAAACAGGAAAAGCAAAAGAAGACTAAAATAATAGCGATACGGCAACAATTTCACCGCCAATGAAAAACTTAACTTTAAGCCTGAAGCTTGAAGACATGGCACTAATACGCAAAAGTTTTTGGCAAAAACTTTGACAATAGAAACCAAAAAGAAAGGCAACTACAGGCCGACAGACATAACAACTACACATATACATACATATATATTGTATATTTATATATATATAGAGTATATAATTTTTTGTTGCCTGTCAAAAGCCTTGAAGTAGGGCAATTTTTGGAGTTTGAAAAACTTGTACGTTACCTGATTACATTGCTTAGCTGCTGACAGTTAAGAGCAAAAACAAAAAAAAAGTTAATTTTGCTAAGAAATCAAGGGACACGAAAAATGACGGCAATGTAGATTAAGAAGAAGTTGCATGAAGCAGGGAGGGCTAAGCAGGGCAAAAGGATTTAAATATTAAGTAGTTAGCTCAAGTTTGTTGCAATCAGCCGACTTGCCATGACCATGACGTAAGACGCAAGCATAGCATCTATTTTTAAGTTTAAAATAATGTACAATTTGTATGAATGAAGGTAGCAAGCCTTGCTATAGTTTTCCGGAAGAAAGGCTGTAGGCAAAGTATCGAGAAGAATTTCTGAAATTCAAATTTCAATTACAAACTTTTTGCTTAAAGTAGTTAACAAAGTAAAGTAGTTGATTTTATGCTAACAGAATGTTGCACTAAAGTTAATAATCAAAGGTTTTAGCAAGGATCTTATAATTTTTTATTTAGCAACTCTAAACCGTTGAACTCGAAGTTTGGTTTTTCTTTTTTGAAAAGAAAATATCTCTATTCAAAAATTTTTTTAAAGCGGAGGGTTAATAAGACCGGTTTTGAGGTACATATTTAACACAAAAAAAAAACTAAAAAGTTTCTTAATATTTTACATACATTTAAATTAAAATGTTCTTTACAAACGGACACAAGCACACCTGCTCTTAGATTCATTTCAAGGTTAAATTTTGAAAAGCCATGAAATAAAACACACATTTTCATAATAAAAAGCCTTGTGCTGGAACTTTGATTTGATATATACATGAAGATTTTCTAAATCCGAGGTCAATTTGTTTGTATTTACGTTATTATAAGGTCATTCTAAGGTCAAAGTGAAAAAAATACATAGATACGATCTGCAAAATCCTTATATATAAGATTTTGCGATCGCTAATTCCGAATTTGAGGTCAATTTGTCTGTATTAAGGTCATTTCAAGGTTATTCTAAATTCAACATGATAAAGAAACACTGAGATACGATATGCAAATCTTAATACAGAAGTTTTTTGGTCGCTGATTACAAATCCGGGGTCAATTTTTCAGTATGAAAGCCATTTAAAGGTCATGCCAAGACCAATATAAAAAAAAACAGAGATACGATGTCCAACATCCTGATATATAGGGTTTTGTGGTAGCTGATTTCAAATCCGATATATTTTTTTTTTGTTAAGGTTATTTCAAGGTCATTCCAAGGTCATTACAAGGTCATTCCAAGATCAAAATGAAAGAAAAACAGAGATACGATGTTCAATATCCTGATACAGAAGTCCTCTGATTTAGAATTCAAGGTTAAATTGTCTGTATTAAGATAATTTTAAGGTCATTGCAAGGGCAAAAAGTTTTGAAGGTCGCTGATTCCGAATCGGAGATCAATTTGTCTGTTTTAAGGTCATTTCAAGGTCATTCCAAAGCCAAAAAAGGTACGATGTGCAGCAACCTGATATATAATTTTTTTTGGGTCGTTGATTCCGAATTCGAGATTAATTTGTTTGTCCGAAGGTTATTTCAAGGTAACTCGGAGGTCAAACTGAAAAAAAGCAGAAATACGATGTGCAACATCCTGATATATTATATTTTTCGTTCGCCGATTCGGTATCCGTCTATTTTTTTATATTTAGGTTAATGCAAGGTCATTCCAAGGTCAAAATGAAAAATCACAGATAAAATTTTTAACATCCTGATATATAGGATTTTGTAGTAGCTGTTTCCAAATACGAGGTCAATTTGTATGTATTAAGGTCATTTTCAGATCATTCCGAGGCCAAAAAGAAAAAAGAGATATACTACATTCTGAAATAGAAGTTCTTTGAGTCGGTTGATTTCGGATTTGAGGTCAATATGTTTTTATTGAGGTCATTCTAAGGTCAAAATTTAAAATAGAATACTAATACGATGTCGAGCATCCAGATATATTAGTATATAAATTTTTTGGGTCTCTAATTTCAAATCCAAGGTCAATTTTTCAGTATGAAGGTCATTTAAAGATCATTCCAAGGCCAAAATGAAAAAAAACACAAAGATACGATATGCAACTTTCTAAAATATATATTTTTTGGTTAGCTGATTCCGAATCCGAGGTCACTATGTCTGCACCATGGTTACTTCAAGGTCATTCCAAGGGAAAAATGAAAAAACACAGAGATACGTTGGCGAGCATCGTGATACTGAAGTTTTTTGGGTCATTTGTTCTAAATTCGAGGTCAATTGGCCTGTACTAAGGTCTTTCCAAGGGCAATATAGGGCAATAGAAGTTTTTTTTGGTCATTCGTTGAAAGTCCGAGGTCAATTGGCCTGTTTTAAGGTCTTTCCAAGGGCAATATAAAAACAAAAACAGAGATATGCTGTCATATTTTAATAATTTAGAGTAACTTCAGGCATTGTGATATGGTCGGGTATTGTGATATGGTTGGCTAATGTGATATACCTACACCTTTTGTTAAATATACAATTTTCGACAACAATACACATGTGAACATAACAAAAAAACAAACAAAGTGGCCATTTCAGTCTTGAAAGAACTTTGACAGAGCTTCTTATTGATCAACTGTTGTGTGTGTTATTAAATGTTTGCTCACAATAGACCGAGAACTGAACCTACATGTTTTATGCCGACTCCGAGTGGCTAAAGTTCATGTTCTCAAGAAGCTTAACATGGCATTATTTACTCTCTGAGGTTTGTCATTGTCTGCAGAGAGGTTGTGACCGAACAGAAAAATTTTTTTATTAAAAAACTTTTCGCCGCGACTGAGGATCGAACTCGGGCTCCGAGCATGCTAACCCACACACTTAACCTGCATACCACGGTCACCACAACATAATATCTAACGCTCTTATTCGCTGTGTTCGCTCTGATTGTTGTGAAATTGTTTTATCGTTGTGTAAATTTTTTTTTTAAGCTTTTCGAGTGAATTGCAATAAATAGAGCAGGATTGTAAGCTGAAAAAGATAAATTTGTTAGAGTTTGAATTAAGTTAGCCATAAATGAGGTGAAATTTTGATTTTCTACAGCGTAGTTTTACAAAAATAACCTCATTATTTTGAAACCCGAATGCGACTATTGTGATATAGTCAAAGTTGGGTAATGTGATATACCATATTTTCATACCATATCTATTAATTTTATACTTTATGATTGTTTATACTTTGTGAAGTTGCTTTTGTTTGTATTGTTTTCTTTTATGTAAATTCCATTGCAATAATAAAATTTTATCAAAAACAACATAAAATAAAAAGCACTAAAACAACATTTTTTCTTTTCAATAACATGGTTTTTTAAAACTTTGTTTGACAGACAGTGATACTGCTGTTGAACACTATTCGGGTAATGTGATATTGGTATATATGGTATATCACATTACTCGAACGTGGTATATCACTTTACCCGCCAATTTTATTGAGAGGAGTTACATGACTTTTTTCGTTTTGTTGAAAAAACTCCAAATTGGATTACGCTATAGTACTCCAATGATGTAAAACACTGCAAAATGCATCAAAAAATATCCTGTATAATGCAGTTTAGGCTAAGGTATCAAAGTTACTAGTAATTATAGATTTAAAAATACCTATATCACATTATCCGAAGTTACTTTATATTTAATTCTAAAAACCTTTTTCAAATGATCTTTTTTATATAGTTTTTTCCTTAACATTAGTCGCTTCTATTGAATTTGGCTGCCAGCTGTGCATTTTCATAATTTTTTTATATAGTTTGCGCGTGTAGCTCATAAAATAGAATATTTAAATTTTTTATATATTTCAAGCTGGTCTTAAATATAGAGAGAAGTCATAAAACTTTTTCATGTGATAAAATACACATAACATACAAGCACATTTTCAATGACACCGCTTTAAAGCACAAGTAGAGATACAAGCTAAAATAAAAAAAAACCTTAGCAAATGACTTCTATTTGCACTTCAACAACATCAAAGCATTTTTACACAAGCACAAATACAACGCTACTAGCTCGAGCAACTAACTCAAAGCGCAAACTTTTGTAATCATTTCTAAATTTTTTAGTTTTTTTTTTTTTTATTGTAAAACTTGTATTTTATATGCAGAATAATCTAAAGATTTTATTGGAAATAAAAATCTTTCATTAAACTTAATAAGTCATATTTCATACTTATCTCATATTTTTTAGCAGCAGCGACAAAGTTATAAGTTTAACTTACCTGAAAAAATAAAAGAAAGATCAACATTAGTTTAAGAATTTTCCAAGAATCATAAATTGTGTGTCTATTAATATCATTAAATAAAGTGTGTTTTACCAAATTGGACATTTGACAAAATAACTTAACTCTAAATATCAACATTTTCATCAGAGTGAAAAAATCAGCAAAAAATTTTGTTTTTAATTTATATTGATAACAAATATAAATATCTGTAGATTTAGTTTTATTATTAATTTAATATTTCAATTATAAATTTAATAGGTTAATGTTTTTCTTTATTTTTACTAAATAAATAACATATATTTCATGGAAAACAAAAAAAAATAGCATTTTCTTTCGAAATAATTTTTTGTGTTATGAATTTTTACATGACCTTTATGTATCGCATTCATGAATTTTGTACCAGTAATCAATAATATGAGTCACATGAACTATTCATGATATCAGTGTACAAACTACACACGAAAATACACGAAAACATGATTATCTCATAAGCCTTATGTTTAAGGTTCATAAAGTGTGTGTACCATAAACATGAACCAATAAATATATTTTGTAAATGCCATAAAAAAAATACAAGATGAGCATGAATCGTTCCTAATTTATGTGAATAAAATTCATAAAAAAAAAATTCTAAATATATAGAATTCTTTTTTTTTCTTTAATTCACTGATAGCACAAAATTTGTATTCAATATAATTTCTTTAAAAAGAATATGCATTGCTTCATACATCACAAAAACTCATATTTTTTTATTCCGGCGTGCAATCAGAATCGCAGTAGAAGCAAAAAAAAAATGCTACTTTTAGCCAAAGTTGCTTTACTTTGTATTCGTTGCAAACAGACGCATCAGAAACAATGATACACAGACACACACTCATACAGCACACAGCGAATACAATCCTTATATTCCATGGCGGCAACGGCGAGTGGCTGCCATTTATCATCGCCATAAAGCCATGAATAATTCATACAAATTACAGCATCAAGCGTAGTAAGCGTGCGACAAACACACACCCACTGCAACTGATTGCTGGCTGAGCAAGACAGACAGCAGATAGCGAAAGAGAGACAACATATCAAAATATATAAAAATATCAAACAATGTTTTTATTGCTACAAACCACGACAATGCCACAGATTATTATGTATTTTTTGTTGCATGCAACATTTTTTTTTTTGTTTAAATTTAATCAACAATTAAAAATGTAAAAAAAAAAAATAAAAACAAAAAACAAAACATAGCCAATGAAAAACGGCAACAAATCGCAGCATATGAGCAGCAACAAATATGCGAAAGTGTCACAAACGTAAGCAAACACACACACGGAAACACATGCACACATGCATGAAGTTGTCATTTATTTATATTAAAATCAAGCATAAAAGTCAGCTCGAGTGACAGTCAAAATTATTAAAACTGCGCTGTGCTGGTGTGGATGTATGAGATGGAGAGTGTGTGAGTTTCTCGTTTTTAATATGTGTGTTTCATTCAAGAGATTTTTGTTATAAGAAGAAAACAAAAACATTTTCTCTTGAAATGGTCTCCCAAGTGATTGTTTTTTGTTGTTTTCTTGTGTCTCTTTTGTTTTTTCTTAACTTTTTTTGACATTTTTATGAAAATTGCAGCAACATCTCGGTGCTATTTTTGTGCGCATTACACTGTTTTACACTTTGTGCTCCGCAATTAGCATTTTTATTATTATTATTATTATTATTGTTGTTGTTGTTGTTGTTGTTGTTGTTGGTGTTGTTGTTGTTATTATTGTTGCTGTACTTGAGCTGCCATCACCAGCTTTTCGCTCCCCACATACCAGTTTGGTTTGCTTTATTTTATCTGCTTATGCAGTGAGTCCTTGTGTCGCGCGCCATAAAGTCTGCTACGATGTCTTTTTATTTAATTCAAATTTTTATTTTATATGCTTCGTATTTTTATACCCTAAACCTGAAAGGTCAGGGTATATTAACTTTGTGCAAACGTTTGTAACGCATAGAACGAAGCGAGTCCGGTATAGAAAAGTATATATATTCTTGATCAGCGTCACCACGTGAGTCGAGCTATCCATGTCCGTCCGTCCGTCCGTCCGTCCGTCCGTCTGTCCGTCTGTGTGTTGTCCGTATACACAGGATAAGAAGAAGGAGTTGAGATAATTAAATGAAACTTGGTACACATAGTCACATGGACCCAAGGATCTGCACTATTGAATATTTTTGGAATCCGCCCACAGACACGCCTACCTCCCATACAACGCAAAAATTGAAAACTGCATAACTCAGCTCATAATTAACCTACAACAATAAAATTTGGTATGTATGTGTTTTGTATCAACACAAAGATGTTTTTGAAAAATGGACATCATCCGCCCACGGACACGCCTACCTCCCATACAACCCGAAAATTGAAAACTGCATAACTCAGCTCATTTTTAGCCTACAACAATAAAATTTGATATGTATGTGTTTTATAAAAACACAAAGATGTCTTCGAAAAATGGACGTCATCCGTTCACGGGCACGCCCACCTCCCATACAACCCAAAAATTGAAAACGCAATAAATAAGCCTCTGTTTAACCTACAGAGCTAAAATTTGACACATATGTTTTTTATGATAAGACAAAGATGGTTTTGAAAAATGGACATCATCCGCCCACGGACACGCCTACCTCCCATACAACCCGAAAATTGAAAACTGCATAACTCAGCTCATTTTTAGCCTACAACAATAAAATTTGATATGTATCTGTTTTATACAAACACAAAGATGTCTTCGAAAAATGGACGTCATCCGTTCACGGACACGCCCACCTCCCATACAACCCAAAAATTGAAAACGCAATAAATAAGCCTCTGTTTAACCTACAGAGCTAAAATTTGACACATATGTTTTTTATGACAAGACAAAGATGGTTTTGAAAAATGGACGTCATCCGCATACGGACACGCCTACCTCCCATACAACCCAAAAAGTTTAAAACTCAATAAATAAGGTTATGTTTGTCATAGAGAAATTAAATTTGGTATGTGTGTATTTTATACCAAAACTAAGGTGCGTTCAAAAATTGCGAGTAATCCGTCCATGAACACGCCCACCTCCCATAGCGAAAGCACAATAAAGGCATTAACTGTGAGCTACAGGAATAAAACTTGGTATGTGTAAATTTTTCTTCACCATTTAAATGCAATTAAAATATAGGCTTCATCCGCCCACTACAATACAATAAAACGCCCATTTACAATAAAAATTTTTTATTTTTGAAAAGTGGGTTTAGGGTATTTCATAGTCGGCCTAGACCGACTTTAGACTTTCTTTACTTGTTTCTTCTTCATTACAAACCCAAGCGTTTCCATATGAGTGCTGCATACAATAATATTTTTCTTAATCTGGCAACACTTTTATGCTATTTGTGTGTGTGTATCTTGTTGCTCTTTCTCTTCGTCATTTGCTGCTCGCTTTATGCTAGTTCATGTGAAAATTATGCCAAATATGCACAGATTTTCATATAAAATAATATAAAAAAAAACACACAGAATCTGTGCTAATGCATGAAATGTCATTTTTATTTAACTTTCCGGTGTTTCTATGGAAGTAAGAAAAACGAAAACATGTAAAAAAGGATGTATGATGACAACGCAGAGCTGTCATTATAATCAAGGGAGCTTTTATACTTATTAAAGCGTTGTAAATGAGCGCAAAAATGCAATTCAAGCAAAAACGGAACAAAATGTCTGTTACACTCTATAAACTTTCGCATAATTTGGTAGACATTTCCTTCGTTTTTTTTTTTGTTTGTTTTCTTTTGTAAATATAATTAGCCGGAATTGCTCTAAATGCTGTCTCGCTTTATGATTTTTTTTATGTCAGTTTTTTTATGATTTATAAGCTTAACAAATAATTTTGGTATAAATAATGTATGTATTTCATTCAACTTAACATTAATTTTAAAGCAGTTTCATTTTTGGCATAATATTTGACATAATGTTAAGTCAAATTGATTAAGTTAACCGCTACATTGCTTCTACTGAAAAAGTCAAAATTTCTATAACAAGGCTTAATGATCGGCAAGATTTTCGCCAAATGTTTAAGTAATCTAAGAGGAAGAATAAAATTCCACCTTCTTGCGTACACATAAACTTCGATAAGGTTAAGAAAGTTTAATATAACACAGCTTAAGCTTCGATAACACTTGTATAGAGCTTCCAACCAGAAGTTTGCTCACTATTGAAAACATAGTTTTTACTATACATGTTGTAAAGTATTTCAGCAGCTAAATGCAGAAATTTTTTAGAGGTTTAGCTTAAAATTTCTGACAAAAGCTTCGGCAAAAAACACGAAGTTATTTCTTAAACCTCTAAGTTAGACCACTAAGAAACTTTAAAAGTTGTTTTACCAAAGCTTTTCTTAGAAATTGTCTTTTAAAAGGCTTTCTATTAATTTTTTGTAGAAGTAATGCAACATTTTTTGTGTACCTCTTAAAATCATGCGCACTTTTTTTAATCGAAGATTTATAGAGGAGGCAAAGTCGAAGCTGGCATAATTTTTGTTACCGAGGCTGTAGAAAGTATTTTTTTTTTTTTTAATCAATGTCTATTAAAATTATTGCTTACATAAATGCAAATGTTGTTATTGAAATTTTAATTTTTTTTTTAAATATATTGAAACCATAATAAAATTTGAATAAAAATGGAAGGAAGCTGAAACAATGTCATTGTTAAAACAGTTTAAAAGCAAAAAAATGCTACAAAGTCACATGCATTGTCTTCGACAGCTTTTCCTTCCAACAAAAAAATTATTTCTGCTTCGAGCATTTATTTTTGCGCCATGAACGTAAGATGAGTTTTTTATAAAATGCAAGTTGTTTATGTAACGAATAGGAGCTGTAGTTTCGTATAATATATGTAATAGAAGCTGTAGCTTCGCATTATATAAATAGTAGAAACTTTGGCTTCGTATTATGCAAGTAAAAGCAGCTGTACCTTCGTATTATATAAGTTTTAGAAACTGTAGCTTCGCATTACGTTATTAATAGAAACTGTAACTTCGTTTTGTGTTGGTAATAGAGCTGTGGCTTCGTATTATGCAAGTAATAGCAGCTGTAGCTTCGTATTATGTAAGTTTTAGATTCGTATTTTGTAAGTAATAGAAGCAGTACATTCGTTTTGTTTAAGTAATAGAAGCAGTAGTTTCGCATAATGTGAGTAATATAAGCAGTAGCTTCGCATAATGTAAGTAATAGAAGCTTTAACTTCGAAGTATGTAAGTAATAGAAGCTGTTTCTTCGTATTTTGTAAGTATTAGAAGCAGTTCATTCGTTTTGTATATATAAAAGAAGCTGTAGCTTCGAATAATGTAAGTAATGGAAGCCTTAGCTTCGCATAATGTAAGTAATACAAGCTGTAGCTTCCCATTGTGTAAATAAAAAAGGTGAAGCTATATTATGTTAGAAAAACAAGCTTTAGTTTTCCATTTAAACTCCACTAGAAGCCTTTCATGTGTGTCGAGTATAAACTTTGGTGTTGCACTATGAACGTAATGACGTTATAGAAGCTGTTACTTTTCATTCAAGCCAACTGAAACTGAACCCTCTCGTATGTACCGTACAGAAGATGTAGCTTCATTTCATAAAAAAAACTGTAACTTCAACTACGTTATATGAAGTATGAACCGAATAGAAGTAATAGCTTCACAACATTTTAATAAAAGAAGCTGTAAATTCAATTACGTAGTATAGAAGCAAAACTTTTTATGAGCACCAAATCATAATTAGTTATGAACACTTCATAAATTAAGTAAAAAATAGGTAGAGTAGAGAGCGTTTGGAACTAACATGTAATAGATTTGAAGTTTAAATCGGCTTGTGATATTTTTAAGTAAAAGATTAAATAAAAATTCATTCAATTAAAACATTTTAAATTAAATTTCAGATGTGCAATTTGGAGTGATAAAGCTGTAATCAATGAATTCTAAACAGTATTCTAAAAGTCTATTTCGAAGCTTTACACAAGCAGTATTTAAAAAACTTAAAAAAAACTGCAATTGCTTTTGCTTTTACTTTGTTGTTCTTATTAAAAATCGAAGAGCAACAGCAATAGCAGCAGCATTAAAAAAAAGTTGTTGTACTGCGTAGTGCTACGAAAGCATCAGAAATTATTTTTTTGCTTTGCTTTTCTTATTTGTCGCAGCACTACGAAAGCAGCAATTCGTTTGCTTTGCTTCGTTTTGCTGAATGTTGAAATTACTTACAGCAGAACAGCAAAAGCAACGAACATTTTGCTGCGATAGTGCTACCGTAGATATTATAAAAAGAAATGCAAATGTACATGCGTCTTTGAAACGAAGCATAGAAATGACGAAAAATAAATCACGAAGGCCAAACGAAACGCAACAAGTTCCGAAAGCAAAACGAAGCAAAGCTGCTTAATAACTGCTGCTGTCGTAGTGCTGTGACAAATTAGAAACGCAAAATGAAAAGCAAAGCAATAAAATAGTTTATTTTTCTTTTGTAGCACTTCGCAGTAAAACAAATTATTTTTAATGCTGCTGCTTTTGCTTAGCTTTGCAAGATTCAAACAGCAAAGCAAAATGAGCAGCATATCAATGATTTAAAAAACTGTCGGTAGCACTACCGCATCCAGATTTAAGTTGATTTTGCTGTTCTAAGCCCTGAAAACAAGTACATATAAGCTTTTTAATGCTTGTTAACGCAAACTTCGAACAGTCTTGCGGCTTTTGGCCCTTAAGCGAAAACGAACGTTTAAAGAAGCAACGGAGTTTTTTTAGCAATCTACTCAAAAGCTTATCGCAACTAGGGCTACCAGGTCCCGATCTACACGTGGGTTGTCCTGATTTTCAGCTTAAAAATGTGACATCAATTGTCCAGATTTTGCAAAATACTTTTTATTTTGGTATTATTTTTATTACATTTTAAAAATATTTTATATGTTTTTATATATTTTTTTTAGCTCGAAAATTTCGATATTATTAGCGTTCACAAAATTAAAATTGATCCATGAAAATTATTGCTACGTTTTCAACTCAGAATTTTTATTTTTTTAGTTTCGACTTTAAGATATCAAAATTTTTAGAAAACATGAAACCGAGCGTCCTTTCAAGAGCTGTAATGGCCAACATATTTTTGTTTTTTTTCGTTTGTAATGATTTGTTCCGGAGCACCTCTCCGAAGAATTTTATTACTGCATAGCTGTCCGTGCAAACGCAGTCATTCCGAGTCGATATCTTTAGTACCACAGCCTACAATTACCTACCAGTTTTATAGCCATTATTTCTGCCTTAAAAGCGCTGCAGGGTCTGCCCGTTTTTAGGAGGTTCTCATATCTAGATTTACGAATAAGACGGCAAAAAGTCAGGACATTTTTAGCCATCAATTAAATCTGAGTGTCAAATATGGTTCAACGGTATTACCTATTCCAGTTTTCTTTAATGGAAACAATGGAATGAAAGATATATTGGTATTTTTTTTTTCAAGGTAAAATTCCTTTCCAGATTTATAGTTCCGCTGTGGTTTAGAAGTTGCCCGACAAAAAAAATAACGAACACGAGCAGGTTCATAACTACCTTGGGTATACGTTAGTGTACCTCTTATAACCTCTAACGTCTACGTACGTGAGCCAAAATTTCTAAAGCAATAGTAAACGTCCACGAGCAAGCGGCGTAATGAGACTATAAATGGTCATTAGACCGTTAAGGGCAGTAAATAATAATGAATGGCAATTATAAAAATTGGGCAAAGTATAGCTTTCAAGTAAGCCAAAGAATGGCGTCTTTGCTATTTTAGACAAATAAGCCTTAGTGGTCCAAAGTTTCTAAAAATCTCGTTAACGAGATACAGAGATCCTTCCCCAACTCGAACTCTCAAGGAACTGGTATTTCGATTTGAGTAAAGGAAAATTCGAGTTATAGAGATCAAAATATAAAAATTATAGGAATGGATCAAAGTTTGTAACAGCAATTTCAGCTAGAAAAACAGGCTTTTATGTTTTAGCCTTGAATTCTTTTCATTGAATTCTTTTTACATCCAACCATAAAGTTGATGAATAAGGAATATGAGCCTGATTGCGATTAAGCTCTATTCGAACTTGGCCAAACACTTCCCAGAATTATGAAAAATTAAATATTTTTCCGCTTTGCAAGGACGAATGAATGAAATTTCAATCAATTGCACTCACATCCTTTCAATGCAAAGCATTTTTTATTTTTTTTTTTTTTCTACACTCTGCATAAAAAACTGCTCATGTTAAGTAATACAATTTATCATTCACACTTCATAGACGAGCGCATTCTTAAGCGTTGTAATGTTGATGTAGCAGCAGCAGCAGCCGTCATTCAATGTGCTACGGCCGTTGAAGAAGATGTAGTTTGGTGGAGGTGCAGCAGTGGCAGTGACAGTGGCGTTGACTATGATTAAGTTAAAATTTATTTATTTTAACGTCATGCATCGACATCAGGATATTGTCAGCAGCGTGAATGTGAATGAAAAATGCTGCTTCCACTGAAAAGCAACTTTTTGCCTCCACATACAAATAGAGCAAATATTATTTTTTCCCCTCTGCAATCTGCAGTAATACAACTTTATGCTGTGAAAAAAAAATTATGCAAGTGAAGTGCTTGGGGTAAGGGTTGTTTCTTTAACGCTTAACTTTAATATAACATCCAGTAGAACTTATAATAACAAACACTAGTGAGGAATAAGAAGCCAAGCGCCACAGCACGGTCGGTTGGGGGTTAAGAAAGTGTAGTAAGTTGCATTAGTTAGTTCCATTCAATTTCCGTAGCATACATTTATGCGCACAGCGCATGCATATGTTGTTTGTGTGTGTGTGTGTGTTTAAGCGTGTGTGCTAAGCGCGCTAACATTAATCATTGAATGTTTGAGCAGCAGTGAATAAAACTGCCATTGAGCAATGACGATGACGATGACGATGACGACGACGATAATAATGACGATGAAATCTTGTCAAGCAAACAACATGCAGCAGCAGCAGCAGCAGCACTTGATGTGCAGCAAAAATTTTCCCATGAAATTTTAAAATAGTAAAAATAATTCTCAGTTCCCTCCGAGTACTTCCCGCATGGGTCGCCTTTGGTATGGCTGTGAAATATTTTTGAAGCCGTGTTTGATGTGTCAGCTTGCAAGTATAACGAAACGAAAAACTTTTCACATAATAATCGAATATGTAAATCATGTTGAGAAACTTCTTGAGCATAACAAGCTGGGGGAGAGTAAAACTGTAGCAGATGGAGAAGGAGATGTAGAAGAAAAGTATGGAGTAGACGGGGAGAATCTGATGTCGAGTATGAATGAAATTAAATGCAATTGAGCTTAAAGCAGCGCGTGTTGAAGGATTATCAAGCTGTCAGAAGTTGTGGGGGAATTAACAAAAAAATTATAGCACACTTTTGGGTGTTGCTGTTTAAAACAAAATTTACTGTTGAATGTTACGAAAATTACTTTTTATATAGATGTACTCATACATATGAAAAATTTAAATATACTTAAATCTTAAATTCGAATTAAGACTGACTGCCATCAAAACTGGTACCCTCAAAAGGAATAAGTGGTTTTGAAAAACGTGGTCGTGACGTTTCCCATATAACTCATATGTAACATAATACCCTTTAGACGAAATGTTGTGACATTTAAGAAAGTTAAAATCTTCACCCTGAAAAAAGGATAATTTTTATAAAACTAAGCACCACAAAAATATGCGTTAGATTCGAAAATATATCGCGACACCTCCCATACAACTTCTCCCACACAACTCCAAAACCAATTGGAGTTTAGCATTTAAGAGTTACATTGTATCGAGACAAATTTTACATTGAACTAAGAATAGTAAATCAACATATTTTCCAGCATACTTTTGGGTGTTTTTCATATAAATAAGTAGATAATATTTTTTCAACTTGGTTTAAGGAATTTGGAATTTTTTTGTTTTCTTGCTAAAAACTTAAAAATGTTAAAATTGGCAAAATTTCTAATTTTCGAAGATAACTTCGAATTTTCGAAATTCAGTTTTTGTGCAATGGAAACAAAAAATAAATTATTAATTCACACAAAAAACACGCAAAATAAATTTTCTTCTGATATTTTTCAAGTCTTTTAGGTTTTAGATAAGACCTTTATGGTTATGCACTGTATATTTTTCAGTTCTACTTTTATTTTTGAAACTTAATTTAAAGACTTTGGTTTTATTGATATAAAAATTATATCAATAGCCTTTGAAATGTTAAAACTTAAAAATCTAATTTTCGAACTTAATTTTGAAATTTTGAAGTTGATAAAGTTTATGTTAAAGACCATTTAAGTGAGCAGTTAACGTTCAGCTGGTTTTATTTACATTAAAAGCTTCAAAATACTAAACTTGACCAAAATATCTCATTTTCGAAATTTAAAAGACCAGTTCACGTTTAGTATTTTGAAGCACATTTTACATTTGTTTTAAATTGATTTTAAGAAATTGGTTTTATACACATGAAAATCTTAAAAATTGTAAAATTGGCCAAATTTCTAATTTTCGAACATAATTTCGAATTTTCGAAATTAAGTTTTTATCACACAAAAACCCTATAAAATACATTTTTGCATACATTTTTTAAGTTGGTGAAGTTTTTGAGAACACTACACTGTCTAGGAAGTCATTTTGAGTGCTTTTGAATTTGAAAAATTTTTTATGTCATTTTAAATAACACAATTTCTTAGAATTTTGTGATCTTTTGTACAACATATAAATGAATTTATTTAAATGAATAAATTTAAATAAACACTTTGTATATTTGAACAACTTGCAGTCATTTTGACTGCTTTTGGGCAATATGGGTATATAATAGGTTCAGTCTTTCTAGTGTTAAAAAACAATTAATGGACCAGCTAACGTTGAATTAGGTTTATTGACATGAAAAGTTTCAAAATGTTAAAATTGGCAAAATTTCTAATTTCGTAAGTTTAAAGGAACAGTTGACGTTCAATATTTCGAAGTACAAGTAATCAATTTGAATTTCAAACTTGATTTAAGAATTAAATCTAAGGAATTAAAGGTTTATTAAAAGTTTGATTAAGGTATATCGACATGAAAAACGTGAAAATGTGAAAATTTGCAAAATTTATATTTTTCGAACATAACTTCGAATTTTCGAAGTTAAACTTTTATGCAAGGAAAACAAAAACTTATTATTGATTCACACAAAAACCTTATTAAAAAACTTTTTCGGAAATTTTTGAAGTTGATTCATATGTTTATGACCAGTTAAAAGCACAGGGTTAACGTTCAATTGATTTCACTGACATGCAAAACTTTTAATAGAGAAAATTGAAAAATTTTTAATTTTCGAACATAATTTCGAATTTTCGAAGATAATTTTTTTGTGCCATGGCAACAAAAATATTTATTTTTTAACACAAAAACCGCTACAATAAATTTTTTTCTAATATTTTTTTAGTTTTTTAGGTTTAAGATAAGGTTTAACATAGTTAACCAGTTATGTTTCTACAATTTTAGTACAAGTATTTATTTTCACAGTTGATTTAAAGAATTTTGCTTTATTGACATTAAAAAATAAAAAAAAATCCAAGATGTTAAAACTGACATAAATTCTAAATTTCGAATTTTCGAACATAACTTCGAATTTTCGAAGTTAATTTTTTTTTGCAATGGCATCAAAAATATTATGCATTCACAAACTTATTTTCTTAAATACATTTTTTTTTGACATTCTCTAAGTTCTTTAATTTTATAGAAAAGTTAGTACTTTGGTTAAGGTTCGATTTTTTAAGTTCAGTCTTGAATAACTTGATAAAACAACGACAATTTCTGTGTAAATCAAATTAAAGCTTTTAAAAAAAGCTTTAAGCAAAGCTCCTAATCGTTTGAAGAAATAAAATAAAACCTAAAGAGACTTATTGTTGTAGTTAAAGCTTTTATTTGGTTTTTAAGCCAATATGGTGCCAATAAGCTAATAAGCCAATATCGTTAAGTAGGTTTCGTACATGTATTCGTTAGACATAAACGGATGCATACGTATAAAAAATTAGGCGACTCTGATGGCGATTACTCTGAAGGTGTAGCTTCTGGGTCTCAATTGGTATCGTTTCTGTTCTCCGTACTCCTGCCACTAACCTAATGAACCAGACCACTAATATTTCTTTTGCTTCAATATCGTATCTTACGTACCAGACTACAGGTGCTTCTCTTACCAATTGTGTTGGATATTGAGCCCCAGATTTCTGATATTTCACCTACCTCTAATTTAGGATCTTACGACCGATATTGATATTTCTCCGGATCTTAAGAATCAGATTTAGGAGTCAGACGATACTTCTTCTACTTAAAGATCGAATGTAACGTTCCAGTCTCTTGATACTTCGTCTCTTGATACTTCGCCTCTTTATACTTCGTATACTAAAATTGCCAGATATTGGGATGCCAACTTCTGATACTTCATCTGTCGAAATTTTGAAATCATATGACCCAGAACACTGTGTCTTCTCCTTCTTAATTTATCAGATCTTACTTCCTATTGATTTTCTCCAGCTTAGAGTATCGAATCTCACAACTCAGACCACTAATTTTTCTCGTATTGAAATTTCGAATCTTATGACCTAGACCATTGATACTTCCTTCGCTCCTGATTAAAATTTTGGATCTTACGACCCAGAATACTATAACTTCTAGCTTTTTATATCTAAATTGATACAAATTAAAAGATCACTGATACTTCTCCTATCAAGAGTGTCGAATCTTACAACCCAGACCACTAATTCTTCTCCTGCTTGAAATTTTTTAACTTACGTCGAAGATTCCTGATATTTTTCCTGCTTAAAGTGTCGGGTATTGCTCCTTAGACCAGTTTTGTATCCCCTCGTTCAGGTTTCGAATCTTATGACTCGAAATACTGATACTTCTTAGAAAGATTTTTACGTTATCCAACTTTGCAGGACATTCACCACAGTTCTTTATCAAAATAATATAAATTTCACATAAAATAATGCTAATTTTTTATTTAATTAAGTATGTTTTGATTAATTTATTGTCTGTCAATACATTTTATGGGATGATTGTTCTTTACTAACAGCTGTTTTTTAATGCTTTCTTCACTGAATGCATAATTTTCGCTGCATTTCAAGTGAACATATATAATTCACACACACATTGATTATTATTTCTCTTGATTTTTTTTACGTTTTGTTTTTTCAACAATAATTCAATTCCATAAAAATATCAATCTTGCAATATTTATTTTCATCAACATTGCCATTCTGTTGTTGTTTATCTAAACAACAAGATGGTCTTCATTAAAATGCAATGACTTCAGTTTATGAAATCCATTAAAACCATTTAACCAAAAAAGTATCTAAACAAGTAATAAATAAAAAAGTTTTTCTAACCTACGGCGATACTCTTGTAAAAGAGACCAAAAAATTAAGAAGTTAGACACATTTTAATAACAATAATTCATGTTGTTGTTATTTCTTTATTTTTTTGTGCACCCTCAGCAGTTTATGCTCTGGCATATCCTTGAAATATGCAGTAAATGCCACTCAAAAACCAATTTAGCTTAATTGCTGTTATTAACAAAGTAAAAAGGTGGCAACGAATATAAAAAGTTATAAAAAAAAACAACAAATCAACAAAACAAAAACACTCATTCCATCGGTGTGTGTGCCTCAAAGTGAGTTATTTAAGGGGCACAAGCCAAAAAAAAGCAAAAAATAAGGATGCCAAAAAATCTTCTGTCCATAAAAACTGCCTACAACAATGCGTAAAAGTTCATCGCTTGTTTTGCTTGCTGACTAGCGGCTACTTTATAGGATTCTATAACTGTGTTTGGTCTAGTACAGGACACTCTTGTAGTGTTGTTGTTGTTGCTATTGTTCTGGATCAAGTTGTTGTTATCTGGCTTTATTGTATTTTAAGTAAATAAATCATTGACAGTCAACGAAATCTTCAGGTTTTCAGCATGCTTCAATATGAGCTGGACTCTTTCGTGAGTTTTTATTATTTTTTTTTAGTTTTTTTTTTTGTTTTTTTTTTTTTGTTTTGTTTATGTTTGATTCGTTGTCGTCACGCCCCAAAAATATTGCTGTTTTTTAGAAACGAAAAAAACAGCTTCAAAGCAAAAGGAATTTTTATTTTCTTTTAATGATTTTTTTGTTTTTTTTTTTTTTCTTAAAACTTGTTTTACTAGGAATCCTCAACACAAACAACAGCAGCGAGGCAGAGACGTCGGAAGTGCGCAAACAAGCAAGCGAGCGGAAACGTAAAGTTTGACATTTATCAGCGGGGCAGCCGAACAATAAAAATAACAAAAAGATGTGAAACGGAACAAAGTTTCCGCATCAAAGAGTGAGTGAGTAGGCAATATAATTTCAAACACCACTCAATGTATGCAGCAACAGCAGCCTTAGAAACTGAAGATATTTAAACTTTGCACAAAAGTTGTGAAGCAACAACCGCCTCAATTTTAAGAAAACTTACTGCTATAGCAGATATGAAGAAAGTTTAAAGGAAGTATTGTAGAATTTTTTTTTCAATTTTGCAGTTTTTTAATATTGTAGAATAGATGATATATGTTGCTTCAAACAAATGTGCTGTATGGTTCGGGTTGCGAAGGAAGATTTATGTGCCGCCTTTTTAAATTGTTTGGTAGGAATGCACCAAAGGAGAATTAAATTTGATTGCTTAAATAAAGTTGGTGGTGTCAACTGGTCTAAATTGATGATATAGAACTTACTTTATTATTTATGAAGTTTGTTTTTATTATTTATGCAATAACAATGTATGTTTGTTTAGGATAACAAGAGTTTTCAACTGGTCGAAAGTGATATTATTTTTAAATTGGTCCAAGATCTATTTTATTAATTTTATTTTACTTGAAAATTAAGTCGAAAATTATAGCTTGTTCAAAATTCTGACATTTTACAACTGGTCGAAATTTTAAAACTAGTCGAAATTATGCACTTTTTTATTAAAAAATAATCTAATTTGTTTGAAAATAAAATTCATTAATGCATGCATTGAAATTTAACCATTTTTCAACTGGTCGAAATTTGCATCCAATGACATTTTGAGACTTTTTCGAGAAAAAATTCATTTATAAAGTTGGACATGTATTCTTTTTCACAAAAACAAGAATTCTCCACTGATTGAAAATGGTCTAAAATTCATAAATTGGCTCTTAAACTTTCTTTTTTTGTCTTTTTTGCTTCAAATTAAGTCAAGAGCTTTTGGCAATTTTAAAAATAATGAAATTTTATAACTGGTCTAAATTGGTCGAAATTTTAAAACTAGTAAAAATTCACTTTTTGTTCAAAATTTACTTATTTATTTGAAAATAAAATACATTCATTCATACATGATTGATATATTAACATTTTGCAACTGCACGAAATTTGTAGCCAATTAAATTTTGAGACTTTTTCGAGAAAAAAGTCATTCATAAAGTTGGGTATGTATTCTTTTTTTCCACTCGTTGAAAGTAGTCTAAAATTCATAAATGAGCTCTAACACTTTCTTTTTTTGTCTTTTTTGCTTAAAATAAGTCAAGAGCTTTTGGCATGTTCAAAATAATGAAATTTTATTACTGGTAGAAATTGGTCGAAATTTTAAAACTAGTAAAAATTCACTTTTTGCTCAAAATTTACTTATTTATTTGAAAATAAAATACATTCATTCTTACATGATTGAAATTTTAGCATTTTCCAACTGGTCAAAATTTGCAGCCAATGACATTTTGATACTTTTTCGAGAAAAAATTCATTTATAAAGTTGGGTATGTATTCTTTTTCACAAAAACAAGAATTCTCCACTGGTCGAAAATGATCTACAATTCATAAATTGGCTCTTAAACTTTCTTTTTTTGTCTTTTTTGCTTCAAATTAAGTCAGGAACTTTTGTCATGTTCAAAATAATGAAATTTTATAACTGGTCGAAATTTTAAAACTAGTAAAAATTCACTTTTTGTTCAAAATTTACTTATTTATTTGAAAATAAAATACATTCATTCTTACATGATTGAAATTTTAACATTTTGCAACTGGTCGAAATTTGTAGCCAATGACATTTTGAGACTTTTTCGAGAAAAAAAACATTCGTAATGTTTGGTATGTATTCTTTTTCGCAAAAAAAATAATTTTCCACTGAATGAAATTTGTCTAAAATTCATAAATTAGCTCTAACACTTTATTTTTTTTTTTTGTCTTTTTGCTTAAAATTAAGTCACGAACTTTTGGCATGTTCAAAATAATTAAGTTTAACAACTTGTCGAAATTGGTCGAAATTTTAAAACTAGTCGTTTAACACAGGATAAGAAAAATTTGAGATACTTACATGAAGCTTCGTACACATGTGATATGGACCCAAGGAACTGCACTATTAAATATGAAATCTACCCACGAATTTGCTTACCTCCTATACAACCTAAAAATTTAAAACTCTATAAATAACTCGCTTTTGTTTAACAGGCAGGGACAACATTTTATAGGTATGTATTTTATATTAACAAGTGTATGAAAAAAAAATGCATCAACCTCCCATACAATCAATAAATTGAAATCACTTTAAAGTAGCTTGTATTCAAGCTACAGAAATAAAATTTGATATTTATATATTTTGTGTCAAAACTAAGATAAAGTTATATGATAATAAAACTGGACGTCATCCGCCCAAGAACACGCCCATCTTTTAAACAACGCACAATAGTGAACATTTTATAATGTTCACAAAATGTTTCATCAAAACTGAAATCTTTATCAGCCCACAGACACGCCTACTTTTCATACAACCTGCAAATGTAAAAACTCTATAAATGAGATTATTTTTGAGCTACAGGTTTTAAAATTGGAAGGTCTGTTTGCTACATCAAAACTAAGATGTAGACTAAACTATTTAAAATATGAACTTCATCCGCCCACAGATACGCCCACTTTCCATACTACTTTTATGTATTGAAAAAGTATTTTTATGGTATTTCGGACTAGACCGACTTCAGACTTTTATATGTTTTAATTATACTTGTTTTATTTTGAACAATTTTATAATTTTAAATTATTTTTTATTTATAAAATTATTTAAAATTATTATTGTTTAAAAAAAAAGAAATCAGAAAAAATGTGTGCAATGGAACATTTAAAGTAAAAAAATTTTAATTTGTATTTTTTTTTTATTTTTGAAGTGAAACTTCTTTGGCGGCGAGTGAAATTTCAAGGTCATTTTTCGTGACGCTAGGCTAACGTTTTCAATTAATATGAAAATTAAAAAAAAATTATTGCCGCTGCCAAGAATTGAACCCCGAACATCGTTGCTTCTAAGACGGAATCTATTCCCTTACGCCACGTAGGCACATGAAACAAGTCTAACAAAATGTTATTAAAAGTGAACACGTAACATAATGAAAATAACATTAACTTCAGATTAACATTAACATTACATTATTAACATAACCGTAACATTAATTTTTCATCCTACAAGTATGCACGAAAAAAAATAGAAAAATAGCTAAAACAGGAGCAGAACGCGTTCGTGAATATAGAAAGCGAATTAGAGCTCTTAAGAATACAGCCGCTGCTGGGTCTGCAACTAATGATGAAGGTAAGGTGATTGCAACAACGGCTGAGTTTCAAAATGCATTTTTACGAAACATCAGTGTATTTCGGTGAATCTACAAAGAACCAATCCCCAAAAAACACACTGATGCATCTCAACAAAATTTTAAAGCCAACCAAGTTGATGTACTCAACAATCAACGTTCGCTGCTTTATGAGGCCCTCTATCAACATAGCAATTATTATGATCAGGAAGCAGGACGTAATAATGAACAAGATTTGCCTCTGCTTTCGGAGGCTCCTTCAAAGAGTACTATGCAAATGCAATCCAGCATTCAAAAAGTAACAGTGTAGAGAAGACATTCGAAAGCAACTAAAACACCAACTGAACTAAAACAAGTACCGAAAATAACTGTTATTTTACAATTTTCAAATGAAAAAAATGGTCGAAAGACTTTTTCAAATATACCATTATGTTACAAATGTCCTCAGCCTCACGAATATTAAGTCGCTTTTAAATTTGAAACTGATTCTTTAAAAGTTAATTTCTTGCCTAGTATATTTTTTGGAAAAATAAAGGTTACTTTTGACTTTTATTTTATCGGTCAAAAATAGCAGTTATTTTTTGACTTTAATTTTTTCGGTCAAAAATATCAAGCAATTTGTGTTTTCTTAAAGGCTGCTTGACAGATTGAACTGTTGACACCATGTGAAAATGTCTCACCGATGAGATGAAAATAATAATATCGAAATTTTTTTATCGGTAAAATGACTTGAACAAATATAAATTACCTGATATTTTTGACCAAAAAATAAACGGCAGAAAATAACTGTTTTTTTTGCCCAAAAAAACTATAAGGCACAAAAAACTGTTATTTTTGTCGGAAAAAATAAAAATTAAGAGATAAAAGTTAATATGTGACACTTTCGACCAAAATCATATTCGGTACGGTCCCTGGATGCAAATATTGAATCAACAAATTATTATTCCATTTCGTATTGATTGAATTTCTTTTCAGATACTTTCGCTCTCTATTTCACACTAAAATCTCTCTTATTTCTTACTGTTAAAGAAGTTTCACTTCTGCCACGTGTACGTTGCTACACGCGAGTTTTTTTTTTATTATTTTTTTTTTGTTTTTTTTTTTTTTTTGTTTATACAATGCTTTATTCTTTAATTACTTTGCTATTAACTTTTGCTCATTTATTTTTTGTGTCTTCTTTTTATTTTTTTTTATTTTTTAAAGGGTAATCTTTGTATTTTTACCTTTTTTTTATTCACTGCTTTTTATTTATTTTGCAGAAATATTTTCTCTTGTCATTTTTATATTGTATTTTTTTTTTTTGTTTTATTATTTTGAATTTTTCTTTTTATTTAGTTTTTTATCTAATTTTTAATTTTTGTTTTTATTTAGTTTTTAGCTAATATTTACATTTTTTTTTTTTAATTTTTTTTTAATTTTTTTTTAATTTTTTATTTAATTTTTTTTTTTTTTAACAGTCATTTGTTTGCTGTTTATTAATAAACAGCATCTTACATAATTTTAGCAGAATTTTAATAATTTTTAGTAAATTTTTGCTTAAATTATTTTAGATTTGTTTTTTATATATGATAAATTTATTTTTTTATTTTTTTATAAAGTTTTATTTGAATTTTTATTTATTTTTTATAAATCAGTTTATTTGTCATTTTTAATTATTTATTTCAAAATTTAATTTTTTTTTATTATTTTTTGTTGAAATTTTTTTAGCAATTTATTTATTTATTTTAAAAAGCATTTTATTTTTCATTGATTTGTCAATGATATATTATTTTTTGACAAGTTTTTAATTTTATTAATTTTTAGTTATTTTTCAATTACTTATTTTATAAATTGACAATTTGCATATTTTGTTATTTATATATTTATTTTGTTTTAATTTTTTTATATTTTATTTATTTATTTGTTTTAATTCATTTCATACTTATTAATTTGGTTTTGATTTATTTTTGTATATATTTGTGATTTGTTTTTAATTCATTTTTTAATTTATTTATTTCTCATTTATTATTACTTATTTATTTTTTATAGGTTGTTTAAATTTTAATTTTTCTATAAATTTCATTATGTTTTCTTAAGAAATTCATTGTTTAGCAGTTTATTTATTCTTATGTATTTTATTAACTATTTTATTTCTTATTAATTTTTTGATAATTTTTAAAATTATTTTTTGTTGATTTATATTAATTTTTAGTGAATTTTATATATTTTAAGAATTTATTTTTTATGTATTTCTTACTTATTTTCAATAAATTGTTGTGTATTTTATTTATTATTTATATATATTTATATTTATATAAATGTGTTTTTTTTTTTTTTGGTTTTTTTTATGAATTTATTTATTTTTCATTTATTATTTAATTTTATTTAATATAATTTTTTTATTTCTTTATAATTGTTACATCATTATTATATTATTATTGTATTTTTATTATATTATTATTAGTATTATTTTATTATTATATTATTATTTTATTATTATTATATTATTATTATATCATTATTATATTATTAATATATTATTATTATATTATTATTATATTATTATTATTATATAATTATTATATTTTTATTATATTATTATTATATTATTATTATATTATTATTACATTATTTTTGTATTATTATTATATTATTATTGTATTATTCTTATATTTTTATTATATTATTATCTTTTAAATTAATATTATTACGTATTTTGATATTATTTTTGATTTAGTTTTATTTATTATTTGTATATTTATATAGTTTTATTTATTTTTTTTTTAGTTAACTTTTTATTTTTTTTTTAATGAATTTATGTAATTTTTATTTATTATTATTTGTTGATTTTATTTGATAGTTTATTTATATGTTTTAGACTTTGGAATATTTTTAATGTTTTCTTATTTTATCTTCTTACTAAATAAATATTTTAGCAATTAATTCAGTTTTATTTATTTTAGTAAGTTTTTTAGATTTTTTTTCTAATTTTATTAGTTCTTATTTATATTTTAATTATTTTTCTTTTATTTTTAAGTTATTATTTATTTAATTATTATTTATTTTGTTTTATTTAGATTTTTTTTTTGTTTATATATATTTATTTTTAGTTATTTCTTTATATTGATATTGTATTTATTTTTTACTTATTTTTAAAACATAATGTTTTTTTATTTTTCTCTAACTTTCTTTGTTTTATTATAGTTTTTTTTAATTTTCATTTTCTATATGGTACATTTATTTTTTTTAATTTTAATTTTTTCCATTTACATTTTTATTTTTTACTTATTTCTTATAACTTTTATATAAATTTTTTTTTTTGTAATATTTTAATTATTTTTTTGTTATATATTTGTTTATTTATTTTTTATTTTTTTCTGATATAGTTCTTTATTTATTTTTTATATATTTCTTAATTTATTTTTTGTATATAGTTTATTAATTGTTAAAAAGTTGTTTAGCGTTTATTTGTGTATTTATTTTGATATGACGTACTTTTTTATTTAGTTTTATTTATTTTCTTTATATGTTTTTTTTTGTTTATAATTATTTTAAGTAAAATTAGTGTTCAAATTGTCATGTGGCATAAAAATACAGGATTAGAGCTATCAGGTATGGAAAAATATTGATATTTTTATTAAGATAAATAAAAAACGTTGTTAAAAAATGTTATACAAAATTTTTCTTAGTCGATTGAATTTCAAGAAAAATTATAACCTTAAAAACCTAGTTCTGGCCTTAAGAAATTTCAAAGTTAAAAATATTTATTCTTACATATTTGCAATTTCGAAAAACATCAAATACAATAAAACTGTTTTGAGTCTGTCCACTTTAAACAAGTGTTTGTAAATTTCTTAGAATGCCGAAAGCACTCAACAAGAGCCAATAACTCAAACGCTTTAAGTAGCTATAAATGTGATAAGAACTAACGAAATTAAATATCTTCGAAGCAGTGAATGTGAACGTGAACGCATAGCTTTAAGCTACTTCACACAACAATTGTCATAAAGTACTCAAGTACTTAAAAAGCGCAAAACAAAATAACAAAATAAAATATGTACTTTATATCTACAAAAAAGTAACAACATTTTTGCTGAAATCTGCTGAACTTAGGGATGATTTTGTCTTTATTTGTACGGCTTGAAGTTTTTGTCGAACACAAAAGTTTGACAGCACAATACTTTGAAGAAATTGACAGCCAAATAAGAAGATTTAACGGATCAAGAAATTTAAAAACAAAAACAATGAATTCAACAAATCTTAAAAGTCAAAGATTTAGTGAAGTTTTCTTATGCTAGTGCGGCCCACACAACTTTTATTTTTTGGTTTTGTGGCAAGAATTTGAACAAACAAAGTAACAAAAACAAATAAAGAGGAAAAACATTTAACTGAAATACTAAGAAGAAAATAAATAGCAAAACAATGGCAAAGAGATACGCAGAAGTTGCAATGTAACAACTTGGTAAGAAATACAACAAAATGACAAGTCAACAGATAAGCAGCTGGCTTAAACTTTGGCCAACATTCAGCAGCAGCAACATTAGCTGCAGCAGCGGCAACTGTTTGTAATAGTCCAACAGTTGTTGGCCATGCGTTGGCAGTGCTGACAACAACTACGACTAGACTACAACTACAACTACAACTTCAACTTCAACTACAACTAAGGCAACAGCAAACGGCGTGCAGTTGTGGGCGCCTCGAACTGTAAGACGCTTACAAATTCCCCGAGTGGCAAAATGCTGGCAAAGTATTATAAAACGGTATGTTTTATATTTTGTTCTGTTTTGTTTTGTCTGCTACATAATTTCATGGCTCACTTAGCGACTTACAAGTGCACTCAGAAAAAAGCTGCCATGTAAAATTAACGTTTTTTAATGTTATTTCCAATGTAAATCAGAAAATGTGGATTTTACGTTAGAAAATGTTAAGTTAACATGTATTGTGTTGAATTGATAAGAAAAATATCAAATTGATAATGTAATGTTTTACGTTGCAATATCAATTCTTAATGTTAAAATAACATTTAAAATGTTTTTGCTTCATCATTTTTTACTGTAAAATTGATAGTATTTCATATCCATTTAACATTATAAATGTAGATGTCAACAACAAGCAGATGTAATGTTTATTTAAGAGCTGAGCCGTTAAGACATACAGGTGACCGTGGCACACAGGTTAAGAGTGTGGCTTTGGATGCCCGGAGCCCTGGTTCGAATCCCACTCGTGGCAAATTATTTTTCAATACATTTTTTTTATCTGCATTAATTTACTGATACTTTTTGATATTTTAAGTGTTAAAATAACATTATTATGTGACAGTTATACATTTTTAAATGTAGGTTTCGTAATGTAAAAAGTACATTAGGATAATATCAATTTTAACATTTTTTAATGTCGGACGACTTTTGTCAACTAAAAATGTTAATTTTACGGTTGTTTAATGTACTTTTTTTTCTGAGTGTGCATGACAGCAATTAATATTGCAGAAAGTGAGAAGTGCACCCCCAGGGAGCAAAGTGGGAGCACAAACCGAGGTGAGCTGGGGTTAAGACAGGTGCTTCTAACTGTTGTTATTTTCATTTTAGTTTTGTTCGTTTTTTTTTTTAATTTTTTGCTCTGCTTTTTTGCCAGGTGAAGCTCAAGTTTTATTGCAGTTATTATAAATTAGCTGCAAGATTGTTATGAGTTTACTTAACAAGTGTTTCGACGACTACCACACTAACACCAGTTTGATGACGACGTTGACAACAAGGCACCAGCCAACCACGCCAAGCCAGCAAAGAAACAAAAAGCTGCAAATAAAATGAGCGACGCAAAACTGTGCCTTGAGGGCATCGAACTAAGTTTGAGTTGTCTTGAAAAAGTGTGCTGCTGCTGCGAGCTTTATGTAAATTTTATGTTGTAATCATTTCTTTTTTTTTTTTGCATTGCTTGCGAGTGGTGGGAAGGATGGGTGAGGGAGGGGGAATGAGTTGCTGCTGTTAATGTTGCTTAATGTTAATTTAAGAAAGCATTCGTTTTTTATTTCACCATTATTAACGTCATTAATATCAGTAAACGTACCATGAAATAGCTGCTATTTTAGCGGGTTAATATAATTTTAAGGAAGCACGTAAGTGGCTTTATGACAAAACGTATGATTACTTTTGGGAAAAAGCTCTTTCTTTTTTTTTTTGTTTTTTAATTAAAAATATAGCTTTATGTACAAAATTGTATGTAGTTTAATTGTGAATATCTCAACTTAACTTTGTCAACTGTGTAGTGCAGATGTTAATCTTTGTACTCTAAGAACTGTCTTATAACTACAATAGTTCATAGCAGCTTTTTCATAAATAAAAGCCAGAAAATCAGTGAATAGACCTACATAACTCTCAATTTTATACATTTTTTTGAAAAGAAATAAGAATACGTCATTATTTGTACCAAAATTAAGTCAAATAAACGCAATTCTAAAACTGGTCGAAACTGGTCGAAATTTTATTAACTGGTCTAAATGATATTTAACTTAATTCAATACAGTTTAACATGAATTTTATGTTGATAATCCAAAAAAAATTTCTTAAACTGGTCTAAATTACTTTAGAATGGCATATTTCATGATATAAGTCTGTATATTTTTTTTAAAATTGATTATTTAATGATAGCAAGACTATTATAAAACCAATTGACGTCTTGAAGCAACTGGTCCAATATATTTTTTGACTTATTTTATTTATTTTGCTGTTTAATTTTTTTTTATTTGGTTTATTTCAATTATATCTTGTTAAACGCGAAAAAATTTTATCATTTTAAAAATTCTATGTCATATATATTATTGTTATTAAAAATCATTTATTTTAATTTCGTTAACAACGATCAAATATTATTCTTTAAGCCCTGCTACCTAGTACTAACTGATCTAATTAAGTTTAATATAATATTATTCAGAAATAGTTTTAATTAAATGTTGATATTCTTTATAAATTCTGGTCTGAAATGAATTATTTATCTGGCATAAATTGATTTCATGCAAGATATTTTGTTCCTAAAATTTCAAATAAATTAATTTTTAATAGAACTTTATTTTAAATTATAGCCAATTTTTTAAAAAAAAATATAACATTTGGTCAAACTGGTCGAAACTGGCATAATTTGTTCTTAGGTTGTTTTGCTTACTAAATTTCATCTTGAAAACACATAAATTAACAAAGTTTTTATTAATTTAAACAAAAGAAAAAATTTAAACTGGTCTAAATATTTTGAAAGTGAAAAATCAAGGAAAATTAATTTGAATTTAACAAACAAAACTTAACATTTAAACATTTTTCGAAGAAACTATGTCATTATTTTCACTTTGTCAATAAAACTTTTCAAACTGTTTTTGGTCTCGTGCATTCTGGTCTAAAGCGAGTTATGAGTAAATTTTTGTGAGTTAAACCATAAAAATTTGAAAGAATTTAATTTTAAATTAACAGACAGTCAAATAACGATATTTTGCAACTGGTCGAAACTGGCCGAAACTTTTTTTATAAGTCTTACTGAGTGTATAACATTTGAAACACAAATAAATTTACACATTTTATATTTATATGCAAGAAAAATTTTGCAACTGATCTAAATGTTTAAACAGTGACCTATTTTAGAAATAAAATTTGCGTTTTATTAATATAAACAATTTTCAAAATATTACAAAATTTCAAAAGAGCTGTGACTCACTTATATTCGTAATTTTTTTCCAACAAATCTTATATTTTATCTTTTTTTATTCAAATAATCTGGTATAAAATGAATTAACAGAACAGTTTTAAATGTGATTGACAAAAATTTGGTAATAAATATGTTATAAATAAGCAAATTACATTAAGAGCCAAATTTTACAACTGGTGGTACAATTTTATAAAAGTTTTAAAAGCTCCATCTTTTAGAACAGCAATTCATCTGATATGTTCTTATTTTAAATATTAAAGCTTATTTCAATATAAACGACACAGAAATAATGTTAAATTTTATGAAAATACCACTTCGAGCAAAAATATCCGGTCAGAACTTTTAAACACCTAAAATGTTACAAAAATTTGTGAAAATAAGCTAAAACTATTTCCATAATGCTTGCTGTAAGTTTTCGAATCAGGTTGATATTTTTAAATAAATCGGCATAAATAACACGATTTAAGAACTGGTCGAAGTTTTGAATGACTAAAAAAATATTGGAATTGAGCAACTTAACAAATTTTAATCTTTCTGAACTTGTCAAAACTGGTGGCAAATTTAAAAACTGGTCATAATTTCTCAAAAAAACAATTATCATAATTTTAAAACACGACAAAAATAACATGATTTTGGAAAAAGTCGAAGCTTAAAAGTTAAAAAACTTGTACAAATTTTTTCAAAAACAAAGCTACAGCGAGTTTCATTTTAATTTGCTACTGATCGAAATTTTTAAAACTAGTTTAAAATTATTAAAATTGTATGATTGAAGCAGAAATTTTAATTTCTTTTATCCAAATTTTTAATACTTCTAAAATTTCAATATTGCCGCAATATTATTAATAATTTATGTTTTTTTATTCAAGTTTCTTTGTTTTTCACAACTGATCAAAGCTGATGGAATTTTTTAAAACTGGTCGAAATTTTGAAAACTGGTCTAAAGTTATCGAAACCACGAAGTGACATTGAATTTTCAAAAATTCATCGTTTTTTATGACATAGCAGAAAAACATAATTTAACAACTGGTCGAACCTTTTTAATGCTTAAAAACTTATATTGACCATTTGAATTTTGAAACAAATGTCCTGATAGAGCAAGTTTGAAAGTCTGTCTCAGCTGTTCTCAACGTATTAATTAAAATTCTTCAAAACTATGCGTTTTTAGAACTGGTCGAAGCTTTTAATTGTTTAAAAACTTATGCAAGTCTATTGAAGTTCTTTAAAAAAACACAACTCGAGCAAGTTTCAATGGCAATAAAAACTGATCGACTTTTTTAAACTGATATAAAATTATAAAAATTGCAGAATTGACGCTGAAATTTCAAAGATTTTCTGGTTTTTTAAGAGCATAGCTCAGTCAACAACAAGTTTACAGAACTGGTCGACGCGTGTTAAAGTTAAATATTATTAGTTCAGGTATTAAAAGTGATTAAAAATACAGTTAAGGCAAGTTTCATCGTTTTTAACAACTGGTCGAAATTGGTCGAAATTTTAAAACTGATCTCAATTTATCGAAACTACTCACAAGACGCAGAATTATTAAAAATGTATCTTTTTTGATAACATTAAAAAGAAAACACGACTTTAGAACTGGTTGAACACTTTAAATGCAAAAAAACTTATGGTTATCTATTGAATTTTGAAAAACAAAAACACAAATTTGTGCAAATTGGAATATATTTTCCGACTGGTCGAAATTTTCAAAGCTGTTTAATATTTCTAAAAACCGCATAATGATTCAGAAGTATTCGAAAATGTATCGTATTTGGTAAGATAGCAAAAACAGCAAAATTTTAGAACTGGTCGAATAAGTTTAAAGTAATTTAAACAATTTAAAGCTTATGTTAGTCTAATGAAATAGTTGAAAAACACAACTAGAGCCGAATACAACAATTTTTACAATTATACGAATCTGGTCGAAAAGTTTAAAAACTGGTCTAAATTTTAAGAATCTGCTACATGACAAAACGGACACACATTCCCGACTTTTTTTTATTTTTTTTTTTTTTCGGAAATGATTCTCTTAACAAACGCAAAAAAAAATTAGCTACCGTTTTGCTGCCCAACCCTTAGTTGAGTTGATTAGGAAAAATTCTCACCATACAAAGTTGCCTTAATTGATGTTGTTGTGCTATTTGCCCTAAGGACAAAATGTGTCAAATACAGAAAAATTATGACACATTGCTTCGGATACATCATCTCTTGCTACTGCCACTGAAAGCTCCCATAACAAAACAAAAGCAGCAGCAATAGCAAAAATCAGCACAACAACAAATTCGTACAAACAACAACAACAACAACAACGACAGTGGCACCCAAATTGCCTAAGGATTTAATAATTATGAAGTATGTTATGCCAAAGGACATTGACAACAACGACCAGAAATGGAGCAAAACAAATTAGAAGATAGTTCAGAGTAGCAGAAGAGAAGAGAAGAGAGAAAAAAAAAATAGGAAAGCATAAAGAAATAAACAGAAAATTTCATAATGCAATAATATTCGGCAAAACAACAAAAACACCAACAACAACAACAACAACACAACATTTTTAATTTACCCCAGAAACAATGCGACGAAATAAAACTACAAACAAAGAAGACTGCCGACAACAAACAACGAGTGTGTGTATTACATCAACAGATATATATATATAAAAAAAAAATAAAAAATACAACAACAACAGTAGCAGTAGTCAGCCAATGTGTGTGCGTGCCCCTTTAGGGTTGCCACTCACGCGTACATTGTTGTGTTGCCTCTCCTTTTTTTGTTTTTGTTATTTGCTTTACGGAAGTGTTCTCGGATGTGTTCCACTGCCGCAAACACTACTACAAGCAGTCAAGTGAGTCTGTTTAGTAGTATTAGTAGTAGTTGTGTTACATGTCTGTATTAGAATTTGGCTGGCTGTGTATGAGTTTCTGTCTGTGTTTCGAACATCCTGTGTGCATGAATCATTATCAAATTCGTATGCTGTATATTTTGATATTCATTATCCTTCGGTTTGGTTTAGGTTGCACATCTAGAAAAAGTTGCTGTTGTTCTGTTGTTGTTTTTATTGTTGTTGTAATGTGGTGTTGCCGTCTATTAGTGCTAATGTTGTACGTTAATGTTGTAAATTTAAAAGAAGCCCATCAACATTAATTTAAGTTTATTATGCCAACAACATATGGAGGATATCCTTAAGTAGAGAAACATTTAGCTTGTCCATCTCTCTCTGCGTCTGTCTGCATGTCTGCCTGGTTGCCTTGCTGACTAGCTGCTTTGGTGTTAATGAAGTATTTGTAAATTAATGATTTTCTTCAAGCCTTACTCGGCTCGCTCATAATTTTATTTATAATGTTATCCACACGCAACACACTAATAAAGAGCTTTAAAATTAAACAAATGGTTTTATTTAGTCTGATCAAGGATATCGAAAGTGATGATGAAGAGTTGTCCTTTTTATAGGCTTTTCCATTTATATGGTTGTATATTTTTGTTGTTGCTGTTTTTTTTGTGTTGCTGTTGTGTTTTTAATAAGAGTGTTTGTTTTAACATTAATTTTTATAGCTACCGAACTTAAGGTTGGCCAACCCTCAATTCTGTTGTAATGATCCCATTTCAGCCCAAAAGGTTCAACTTATTAAGCAGTTAAAGTTGAAAACTGAGCTTAACTTGGTTTCATTTTCGTCTGCCTGGGTTGTTGGCTTTTGTCTTTGACTAACGAGAGTAACAAAATTTGTTGTCTTGAGCGTTGTACATGTTTATGGCATTATTTCAGCTCGATGAGCTCAAAAAAAGTGCAGACCGTTTTGCGCCAAACTAGTTGATGAACTCGTAATATGCAGGTGGATTGTAAATAAACGCCCGTTTATAAGTAAGTAATGCTTTTGGGGATATGAAATGCTTTATATTCGACTATAAAGAACACTTAAACCAAGATAAAAGGTTCATTTCAGCTTTCATCGACGTAAGCAGAAAAATATCTTTGTAGGTTAGAGGCAAGAAAGTCTTGTTGGAAAATTTACTTGGATTGGAAAGAAAACCAATTATTTTTGGGATTCGTTTTTTTCTCTATTGGAAATTTTTAAAATCTGCATTATAAGAGCTTTCAGTTTTCAAAAAATCAAGTGAAAACATGAAACTCAACTACACGTGGATTTCATGAACGACACATGAATTTCATGTGCACATGAATAGTATTCACGTACTTTTGTCATGAGCCAAACATTTGAACTTCTTTTATTTTAATTTTTTTTTTTTTTTTTAGGACAAAAAATTACTCTGCTGTTTTGATTTGCACTTTGTTATCCAAAATCCCAGTTGAATTCCTTGCCCACAGGAAACTTCATTCCCGACACAGAACCCTTTATTATTTTGATTTTGATGACGTCATTTTGTATAGGAGATAGGCGTGGTTTTCATTAAATTTTTACAATTTTTTAACTAAGTGTACGTTTTAAATATTAAAGCTAGTGTTTGAAATATTGGTGACCGTGGCATGCAGGTTAAGCGTGTGGCTTAGCATGCTCAAAGCCTGGGTTCGATCCCCAGTCGCGGCGAAAAATTTTTTCAATAAATACATTTTTCTGATCGGTCACCACCTCTCTGCAGACAATGGCAAACCTCAGAGAGTAAATAATTCCATGTAAAGCTTCTTGAGAACATGAACCTTGTAACGAGTGTTTTTGTTTCGAAGGCTGAGGTATGCTCAGCCGCTCCAGGGTCCGTCCAAGGGATCTCGCAACCCTTGGGCAAAAGTAAATTTTTCTTAATCAGAAATTAAATAGATTAATTAATCGTAGAATTAGTCACGGTTGACGTTAAGGTCAACACAATCACTAAACCTCAAAGGTTTTAGCTCGGCACGATTAATAATCTATTTTTCCTTTTTTTTATATTTATTCTTTCTTTTTTTTTTTATATTAAATATTTATTACAAACTTAGTGAATACCTAAAATTAGTTCATATGCGGTATGAAAATTAGTGGCAAAGTGCGCACGGTGGCAGAGGGCCAACTGATTCAGGCGTACTTAGTATATACTTAAAATTAGTTCATATACGGTATAAACATTAGTGGCAAAGTGCTCACGGTGGCAGAGGGCCAAACTGATTCAGGCGGTAGACGGCAGAAGGCCGACTGCAAAACAGGCTTTCACAACGTAGACCTACTTAGAGTACGGTGGGTTTCTAAACCCGAAGCTAAAGTTTGACCGGAGTCGAAAAGCCGGAGCTTGAATTTGACCGGAGTCGAAAAGCCGGAGCTTGAGTTTGACCGGAGTCTAAAAACGCCGGAGCTTGAATTTGACCGAAGTCGACCAGTAACTGAGTTACTGAGGTTAGGTGGCTTGATTACAGGAATCTGTAATCAATGTATATCCCTGGCCTTATCACCACCTGAAAGTTGACTTACGTCAACTGAAATGTCAAGCGAACTCAACATGCCTTTAACCACATTTTGCGCACTACTTATTCAATGTTCACTGCTAACTGCATGTGAATCATATCGTTGTTAGCATGTCAACAAGCGCTACAATGCAACGTTGCTATAAATAGCCCGGCTGCTTACATTGCTGCTAATGCTGCTAAACGAGTTCTGTGTGTCAGAGAACTGCAACGGGTAGCTTTTTTGAGACTCTGAGTAGATCCGAAAAAAATGAGTCCAAAAACCTACTCAACCCTAACCGCACGCAACCCTATTCATACTCACTTTCACGAAGCTGCAATGCGGCGGCTCAAATAAATATGAGTATACTCAATCACAAGTCGGATCGGGCAAAGATCGGGTTTTTCGGTTCATAAATACTTATGGTTGTTTTCGTCTTGCTGATACTCATCATACTTACCCAAGAACTCATAATCGACAAAAACACCCGAATCACTCGGTTCATTCTGCCACTGATGTGAAGCAGAGCGCAGATGAGCGCAGCAGTGAGAAGTAAACCGGTTTTTTGTGTGTAACAGAAGCACGTGTTCTTTTTTGTTTTTTTTTATTTTGTTTGCTTTATGTATCCAGCTTACACGAACGAACGCGTAACAGAAAGAAAAAAACAAAACTCACAAACATTGTTGTTGCTTTCTTTTCTTCCTAGAGTAACAGAAAATACCAACAACGAAATTCCTACAAAAACATAATAGAAAAATTTCAGCTGATATTGCCTGCAGTGCATTATGAAAAAACATACGCAAAAATCAAATCCAAACAAAATAGAGACGTTGGCAGAGAAAGAGCAGTACTCAGGATACACTCAAAATACACACGGATCGAGCTTCCTTCCTATACACTAACTCAACACACTCATTGAAAACAAATCAAAGTGGTTCGGATCACGCCGCTCTCGGATATAAGTATGAACTCATACCCGAAAATATGCTAATGAGCGAATGAGTCTAAGTAGTTTACATATTTGATTGAGTATGGATAGGGCAGATAACAGCAAGAAACTCGAGTATTTCGGGTATGATTTGAGTATCCGATTTCTGTCGGATACTCATTGCAGTTCTCTGCTGTGTGTATGTGTGCTGCACTGTGTTTGATTAAGCAGCCTTCACTGCGGTTAGTACTTAGATGGGGGACCACATTGGATCCTCCATCCGCATTATTATTATTTTTTTTGTTTTTTTTTTTTTTTTTTTTTTTTTTTATATTCTACTCTATTTCATTTATTAATTCTTCTGTTTCTTTTTCTTTTTATTTATTCATTTGTATTTTTTGTTTTAGTTTAAATTAAATGTTTGGCTATGGCGATTCCATGGTTAGCCAAGGCATGCAGTTGTTGGTGTTGTTAAACAATTCGGCAGCTGCATGATAATTAAAGCGGCGCATGGAATTGCCGTCGGCATTTAAAACTACTCTTTTTTTGTTCTTATATTATACGAATCTTTATATATTTATGTTAATATTAATTTGTAACGACTTCAGTCGTTACAACCTTAGCCGTTCGGAGTCAGCATACAACATGTAGGTCCAGTTCTCGGTCAATTGTGTGCAAACATTTAATAACACACCCAACACAATTGATCATAAGAAGCTCGGTCAAAGTCTTTTCAAGGGCTGAAAAAGCCAATTTGTTTTTTTTTTTGTTTGTACATATTTGAGATCGCACATTATTCGCAAAATTTCAAAAGATAAATTTGATTTTTGTGACGTTTAAAATTTTTTTTCTTTCATTTAAAATCACTTCGTATGGGAGGTAAAAGTGGTTTTCATCCGTTTGGGTACATTTTCGAACATGATCTTTATTTTTGGATAAAAGTTTAAAAACCGAATTTCATTGCGATAACGCTGATATTACGACTACAATGACGTCGGGCAGACAGTCGAACATGGTAACGTCGACTCAGGTGGTTATGCTAATCAAGAATGTATATACTTCTCTTTACCTGCCACGCCTACTTATGGGCGTTACATACATCGTGACAAAATTCAATACCCTTTATGCAGGAAGTATAATAAAGGTCTAAATGTGTTACTAACAGAATAAAAAAATTTTAATAAATCTGCTCAAACCTTTAATTCTATGCCCAAAAAACTCCTTTGAACAAAGACTTTTTTCCGGAATCCGAAAATCTCCAAGGAAAATAAAAAACGAAAAAAATGTAATACATTTAATACACCACAATTTATTTATACTTATCACACATAAGTATAATTTAATAAACATTCAATATATTAATTGGGTACACTCAGAAAAATATCAACTGTAATATTAACAGTCGGTCGCTGTTATTTCAGAACACTGTTCGATTGAATAATTTGTGTTTAAGTAAACAATTTTCTTTGTTGAATGAACGATTCAAAGTATTTTTGTGTTGTTGAAATCATCTGTTGAAATATGTTTGTGCTTTTGTTGAATTATCTATTTTTTCTAAGCAATAGTTTTTAAATGTGTTTTGCTATATATATATATATTATCGTTGCCAATGGGTCAGTGGAAGTGCACTAGACTGTCATGCGGGGGATGTGGGTTCGAACCCTAGCTGTGTAAGTATCAAAAATTGTAATTTAATAATTGAAATAAAAATTCTGTTTCATTAATAGTTTGGCAAAAAATAACCTTCAAAATAAGTTGCTTACAACGTTGCAAAAAAAATTGCAAATTTCATTTTTTATTAAAAAAAAATATTTTAAATAAAAAAAAAATATTTTTGTTGGCCTTGTCGGTATTTGAACCGTGGACACTCGAGTACTTGAGGCTCACGTCAGCACACTCGGCCATACATGAACTTTCAAAACAGTGATAAAATTTCAATAAATAAATTTTTAGACGGGTTTCGTGTTCTATACACCAACAGTTCACCGACTGTTGATTTGAAAGTTTCATTTGTTGGATGGTATTTAACAGTGAAATCTGTTATTTCAACCCATGATTTGTTTGATATAACAGCATTTCCCTCAGTGTAAACATAACATAAGTGGTGACCGTGGCATGCAGGTTAAGTGTGTGGTTTAGCATGCTCGGAGCCCGGGTTCGATCCCCAGCCGCGGCAAAAAGTTGTTTTCAATAAAAAATTTTTCTGATCGGTCACCACCTCTCTGCAGACAATGGCAAACCTCAGAGAGTAAATAATGCCATGTAAAGCTTCTTGAGAACATGAGCCGTTCGGAGTCGGCATAAAACATGTAGGTCCAGTTCTCGGTCAATTGTGTGCAAACATTTAATAACACACACAACACAATTGATCATAAGAAGCTCGGTCAAAGTCCTTTCAAGGGCTGAAATGGCCAATTTGTTTTTTTTTTTTTTGTTTTTTGTAAACCTAACTATTTGCATAACAATCGTTAACTTTTTCAAACAAAAATTTATTGCATTTGCATAATATTGTTCTCTAAACGCTGAAAATTTTAAGAAATTTAAATAAAAAATTTGTGCATAAAAAATACTTCATTTATACAAATATGAAATCTCCAGTAAATATGTTATATGAAATATAAAATCTTAAGATCGAGGAAATAACTGTTTTCTATTAGATATAAACTAAACCTCTGCACGGTTGGACTCGTTTTTTCTACAACAGTAGATCCAGCCGTGCAGAGTTCACAGCTTAACAGAACACTGTTAGTCAAGCAGAGGTTATCCAATTCATTTAATGACAACAAACGAATACTGCAGAGCACTCGTCGGCTTCAAACATAACCATGCTCGCTGTTTGCTTTAACAGAACACGATGTTGTTCGTTTTATAAAAACAGAACACTTTGATAACAACGAAAAATGAATCAATCACACCTTAGGCTGCATGCATAGTGAACGCCGATTCAGACAGGCAGGCAGAGTATGTGAACAAGCGAGATAGATAGCTATTTGTATCTCGTTTGTTAGCACAGATTTCAGCCTGCCTGCCTGTCTGAATCGGCATTCACTATGCACGCAACCTAACAAGCAAGCAGCTTGGCGAGGCTTGCTTGCTTTTTGCATTCCTTTTCGTGCGTCATTTGTTGATTTATATCAGCGGTCGGCACACATGAAGCACATGCTTTGCCAAAACTCACATGTATTTTCATGCTCTTTCACTCACTTTACAAACGACTATTGGCGAAGCAGCCGAATGTTATGTTATGTTTCGAATGTTATGCAATTTTTTTTGTCTCACTTTATTAAATGTTACAGATACTTGATAAACTATATTTAAATGTTATTAAATGTTTGCACACAATTGACCGAGAACTGGACCTACATGTTTTATGCTGACTCCGAACGGCTAAAGTTCATGTTCTCAAAGAGCTTTACATGGCATTATTGACTCTCTGAGGTTTGCCATTGTCTGCAGAGAGGTGGTTACCGATCAGAAAAATTTTTTATTGAAAAAAACTTTTCGCCGCGGCTGGGGATCGAACCCGGGCTCCGAGCATGCTAAGCCACACACTTAACCTGCATGCCACGGTCACCACTGGTTCCATCACAACACAAAGTTTGCCGACCACTGATTTATATATATTAAACGCGGATTATGTGTGCATTGTTGCTGCTTTTTTTAATTGTTTGCTTAGTTAACTAAAGAACACGGGATAACACCAAGCGTTCTGCTGTTGTTTACATAACTTTTCAGTCATTGCATTCTTCTTTGCCGAAACGTGCATAACATTGATTCGGTTTTCGTTTGTTCTTGTTCTGCTCAAGCGACGAGTGCTCTTTGCAGTGTTATGCTTGATTTCATTGATGAGAACATAACATAGCAAAGACTTGCACCACAAAAGAGTGGCTTGAAATGCATTTCAAGCGCACTCGTACAGAGGTTTAATATAAACAAATTCAATTTGCAGCAAAACAGTTCTCAACAAATTTTAAGTGTTTGAGTGTAAACAATAACTAATCTGAAAAGTTTTTGTAGAGTTCAAACAAATAATCATTATACACAAACATAAAATGTTTGGACATAAACAATTTCTGTTTTCTTCTCAACAAGTTTAAAATGTTTGAGTGTTAACAATAACTAACATCATCCAGCTGCTCTTCGGAACATTAGTCCTAGTACGGACGAAAATGAAAACATTGTTTAAATTTAAGCAAATACATATTCCACACAAACATAATATATTTAAGTTTAAGCTTTTACTACTTCCATCAAGTTTTTCTCTAAATATTGAACTATTAAATCTGAACCTCAGTGAACCTGAAATTGACAATTATTAGATGTTCAGTAATTTTCCTGATTGTTAACAGCACATGTTGCTTACCTTAAGATATTGTGATTGCAGCACTATTATTTTAGCTGTTGTGTTTGCCTTGACACAAAACTTTCAAATTAAAGATTTTATTTTTTTAATTTTGATTTAATATAAGTGCTTTAAAAGCACTTCAACTATTTTTCTTGAGAGTCACTACCTCGAAATATGCTCAATCTAATAATTCTCTCTTTAAACTTCTTTGAGTTCATGACTGGCAGCTAATCTCTGCGCAAGCCAAGACCATAACCAAATCTTTTGGGCGTTATCTAAAACAACTTAACAAATTCCAATTATTTTTATCTTAATGACATAACAATTTTTATTCCGCAGAGCTCAAATGGCCAAATCGACAACCCAAACTTATGCATGTCTGCTCCACAAACTAATTACAAACGATTTTGAACTCTCAACTCTCTACTCGAGTACTTTTATTAGCATAAAATGATAAGAACAAACAAAAAAAAAAAACAAAAAAATCGAACGCCCCAAAAGCCATGATTAATGAGCTGACGACAACCAACAGACTGGGCTGGGCCGTAGGCACACGTAGCTAGTGTAAAAATATGCAAGTGAAAAAAAAACAAAATAGTATATAAAAAGGCGTTCAACCTCTTCTATGCGTTGAGCACAATTAACACCTTGGTGTTGAAACTAACGCTGTTTGACGAACTGAAACAGCTTGAAAATAAATAATATGTTGACACATTTTTGTGCGAGCAGCTGAAAAAAAATTGAGTTGAACTTTCGAGCCAAAACAAAAATAAAGTCTTAATTAATAACAGATACTTGATAAACTATATTTAATATTTGGAATTGTTTAACTGCTTTAAGCAACAAAAATATTGAATTTTGTACAAAAATATTTAAAAAAAAGAATTTAATATACCAGAACTGCGATGCCCAACAACTGACTCAATTGGGAAAATTTTTTATATATATGCTTAAAAAGTTGGAAAAGATTTTTATTGAATTTTAAATATAGGTGAGTCAAGTAAAACTTTATTTTTATTGTGACATTTTCTTTCGAGAAAACACTATATAGTGTTAATTGATACTTTTTTTTAAAAAAATAAGCTTTGTACTGATTAAAAATATGACACAAAAAATCGATAAGATAAAATGTGAACTCCAAGATACACGTTCATAGAAGTGATATATTTTTTGTTATACTATAATTAATAAAAAATTGACGTTGTTAGTTTAGTTGAAGTTCAGTGAATTTGTGGGGGGAAAAACCAAAAAAAAAAAAAAAAAAAAAAAAAAACAAGAAGCCGATAATAATGCCTGATAAAAAGTGTGCTTCTAATTGAAGCATGCTTTTGTTCCACTCATTCGTGTTTAGTGAGCAGCAATTTTACATACATGGAATAAATTTTTGTTTCGACTTTTTTTTATTTTTAGCAACTGATGAATGCTAATTAAATAGTTCAGTTTTCTGCTTGTAACACGTTAAAGTAATGAGCTTTTATTGTTGTTGTTACTGTTTTAGCTATAACTGTTTGGTATGTGTTTTGATATTAAGCTGTAGTTATGACATATACTGGGTGTTTGCTCAAATGGAAACGATTGTAGGTGAAGGCAATAGCTATAACAAACTATTGAGAGGTTATGAAACCGTTAAATTGGTTTGAATACCAACTTCATGTTCTATAAAAAGTTCAATCATTGAATGATTGAACGTTGTTATATGCTTACCTTCGATGAACTGTGTTTATATATCTGTGTCGTTTTATAATAACAGCTTAAGTCATCTTAAGCAGGAATTAAGGATATTGGAAGTCTGTCTATAGATAGCTTTGTTTACATAAACGTACACGGAGAGAAATTTGGTCTGAAAACCATTCCAAGCCACTTAATTTTGGGAGTGATTCTAAGCTAAGCCATAATGGTCTTGATATCAAGCCATAATGTGATTGTTTATCAAAAAATGAACACGCACATTTGTGCATAATGTACGCGATGTTTGAATCATTTATCAAAAAATTAAAAAGCTCACTTGTACTAAATTTAAGTTATTTTGGTATTGTTTATAAAAACAAAAAACATGCTCATTTGTGTCCAATGCATGCCATTTATGGATTGATAGTAAACAAAAAGTAAATATGCCCAATCTTAGGAATTGCTAATCAAAATATATCAAATGTGAACAATTATTTTAATATGAATAAAAAACAATATGCAAAAAATATTAAAACGCCGAGCAACAAAGAAAAAAAACCAAAAATAACAAGTAAAGAAAGTCTTAAGTCGGTCTAGCGCGATTATGAAATACCCTTAACCTACGTTTTCAAAAGACTAGTATAATAATAGTATTGAAAATGGGCCTGTCTGTGAGCAGATGAAGCCCATATTTTATATGCATTTCAATTTTTATGAAGGATTTGCAGAAATTTATAAAAATTACAAGTTTTATTCCTGTAGCTAACATGTTAATGCCTTTATAGTATTTTCGCTTTTGTGGGTTGTATGGGAGGTGGGCGCGTTCGTGGACGGATTACGCCTAATTTTTTAATGCATCTTAGTTTTAGTATAAAATACATACCAAATTTTATCTTAGTAGCTTAAATATAAGCTTATTTATTGAGTTTTCATTTTTTGGGTTGTATAAAAGGTGGGCGTGTCCTTGGTTGGATGACATCCATTTTTCAAAACCATCTTCGTTTTGTTATAAAATACAAACGTACCAGATTTTATATCTGTACGTTAAACATCATCTTATAAATTGCATTTTCAATTTTTGGGTTGTATGAGCAGTGGGCGTGTCCGTTGGCGAATGATGTCCATTTTTCAAAATCATCTTTGGTTTGTTAATAAAAACATGCGTATCAAATTATATCTCTGTAGATTAAACATAAGCTTATTTGTTTAGTTTTCATTTTTTGGGTAGTATGGTTGGTGGGCGTGTCCGTGTGCAGATGACACCCATTTTTCGACGACATCTGTGTTTTGATATCAAATACATACATACAAAATTTTATCTCTGTAGGTTAAGCACGAGCTTATTTATTGAGTTTTAAATGTTTGGATTGTATGGAAGGTGGGCGTGGCCGTGGGCAGATGACATCCATTTTTCGAAGACATTTTTGTTTTGATATAAAATACATACGTACCAAATTTAATCTATATACGTTAAACATGAGTTAATTTATTGAGATTTTAATTTTTGGTAGTATGGGAGGTGGTCGTGTCCGTGGGCGGATGACACCCATTTTTCGAAGGCATTTTTGTTTTGATACAAAACACATACATACCACATTTTATTGTTGTAGGCTAATTATGAGCTTATTTATGCAGGTTTCAATTTTATGGGAGGTAGGCGTGTCCGTGGGCGGATTCCAAAAATATTCAACAGTGCAGATTCTTGGATTCATGTGATCATGTGGGAGGTAGGCGTGTCCGTGGGCGGATTCCAAAAATATTCAACAGTGCAGATTCTTGGATTCATGTGATCATGTGTACTAAGTTTCATCCAATTATCTCAACTGCTTCTTCTTATCCTGTGTTTACGGAAAACACACAGACGGACGGATGGACATGAATAGCTCGACTCACAAGGTGACGCTGATCAAGAATAAATATACTTTTCTCTACCGGACTCGCTTCGTTCTATGCGTTACAAAAGTTTACACAAAGTTAATATACCCTGACTTTTCAGGTTTAGGGTATAAAAAAGACATGCAAAATAAAAATTATATTGTCCAAAATAAATATATTTCATCCAATTTGAACAGGAAAACATAATTTATTTATTTATTCGCTGCACTTTTATACGCTTTTATACTGACAGGAACAAAAACCAATTGAGAATTATATCGTTCCGTTGCTCATACTTTTAATGTGCACAAAAAGTAACAAAAAAAATTTCATTTTTTACAAACAAGCTCAAGATTACACGAATTTAGCACAACTTAACGTGTTTATGTGGTGACCGTGGCATGCAGGTTAAGTGTGTGGCTTAGCATGCTCGGAGCCCGGGTTCGATCCCCAGCCGCGGCGAAAAGTTTTTTTCAATAAAAAATTTTTCTGATCGGCCACCACCTCTCTGCAGACAATGGCAAACCTCATAGAGTAAATAATGCCATGTAAAGCTTCTTGAGAACATGAGCCGTTCGGAGTCGGCATAAAACATGTAGGTCCAGTTCTCGGTCAATTGTGTGCAAACATTTAATAACACACACAACACAATTGATCATAAGAAGTTCGGTCAAAGTCCTTTCAAGGGCTGAAATGGCCAATTTGTTTTTTTGTTTAACGTGTTTATCCAAAAAAATTTCAAGCCCAATTTCTGGCATAATTTCGAACGTGAATAGCAGTTTTGAGATGGTTTTGAGCTCTACTTAGCTGATTTCAGTTACGAACGCTTTGAGCTTGATTTTAGCCCATTTTTTTCTCCGTGTATGTATACTTCATAGAAAAAATTTGTTTAGTATTGCAAATTTTGACTTTTATAATTTAAATATTTTGTTTTTGTTTGAATTATGAAGTTTTTATTTTAAAACCACTTATTGCTCCCAAAAAAAACTTTTTTATGTGTGCATAAGTTCTTCAACTCAGTGCATTTTTTATTCACAAAAGCCAACTTTTACTGCGATTTTTTTTCTCTGTGTATAGACTTAAGTTCTTATTGTAAAACGACACAGATCTTATAGTTGAAATATTGAGTTCAAAATGAGAGTGCGGCAGCACTTGTTCATGAACGATTAAAAATTCAATCTTCTCATGATAACTCATTTTGCGATTGTATATTATCATGGTAAATACTTAAAAAATCAAATGTTCATCAAAATATTGCCATCGTGTTTTTTCATGAGAGACTAAATGCAATCATTGCTTGCTACCGCAAACACAACAAACACTGTCACGGAGAGTACAAATTTATCACTTTAAGATATGCTCGTAATCGTTTGAAGATTGAATCTTCATAATATGAGTCATTCATTAAGCTTTAATATAAACGTTCATTTTCGTTCGTGATTTGAACGAACATTGCTTTTGTTTGTGCGAGATCGTAAATGCTTTTGGTTGTGGAGGAATTTTTAACACTTATGAGAAATTGAAAGCAGGAAATTTTTAGTGATGATTAGTTGTGAGAACAATCGTATTTTGATTGTGCAAAGAGATCTGGTTAAAAAAATCTGCCATGGATAATGTAGTAAAATAAGATAAGACCATTTTGCTCCGATACATTAACTTAAATTTTCTTCTCTTGATTTCATTCATTTTAATTCTCTTAAGGTAAGACATGAAATACGTATTAAAACAATAATCCAACCATATTGCCAATTTTTTTCCTTGAGCCTTTTCTTTTTGGATAGCGGATAAATTAGTCCAACATAATCGGACTATTTTTACCAGTACCTCAAAATCTTTCAATGTTAATTTTTAAGTTTTAAGTTTAGTCATGAATAGAAAATCGCAAAACTGGTTTTTTATGCATAGAAAACCGTTTCTTTCCTAACTGTTTCGTGTTTGTGAGTTTGTGACTTTGTTTTTTTTTTTTTTTTTGCTTTTGCAAAATATTGCAATTGTTTTCATTTTATTCGCTCAAACGCCATCAGTTTAATGGCACAATGTTAGAGCGTTCGACTCTTGCGCAAGGGTTGCTATGGTCCTCGGTTCAATGCACGGTGATGGCAGTATAATACAGTTGCACGTTATGTAATTTTTTCTAAAATTTAAAATAAATAAAATTTCAATAAACATAAATTAAAAAGCTGCACAGTCTGGCTGGGGACATAAAAAAACCCCCCTGGGGGGTATAAATATATATCAAACAAGAAATCTTTATATTATAATTATCACAATAGGAAATTTTCAGCAAATATTTTCAGCAAATATAAAACAAAAAATAAGAATTAAATATTGTAGCATTGGCAGCACAAACGATGTGCTAAGATCAAACCATAAAACATTTGAGTAAATACAGAGAAAGATAAAACTAGAATACACTCTCAGCCCAATACCAAAAGTAAATACACACACATCCACCAATATATTGACTTACATCCACAGCCACGTCCAAGAGGCACACACAAATAACGATGAATATGCAATAATTTTTGCCTTCGTCGTTTTGTCATGCCTATTTCTTTTTCGTCTGATCTGCTTCTATGATGCGATTCGTATGTTTGCATATTTACTGTTTTGTTGTGTACTTTTAGGGTCATCATCGCCATCATCATCCTCAGTATGCTCATCCTTAGTTTCGCAAATATCGTAGACGATGGCAAAATAAATAAATTTTCAAAATTGAGCACAATTTTGCTGACACTTTGCTTCGGTTTTGCTACCCTCTCTATTCGTTTTTCTTGCCTTCTTGCAATTTTATTAACAATTTTATTAAGCTTTCTATAGAATTTGATGACTTTTTGCTTATTTAATAATTTATTTAATTCCATTGTTGTCGATGAAATTGTCAGCAATAAGCGTTTCGAAGCAAGGAAATGATGTAATTTTCTTTATTTGCCTACAAATTGGCCATTATAAGATTTGGTCTTTGGTCATTCATTGCCTTAATGATGCCAAATAATTCCAAATAATACCGTATTTTGATGCAATTTTGACATAATTATTTGAAGTTACTTAAGAAATTAAGTCCTTATGCTTTGTGGGAAAAAAGTTAGTTGAAAGGATATTTATATAAAATCTAATGGCCAATATTTATTCTTGTAATTGAAAAAAATATATATCAATATGTAACAATGATGAGTAGACATTTTGGACTATCGTTAATGCCATTTGTCTGTCTCTCAGCCTTTAATAATATTAATATTGTATAAATAATAAAATATCATTAAATAACTGCACCTAAAAGTATGCTCAAGGTTTCTCCAAAATGCTTGAATATTGCTTTGAAAAAATAGACAAGGCTTTCAACTGAATTTATTTTTGAGAACATAATCCCTTAACTTTGAAACTTGATAAATTAGTTTTAAAAATAAACATACAGCATTTTAGGTCCATGATTTATTTTTTGCAAATCAGCATTCAACACTTGTCTACCTAAGCTTGCTTACTCCATAACAATTTTTCAATTTGAACATTATATATTTTGTCATGTCATCTAAGGAAGCCTAGAAGTATGCACGATTTATATTTAGACAAGCATTTACATAAATACTGCAGAATTTATGTCAAGAAAGCCTTAAAGTATGTTTATGAAATTGATATTTTAATTTTTAAATAAAAGTGTGACCTATTTTTTGTAAAACACCAGAAAACCTGCATAAATATGGCTTCCACAAAAACTTGTGCGCTTGCAGTCTGCCAAGTCTGATGCACTTCAAAGTGCTGTGACTACAACAATATCATAAAAGTTTGCATCAGAGAGTAAACTTTCAATTCAATTGTCTAGGAAGCCCTAAAAGTATGCAATTAGAATAATTAAAAAATTATCAGTACATTATTTATGCATGTTGAGAGCGTATGTAATTAAAGAGAGAGTAGTACAATCGAGAGAAAATTCAGAGTAGTCTTAGTCTGTTACTGTCTTACTTCTCTTCGTTGTGTCTTTGTGTCTTTGTGTCTTTGTGTCTTTGTGTCTTTGTGTCTTTGTGTCTTTGTGTCTTTGTGTCTTTGTGTCTTTGTGTCTTTGTGTCTTTGTGTCTTTGTGTCTTTGTGTCTTTGTGTCTTTGTGTCTTTGTGTCTTTGTGTCTTTGTGTCTTTGTGTCTTTGTGTCTTTGTGTCTTTGTGTCTTTGTGTCTTTGTGTCTTTGTGTCTTTGTGTCTTTGTGTCTTTGTGTCTTTGTGTCTTTGTGTCTTTGTGTCTTTGTGTCTTTGTGTCTTTGTGTCTTTGTGTCTTTGTGTCTTTGTGTCTTTGTGTCTTTGTGTCTTTGTGTCTTTGTGTCTTTGTGTCTTTGTGTCTTTGTGTCTTTGTGTCTTTGTGTCTTTGTGTCTTTGTGTCTTTGTGTCTTTGTGTCTTTGTGTCTTTGTGTCTTTGTGTCTTTGTGTCTTTGTGTCTTTGTGTCTTTGTGTCTTTGTGTCTTTGTGTCTTTGTGTCTTTGTGTCTTTGTGTCTTTGTGTCTTTGTGTCTTTGTGTCTTTGTGTCTTTGTGTCTTTGTGTCTTTGTGTCTTTGTGTCTTTGTGTCTTTGTGTCTTTGTGTCTTTGTGTCTTTGTGTCTTTGTGTCTTTGTGTCTTTGTGTCTTTGTGTCTTTGTGTCTTTGTGTCTTTGTGTCTTTGTGTCTTTGTGTCTTTGTGTCTTTGTGTCTTTGTGTCTTTGTGTCTTTGTGTCTTTGTGTCTTTGTGTCTTTGTGTCTTTGTGTCTTTGTGTCTTTGTGTCTTTGTGTCTTTGTGTCTTTGTGTCTTTGTGTCTTTGTGTCTTTGTGTCTTTGTGTCTTTGTGTCTTTGTGTCTTTGTGTCTTTGTGTCTTTGTGTCTTTGTGTCTTTGTGTCTTTGTGTCTTTGTGTCTTTGTGTCTTTGTGTCTTTGTGTCTTTGTGTCTTTGTGTCTTTGTGTCTTTGTGTCTTTGTGTCTTTGTGTCTTTGTGTCTTTGTGTCTTTGTGTCTTTGTGTCTTTGTGTCTTTGTGTCTTTGTGTCTTTGTGTCTTTGTGTCTTTGTGTCTTTGTGTCTTTGTGTCTTTGTGTCTTTGTGTCTTTGTGTCTTTGTGTCTTTGTGTCTTTGTGTCTTTGTGTCTTTGTGTCTTTGTGTCTTTGTGTCTTTGTGTCTTTGTGTCTTTGTGTCTTTGTGTCTTTGTGTCTTTGTGTCTTTGTGTCTTTGTGTCTTTGTGTCTTTGTGTCTTTGTGTCTTTGTGTCTTTGTGTCTTTGTGTCTTTGTGTCTTTGTGTCTTTGTGTCTTTGTGTCTTTGTGTCTTTGTGTCTTTGTGTCTTTGTGTCTTTGTGTCTTTGTGTCTTTGTGTCTTTGTGTCTTTGTGTCTTTGTGTCTTTGTGTCTTTGTGTCTTTGTGTCTTTGTGTCTTTGTGTCTTTGTGTCTTTGTGTCTTTGTGTCTTTGTGTCTTTGTGTCTTTGTGTCTTTGTGTCTTTGTGTCTTTGTGTCTTTGTGTCTTTGTGTCTTTGTGTCTTTGTGTCTTTGTGTCTTTGTGTCTTTGTGTCTTTGTGTCTTTGTGTCTTTGTGTCTTTGTGTCTTTGTGTCTTTGTGTCTTTGTGTCTTTGTGTCTTTGTGTCTTTGTGTCTTTGTGTCTTTGTGTCTTTGTGTCTTTGTGTCTTTGTGTCTTTGTGTCTTTGTGTCTTTGTATCTTTGTATCTTTGTATCTTTGTATCTTTGCATCTTTGTATCTTTGTATCTTTGTATCTTTGTATCTTTGCATCTTTGTATCTTTGTATCTTTGTATCTTTGTATCTTTGTATCTTTGTATCTTTGTATCTTTGTATCTTTGTATCTTTGTATCTTTGTATCTTTGTATCTTTGTATCTTTGTATCTTTGTATCTTTGTATCTTTGTATCTTTGTATCTTTGTATCTTTGTATCTTTGTATCTTTGTATCTTTGTATCTTTGTATCTTTGTATCTTCGTATCTTTGTATCTTTGTATCTTTGTATCTTTGTATCTTTGCATCTTTGTATCTTTGTATCTTTGTATATTTGTATCTTTGTATCTTGGTATCTTGGTATCTTGGTATCTTGGTATCTTGGTATCTTGGTATCTTGGTATCTTGGTATCTTGGTATCTTGGTATCTTGGTATCTTGGTATCTTGGTATCTTGGTATCTTGGTATCTTGGTATCTTGGTATCTTGGTATCTTGGTATCTTGGTATCTTGGTATCTTTGTATCTGTGTATCTGTGTATCTTTGTATCTTTGTATCTCTGTATCTTTGTATCTCTGTATTTTTGTATCTTTGTATTCTTTTTTTTTTCTTGTATCTTTGTTTCTTTTTTTTCTTTGTATCTTTTTGTTTCTATATCTCTATATGTTTTTGTTTTTGTGGCTTTGTATCTTTGTGTCTGTGTATTTGCGTCCTTGTGATTTTATGTTATTGTGTCTTTGTTTTTTTGTGGCTTTGTGTTTGTATCGTTTTGTGGTCTTTCTGCCTTTGCACAAAGAATCATTTCTTTTATTCGACTAACTCCTACTTGTGGAATTTTCTTAATTAGTTAATGATTGCTTTTATTCAAGGTTTTTCTCACATTTTGCATGAAATACCAACAGCAAAAAATCTTTATTTAACATTTTCTAGAAAAACAGACCAAATTGAAGTAGATCTGTTAAGTGTAGCCTATTTTGGGCCCTTGATTAGTTTTTCTTCTAATTTGTTTTGTTTTGTTTTTTTTTTTGTTTTTCTATAACTAGCTTTGGTTTTTCTTGAATTTTCTCCGAATGACTTGTGAAAAATTCTATTTATGCAAGTCACAAGTTTCTTATTTTTCTGTTTTTTTTTTTTGTTTGTCCCTGTATTTCACTCTCTTCAGTCTTTTCGCTCTCTGAACTTAGCACTTGCTTTGTTTACTATTTCGACTACTTATTCTGCTACGTCTGTTTTTCTGCGTCGCCTCTTCATTTTTATTATTATGCTGTTTGCTTCTATTTTTGCTTTCATCATCATAGTATATTTTATTGATTTTCTTTGTTGCTGTTCTATTGTCGTCAATGTTGTTATTGGGTTGGTGGTTGTTGGTGCGTTTGTTACTGATGGAGGGTTTCTTTAGGTTTTTTTCTTTTTGGTGTCATTTTTATTTTTCACTTGAACTCAAATGAAAATCGTGAAAATTTATTGAAGTTAGTATTGAATGATAGAATATTGGGTGGATGGCAGGAAGGTTGGTAAGTAGGTTGGTTGGACTGATTGTGTTTGTTGGGTTAGTTGGGTTGTTTGGTTCGATAGTGTTGGTTGGTCAATAAGTAACTTTTTTCGTTTTTCTGCTGGCTTTTTGGATTGACTCAAAAGCTGACGTGGCATGAGCACAACATTTTGTTCAAAGCCAGAACTTGTGCTTCTGTTTTTTATTATTTTACCGTCCCAGCGTTAACAGCGGGTGTTTCTATAGGTGCTGTTTAGTGGTTGATGACGGCGGTAGTTTTTTGGCATAAGCAGTTGATGTTTTTTTTTTATTTCATTATAGCTTAATATGTATAAATTTTATATATATGTGTATAAATCGTATAAAATGTCCTTATAGGCAGATCCTTACGCTTAAACGAGTGTGATATTCTGTGTGAGTGGCTGATTGTCAGTGTATGTATGTCATTTTGATGTGTATGTGTGTGCGTGTCTTCCCATTACTTGGCATTCGCAATGTAACAAAACAACAACAATACTATTCTAACCGCCTTCTTAGGGTTATTATGTCGCTGTTGTTGTTGTTATTCCTGTTGTATGCATATTTAGTGTGGGTCTTAAGGGTTGAATTCTCTGTAGTTAGATTCCGCTTTCATGTCGCTCTAGTTCTCATTGGAATTTTATTGAGCACACATTGTTAGGGATATCCGACTGTTTGTCGTTTAGTTTGTCGGTCTATCTTTTTATCTCTCTATCTATCTATCTATCTATCTATCTATCCATATGTCTGTCAGTCATTGTATAAATGTTGCCATAGGCGACCGAAACACTAGCTGCCGTTTTGTCTGCTTTTCGGTCGGTCTAGCGGTTGGCTTTAATTTCAACTATAAAATGGAAGAATGACCTATTGAAAAATTCTCGATATGTTTTTTTGTTTTGTTTTTGCAAATGACAACAATAACTTTTCCTATTGACATGTAGAACATTTTCACGCATAATGCAAACATTTATAGAAATTTCAACAGAATTAAAGCAGATATGTGGATACTTTTTTATTTATTCTTGAGCAAAAATCAAATAATTATATTATATATAAATTGAACAATTCATTAAATAGCAGAAAATCAACAAAATTAATTTAGTTTCGAAATTTCTAAAGACGAACACGTGTTCATCAACCTTAAGGGTTTGTCACGACCTTAGAGTTTGGCATACGAAGTACAACTCGTTGTTATGACATTATTTTTTTTTCTTTTTTGATTTTGTGCTTATATTGAGCGTCTTTTGAGGTTTTTAGATTAAAGATACTTATTGAAGATTAAAAAATTACTAATAAATTTAAATAATTAAGTGGTTAGATACTCATAACAACGCTTTTCACAATACTTATCAGTTGTTTCAGAGAATTTTATATTTCCCCACCAACCCAAGTTTCCTCAGGAGGTAGTTCTTTGATTACTGTTGCTGTTCTTCATACAGATAAGATTAGATCTGCCATTTGTGCTAACAAGCACTTTCTTCTCAGCAAAAAATTAAAACGGAAACGAACAAAATCAAAAATATTTCATTGAATTTCTTTCTATGTTTTCTCAGTTGTTCAGTTGATATGTTCGAAGACGTTAACGAACGTTAAGACGAACGAATAAATTTGTTATAAAAATAAAATAAATAAAAAGATTAGATAAGTTATGTATAGCAAGCAGCACAGCAGTTAAACGCTGTGGAAATAAAAGCCAAAATGAAAAGAAAACATGAGAAAACTGAAGTGTGTTAATTTTGCCGGTTAGACACAGAGTGAAAAATAATACAACGAACAGCTATAAAAACATATGGATGGAAACAAAAAAGTGAAGATAAACCACTCAGTTGGAGGAGGAGCACGCAATAGTCGGGAGAAGGAGGTTTATATTATTTTGAACTGAAACTGTATAATGGCGTTGCCAATAAATTGACATTATTTTTGAAGTAAAAAGAAAAGCCTTACAACCGCAGAAATTGAAGATTAAAATTATGCCACAATATTACAGACTTATATATACCAAAATACATGATGCGGAAGGTTTTTGATGTTCTTAATACTGATAGTTATTAAAACTAGTTGATGGTGTTCGATCAGTTTGTAGATGGAGTTGCTGAATAACGTCAGCTGTCTGAGGTTTACGATAATTTGGCTATTATTGGAAAATGTCCAAGTTATTATATAGAAGAAACGATGAATGTTTTGATAAATACTAAAGATCAAAAATTTAAAGCTTATACCTATAATGAAATGAGTTAATAGCTCTTTTAAGAACTGTCTTACTGCCTTCACAACTGTTAGAGTGATATCACTGTTCAACGTTTAAAAGTGATTTATCAAAATAAATTAAACTTGATTGCACCAAACAGATGTTATTTATTAGTCTGAGCAAAAGTTAATGCCGTTAAACTAAATGCTGTAAAAATAAATGTTGAAAAAATCTGAAAAAACGTGGGAAAATTGTTGCCGTCTGGTCGAAAAAAAAGTTTGAAAACTAACTTCTGTTTTAAATGATAAGTGTATAATTATACTTCGCATGAACTTCACTTCATATTTTATATTCTTACTAACGCATCCATCCTCCTCCTATTGCTTATTTTACCCATTCTACGCACCATGAGCGTGCTTTCGATTCTAGCCATCGTAACCATTCAACCCATCCTAAACATCCTACCCATTCTACTAAACCTTCACACCCCCCCAGGGGAGTGTTAGGGGAGGTAGGAAAATACACATCCTACACATTCTACACATCTTACCCATTCTTCCCATTCCATAGATGCTGCCCATTCCTCCCATCCCACACATTCTACCCATCCCACCCATCCTAGCCGTTGTACCCATCCTACCCATCCTTCCCAGCCTACCCATCCTATTCATCCTACCTATCCTACCCATCCTACCCATCCTATTCATCCTATTCATCCTACCCATCCTACCCATCCTACCCATCCTACCCATCCTACCCATCCTACCCATCCTACCCATCGTACCCATCCTACCCATCCTACCCATCCTACCCATCCTACCCATCCTGCCCATCCTACCCATCCTACCCATCCTACCCATCCTACCCATCCTACCCATCCTACCCATCCTACCCATCCTACCCATCCTACCCATCCTACCCATCCTACCCATCCTACCCATCCTACCCATCCTACCCATCCTACCCATCCTACCCATCCTACCCATCCTACCCATCCTACCCATCCTACCCATCCTACCCATCCTACCCATCCTACCCATCCTACCCATCCTACCCATCCTACCCATCCTACCCATCCTACCCATCCTACCCATCCTACCCATCCTACCCACCCTACCCATCCTACCCACCATACCCATCCTACCCATCCTACCCATCCTACCCATCCTACCCATCCTACCCATCCTACCCATCCTACCCATCCTACCCATCCTACCCATCCTACCCATCCTACCCATCCTACCCATCCTACCCATACTACCATCCTGCCCATCCAACCCATCCTACCCATGCTACCCATCCTTCCCATCCTACCCATCCTACCCATTCTACCCATGCTACCCATCCTTCCCATTGAGCCCATCCTTCCCATCCTACCCATCCTATTCAATTTACCTATCCTACCCATTCTACCCATCCTACCCATCCAACCCATCCTGCCCATTCTACCCATCCCACCCATCCTATCCATCCTACCCATGCTACCCATCCTTCCCATTGTACCCATCCTACCCGTCCTACCGATCCTTCCCATCTTACCTATCGTACTCATCCTACCCATAACACCCATTCCGCCAATCTTGCTCATAAAAAATTACACTAAAAATTCCAATTTCAATAAAATTGTATTTACTTATGTTTGGATTTTATTTTAACACGCGGAAAAAATATCATTGAACTATCCTACCCCGGAAGTTTTTGCAGAATTCATTCCTTCTTAGGTAATTTCCGATGAATTTTGAGCACAGCTCGAGCACTATCTCGCCCATGACTTGACGAATGCTTCCTTGTTCCAAGTTCTATGTTTTCATAGTTCGAGGTTTATTCAAGTAAACCGTCATATCTATTCTACTCCTATTACTTATTCCTTCTATCCCACTGATCCTTTATATTCTTCATTTTTGCATAGATCCATAAAAAAATTCCAGGGGACTCACATTGCACGACCTCGAAGGAAAATTGACATCGCCAAATTTCGAAATAAGTCGTCCTGAAAATTTCTGTTGCATCAAAGCTCTAATTGGTTCTATTGCCTAGCTTGTGGCACTATTTTGTTCAAACTCATATTGTATTGATCCTTATTGTTAATTATAAACTAAAACAAATATGTTAACTAACATTAGGCCATAGCCCTATCAAATTGACTGTAACGGTTGCTCCATAATCGTTTTCAAAAAAATACGAACCACTGAAACCACCAGATCATAATTCACATCAGACAGTTACTTATTGCGAATGCAATGGCTTTCCACAATCCTTTTTGGGCTTTCAAAGCTCTATATCCAATTTTTTTTATTCAAGTGACCAAAGTGAGTAAATTTTTCGCTCAGTTGGACGATTATGCCGACCAAAAACATACAATAAGATAACCTCCAAAATTTTAAAAGAGCTTTATATGGCGAGCCAGTGGGAGATAAAACATGCTTCATTCTTTAGACCACAACGAGTACGGAACGAGGAAAGAAGCATTTTTACCTCTCGCTTGCACACCAAAAAGCTCTTTTAAAATGTGAAGGTCTTGTTTTAGGTTTTTGATGGCGATGACAATTTTCTCCAAAAGCGCGACGAGTCGGTCTCAAAATATTTAAGTTGCAGACCATATGACACCATTTTTCATTTACCTCGAATGTTGTTTTGTTGCAGTCGTCGTCAATGTGTCTTTACGATAAATATCAAATAAATTTTATAGGCATAATTTCAGGCTTACCATTTTTTCATATAATAAAAGCAATGTAATAGCAAGAATGAACAGTTTGAGAGATCTCGCATTAAGACCAGGTACTAATGACTAATGACTACTTTAAGACTACGATGAATTAAGTCTCAAAAATAATAAAATAGATCCCAAATGAATTAAATCAGCAAAAAGAGGGCATAATGAAATAAGTTCCAATAGCTTTGAAATAACTTCCAATGAATGGGAGTTATTTCATTACAAAAACCCAAATTTTATATAAGTTTCAGTAGTTTTACATGCTACTTTTCATGCTTCTCAAACTTTTTTGTATCTACGGGTAATTTTTACTTCTTATAACTTTAATATTTCAGCTTCTTCACATCTTCATATTTACCTCAACTTCTTTCTCTAATGATTGTCTTTTTCTATTATGTTTCATTTCTCTTTTCTCAGTATATTTAGATTATTCTGTAGTTCAAGTAATTTTCGAACCATTTTTTCCTCACTCGGCTCACTGAAGCAAAACTCTTTTCGCAACGATTTCATTAACCTTAAGATTTTTTTGTTAAATTAATGCTAGTCAACCAGGAATTTCTAGATATTTCCGTCTGGAAAAAACTCAAAACTGCTCCCTTTGCAGATAGCTAGTGTGCTGTACAGGAAGGAATGCCCGGCTTGCTGTTGGCTATAATAAGTATTTCAAGAATTCTTCGTTTATAGAGAGCAATTTTTTTATTTTTATTTACTTTTATCTAGTTTGCTTTGGTTATTTCCGAACTTTCGGTGTTCCTTTTGTTATCATCTTTTGAGTTACTTTTAATTCTAAAAATAAGCACTTCGAATACTGCACTTAAAAGGCATGCAGTAGTGTCTGACTGAGTAATAAAAGTATAAAAACGAAACACAATAAAAAAAGAGAAAAAAGTATCAGTAGCAACAAAAGTAGTCGCTGGCAAATGCACTTAAATATAGTTAACCGGTTTTTTAATCTTCTTTTTATTTTGTTTTTTTTTCAACTTTTTTGGTGCCTATATTTTTCGTTTGTGTTGACTTTTGCAGAGGGGGCAGCTTAACTTGTTTTATGTTGCCTACAGTTGAAAGTGAAATTGAAATATATTTAAGAACCTGAGTTTTTTATGTTTTGTGTTTTTTTTTTTTTTTTGTATGCGTGTTTCTTTGATGTGTGTTAATAAAGGTTTTCGTAAGACGTTCGTCGAGGCTGCACGCTCACTTCAACACAGGCATAAAAGCAAAGAACTGGTTATAACGGCTAGGGGGGAGGGTCATAAGGCGCGCTGAAATTGTGTGTAAAATAAGCATTAACACGTACATAGCACAGAATTTTAAGTATAATATTTGAACTCTGACTCTGGTTTTATTAAGCCATTTTTGGATTTTCTTTTAAGCTCGTGTCGCATGTCAAGTCTTTAAAAATTTCTCGTAAAATGACTTTATTTTCTGTTTGCTACCGCTGCTATAGAGGTGTACTTTATAATGTTTTATAAAGATTTTTCTTTCTTTTGACATTTTATCATGTTTGACAACATGATTGGCAGAAATGTATTTGATTTTTGTTTTGTATTTTTTATGTATTTTGAGCGCTTTATTGCAAAATTGTGATTATTTTTTTATGGGAATTTTTAGTATGCATTCATTATATCATCTGATTCCTCTCTTTTAACCAGTTACATTTTTATGAGTTTTAATATTTGTCAGTGGGTTATGTTTGCTTCATCTATTGATGCTGTCATAAAGAACACTGGACAAAACTTTTTCAAATTCCAATGCCTAAGCCCAAATTCCAAATATCAAATACCAACTATCAACTACCAACTACCAACTACCAACTACCAACTACCAACTACCAACTACCAACTACCAACTACCAACTACCAACTACCAACTACCAACTACCAACTACCAACTACCAACTACCAACTACCAACTACCAACTACCAACTACCAACTACCAACTACCAACTACCAACTACCAACTACCAACTACCAACTACCAATTACCAACTACCAACTACCAACTACCAATTACCAACTACCAGCTACCAACTACCAACTTCCAACTACCAACTACTAACTACGAACTACCAACTACCAATTACCAACTACCAGCTATCAACTACCAACTACCGACTACCAACTACCAACCACCAACTACCAAATACAATATACCAAACACCAAATGTTAAACCCCAAATATCACAAACAGCTAAATTTAAAGTAACAACGAACCTCTGACTCCGTCTCGGGTACAAGCTTGTCATTAGAAAACTCGTATCAAAACCTCCAATACCTCAACTTGAGGCTGAAGCAATGAACAACATGGACAAACGTCCTCGTTCCTACTTATGATGAACGCGATGAAATTTTGAAGACCCTACAGGACGGTGACCTCCACTTTTCACAGAAGATCAGCTCAAATAGCCGCGAGTATAGCCGCGAGTACGCTGAAAAACAACAAAGAAACCGCCGTTTCCGGCGTCTCATCAAAGGTCTTAAAAGTTCTGGCAATATCGAGGCCTCAGAATAGCGTGACCGCTTAATAGAAGGCATTTTCCTCAAATTATAGAAGAGACAAAGTCTTGTGCTCATCAGTAAAGGGAAAGAAAATCCGGAGTCTCCTTCGGCCTATCGACCCTAATGCCTGCTTTAAGGAGTTTTCCCTAGACAACATGGCTTTAGACCCGGTAAATCCACAATTTGAGCTCTCGAATAAGATCTGACAAGTTTTGAAAAAACGCACAGCAGAAATCATTACTCCAGAGGAATTGTCTTACTAGCCAATCTGGACGTGAGAAACGTTTTTCAGAGCGCTAATTGGAAAGATATGATCCACGCTTTGGAAAATCACTTCCGAATACCGCAGTATCTAAAGAAAATAATGCGAAACTACTGCAAGGATCGCTAACATATTTACAAAACCAGTAGCGGCTTCAGACCAAAACAGATAACGTCAGGAGCAGCACAAGGGTCAATACTAGGCCCAAATCTGTGGAACTTAAGCTGCGACGAAGTTGTCTGTATTGATTTACCAGAAGACACATATCTCATCGAGTACGCAAATGAAAAATGAAATGATTTGCTTAACCAATGCTCAACTAGATCATGCGTAGCACACAAGCTAGGCTTGACTCTCACAGTCTCCAACTTGACACCGAAAAAACTGAGTTCCTTCTTCTTACAAGAAAACATATTCCACAAGAAGTTGCAATGCAAATTTAGGTGGTAAACTACCTAGGAATAAGACTTGATTCCAGCCAGCGTATGGCTAATATAGGCGGATCAAAGCAGAGTAAGCAAAAGTTGTTAATGTCGACAACACACTCCATTTTTTTGTATGGAAGTGAGCTGTGGTCTGACGCACTCAAAACAACGCAAAGTCGGAAGCCTCTATCTGCGGTACACAGAACGACAATTCTAAGGATAGCTTCAGCGTACCGTATGGTTTCTGTGATAGCGGTATTAGTGATCAGGGGACCCATACGAATCGATCTTCGAGCACAAGAACGCAAAAGCATATGGGACCTGAAGAATGAGAACAATACCGATATAATCGCAAAACAGGAGGTAAAGCTACAGAGCCTACAATGGTGGCAAGAGCGATGGGAGAAAAGGCAGGTGAACAGAGATAATCATCACCCATCTTGACAGAGCGTATAACCGAACATTCGTTGAGGTGATCTTCTAAGTCACGCAGTTTCTGTCAGAAACCCGATTGCCATTATCGCGACGGACAGCTCGATAACGCGGAGCCCACCTTTTTCAATGTACACGGTGGGAACAAGTTCAGTGAGATGAACTTCTACGTCACGCAATTTCTGTCAGGCCACGGATACTCTCGAAAGTACCTTCACAACCGGAGAACACCTTCTTTCAATGTACACGGTGGCAATCGGAGCGTAACGACCTTCTAGAACTGGTTGGGTCTTTTAATGTAGATTGCATGCGCGACATTATGAAAAAAGAAATGTGACCTATAACCTACTAAGCAAAACAGGCGAAGCCTGAACGCGGGTCAATGTAATATACGCGTAACATACGCTAAAAAATGCGGACTCCTCCTTGAAGTAACGCGAAAGCGATTCCAGGGGAGAATCAGTTCAAGTTTAGAAGAGGCTGTTTTTAGTTGATGCGAGCTCAGCATATGACAATTGTTTTGATACGGTAGGCATTTTTACCCCCTCTCGCCGAAAAAAGAAATGTCCTATATCAAATATGAAATACCAACTAACAAATGGTATTCGATTTCAGTCACATACCTGAAGCCTATATCTCTAATATGATAAATAAAGGTCGACTGTGCGAGTATTGTATCATTAATCATCATTATCACACGGTCTACTCGGGAAAATCTATCATGAGATCCCATTATGATAGATCATATAAACGTTTGCGTACAGCTACGGGCAATAGCTATCCATACCTTTTAATTTAAACTTATCACGCGCATTCTTAAGAGTACTAGCCAGAGTATTAACTTTGCCATATCTTAATATACCGGCACCCATCACCCTGAACCAGTGTTGTACTTTATCTCAGCATAGATAGTCAAAAGCACCGATAAAATGGATAAATATTTCAGGATAGATAGTCAAAAGCACCCATAAAATCGATATACAGTGAAAGCTCCCATAAGCGGACACCGATGGTTACCCACTTTTTGTCCGTATAAAGATTTTTTTCATAAATACATATGTTTATGAGTCCGCATCCGCTTATAGGAAAGTCCATTTATGGGAGAGCATTTGCTATGGAAAAAAAAACCAAAAAATTGTTCGTTCCCAAGAATGTATCCGCTTATGGGAAATGTCCTTTTATAAGAGCGTTCGTCTATGGGAGCTTTCACTGTTTATCCCAGCATAGATAGCCAATTACTTGTTGTTATTTCCATAAATAAATAAATAAATTAATATAGCTTTAAGTATTATATGTTGTACTGTAAAAGAACATGGTTCTTATTTGTAATAATGTTAAATCAAATAAATCAAATCAAATCAAATCAAAAGCACCGATAAAATGAGTAAATATTTCAGCATAGATAGTCAAAACCACACATAAAATGGGTAAGTATTTCAGCATAGATAGTCAAAAGCACCCATAAAATCGGTAAATATACCAGCATAGATAGTCAAGAGTAGCCATAAAATCGATAAATATACCCAAAACGTTTTTTGAAGTTACTCTCATTTACGATACCTCAGACGTACTGACAAACATTCTCGAAGCTTTCTCTTGCGAAATTTTTGGCACTATTGGCACCATTACACTTTTCTTTATTTTTCCAAGCACCGCAAGAAGACTGATGCAGTGGTAACACCAAGGATTGCTCCTCAGCTCCGGTTCTAGAGAATAAGTTAACAAAAAAATGTCAAACTTACCAAATGTAAAACTGTGTTGACCACCTCGCGATTCGTCACTTGGCCCACCTCAATCAGGCCGATGAGGACAGCAAACTTCAAATTGTCGGCGGTTGTCATTCTGACGATTTCGTCCGGCCGCTTGATTTCACTGTACGGCGGACGTATTAAGTCCGCCATGTTGAAGGATTGATTATTATTATTTTTATAAAGTTGTTTTAAGTGTTGTAATTGTTGTTGTAGTAGTAATAGTTGTTGTTGTTGTTGTTGTAGTTGTTGTTGTTAAAGTTGCACGTGTCACACAAAAAAGTAAAAAATTGAATTAGTTGCTTTACGTGGATGAGAAGTTTTTTTGAAAAATTTTGCGCTTAAAAAGGTTTTTAATTTAATTTGCAACACATGCTTAGCAGTTAGGCATTGCGAGAGACACAAACACACACATACATCTATTTATGTTTATATATATATATAAATATATATCGTAGGATATAAACTCAGATATAATCAATACACAGGACACAGCGAGCGACAGGCGTTTGGCTTGATTTTGTTAACAATGCAGGCAGGATGTGGAAACAAATGCGCGATTTAAAATTGTTGTTGTTTTAATTTGAAATTTCAATTTGAATTTTAATATAATACAATATGTAGAATTTAGTTGAAAGGGGATAATTATATATATTTTTTTTTTGTTTTCTGTATTTTATGATTATTATTATTACAATTATTATATTTATTATGGTAATAACGGCATTATTTTTATTTTAATTTTTAAGCATATTTATTTTCATGCCATAGATTTAATGATTTAAAAGCACAAACACAGACACATATTTTTGGATGCAAGTAGTATAGGTAGGTTTTTTATGTTTTAATTTAATAATTTATATGGATATATTTATAGATTTTTTTTTTTTTTGTTTTAAATATTAATATTTTTGGCTTTTAAGGGAGGGCTTGAATTTCAATCAGAGCATGAGTTGAGAACAAAAATTAAATGCATACGTTTTGTTTTAAAATTTTTTTTATTTTTTTTTTTTTATTTGAAGAAGAAGAATGCAAATTCACTTGTTTATTCAATATATTGCACAATTAGTTAGACTTTTTTATGGATTTTTTCTTATGAGGTTTTTTTAACTTCAAACTATAGATATTGTTGTTGAGCGTGTTGTTGTAAGCTAATGTTTTGTTTTATTTGCTGCAACAACACATACAGACACAGACACACACACTGAAAAGAGACAACAGTAAAATGTTATAATTAGTGGCCAGATTACAAAAAAATTCACAAATATAATATTACAATAAACAGGCATTTTTATATAAAAAATATACATATTAATATATAAATTACATTTTGTTTTAAAAAAAATGCTGCCAAGCTAAGTCATAAAAAAACCAACCCGTATTGAAGAGAATATTTTCAGTTTTAAGTATTTAAATTATTTAAAACGAGCTAAAGTTTCATATCAATATTATAAGAAGGATAGATTTATCATCGAGAAAATCATAAAAATAAAAGTTACTTTGAAATTTATTATTTTATACACATAAATTTACCATTTAATTGTTTGAAAGGAGTTTGACCGATCAATTCTTATGATCAATTTTATTATGTTTCGTTAAATGGTTGTACACAATTGACCTAAAACTGGATGTACATGTTTTATACCGCCTCCGAACGACTAAAGTTGATGTTTCCAAGAAGCATTATATGACATAGTTAGCTCTCTACGGTATGACATTGTCTGCAGAGAGGTGACGGCCGATCAGAGAAATTGATTTCTGTGAAAAAACTTTCTGTATCAAATGGCGATTCGAACTCGGATCTGCCAATTTTCGTTCACTTGCACGCCACATACATAGCACTCACGGTCACGGCCGCCTTTATTTATTATTTTAGTTGAGTACTAATTTACTCTATCTTGAAAGCCCTTTCGGATTCCCAGATGAAACTCGGCAAGCATGTTTGTCATAATTAAAATCATTATTTGGCACTCTCAAATGTTTTGTTAAATGTCTGTACTTATTCACTACTGAACTACTTACTTTGTTGTGTCGGCTATTTGATTCAATCGAAAATAATGTTGTATAGTTAGTTAAGAAAGACGTCGAGTCAAAAAAATGTTTGCATGGAAAGGGGAAATATCTTTCGTACCTTACACTTCTCGGAGTCAAACTTTGTTTTGAATCTCTTACTAAAAAGTTGTTCGGGAATTTTTTTGGTCTGAACGAAGTACTTCAGGTGACAAATCTATTCAGTCAAGTCTGCCTTGGTTCGGCAACGAGGATATAGATGATTAATCGGATCAACTTTGCTCGTGCTAAGAGATGCATCAGAACGTACTTTACTCTAAGTTTTTTGGGTGACAAGTTGGAAAATCCTTTGTTCTATTTTTTGTTCCGAATTACTTTGTACTTCCAATATAAGCTTTTCAAAGGTACGCTTTCATTTTACCCAGATATGTTTTTTTTTTTTTAAGTAGAAAAAATATTTTTTTTTAAATATTATTAAAGAGATTTCAAAAATTTTTTTAAAAGAAGATTTTATTTTTTCCCGATATTTTTTATTTCCAAGTTAAAAAGAGTATTTTGAGAGTACGTTTTTACTGTCGAATGCAACCCTGCTGGTGCTGGAAAGAATATTGTGGCCATTTCGTATAAGTTGTTCTACGATTTGCAGTCTTCAATGACTCAATGAATGACAAAAATAGTTTTCATAAAATCTTTTGTTGATTTTTACTTCATGAGCAAACAACGTGTTTCAAAATATATGAGAGTACCAAGTCGTTAATATTATAATAGTATTTTTATTCATATATCATAGATAAAACAAACTTTAAAAAAAACCGAAATTAACAAAAGATATATAAAAATATTTATTAAATTGATTTAAAGATAAAGTTTAGATAACTGAAGTCATAATTTTATTTAGAAGAATTTATAATTTTTTTTTTATAAATGTTTCTGGTAAGGAGTAGTCTTTCGAAAGGAATCCATATTTTAATGTTAGCTGTAGCTGACGATTCTTCTTCTTGAAGAAACTCGGTCAATTTGTTTTTTTTTTTTTGTAGCTGACGATTAAAGCTGTTTGAGTAGAAAAATTAAACCATAAAATTCGAAAAAAATATTCCATCTTTGCGCTTGATAATGGCAGGACTTAAATTTTGTTAAACGAAAATAGGTTTTTACAAAACTTTACAAAAAGTTTAGCTACTCTTCATGAAAATTTATGAAAACTAAGCACTATAAAGAAGTTAAGGTTCTTTACAAATTGTTTCTGGTTTGTTTTATTTTTTTTTTTATTGCACATAATTATGATAGAATTTATTTAACGTCACTTCACCAGCTTGTGTCGAATATATTACGTAGACTCAGGTGTTAAACTTGCTCACGTATGGAACAATACAACCAGGGTACCGGCGGTACTCTTATTAGAAAATAAGTAGTTAGCTGAGAGATAAGAGAGAATGAAACAAAAAAACCATAGCAGCGCTGCCACCTGCGCTAAATGGCAAGGTTTAAATATTTGTTATTTACAATTGATGTCATACAAAGATGATTGATAATAGAAGATGTCAATAACAAGTTTATCTTTGTGTTAAGCTATGAGGACATAAGTGTGTTGATATATTTTTCAAATTTCGCATTTACCGTTAAGATTGTCTATAACAATATTTCCAAAAAATAATTTCAAATAAAATGTACTCTACTACAATACGTTTTGGTTGTGAAACTGTCTTCTACGCTCACCCACTGGATGCTGTCGAGTTTAAGTATCTACATAAGTTTTAAATCATTGCCAGAGCGTAAAAATAAACTGCGTTATCTTAAGTGAGGACTTAAGCTAAAAGCAATTTCATGGCCTGTGGCTTCATGTCTGATTGTCTCATTGGGATGTATAAATAGAAATAAATAGCGGTTAATACTTTGAAATACGCATTAAAACAGATATTGAAGTCTATTGCTATGGTTGCTAGTATTATTGAAGTTGAGTTTATGACGTCGTTTACATATTTTATGCTTGAAATCAAAAAAGCGTCGACAAATCTTATTATAAACTTCCTCGGAAAATATCTTTATTTTTTATATGAAAGTTTATGTAATTTAAAAAGTAGTTAATTAGCTTTGTGTAATTTAGATAAACTTTGCATACAAAAATAGATGGTTTTCAGCTAATTTAAGAAATTAAGTATTTACTTGGAAAAATGATATAATTATATACTTATATGATGAAAAAAAAAAGCTTTACATATTATAATAGAAACAAAACTCAACACTCGTTAATTGCTTTTATTATCTAATTCATTGCATTTGCATTTCAACTTTTTTTTTAATCAGGTTTTTTTTTCAATTATTTTTTAAAATCTTTTTTTATTTAATAAAAATTTTTGTTAGATACTAACTATTTTTCAACAATTTACCCTTTCTCATATCTATAAAACACCTTCTTCATATCTATAGAACACCTATAGAAACAGATATTTTTAATTTTTGTTGTAAATAAATTCTTAGATTAAATAACATATTATTTTAGAATAAAAAATTTTCAAATTTTTCAAAATTTCACTGTCAAAACTTGTAACCCTTTTTTAATTCAACTACAAAAACGGAAAAACAAAAATATTTTTATTAGGCCATGAGGAGGGTATCCTTATCATCAAATTAATAGAATAAAATGCTCGATAACGTGCCTTGAACAAGTTTGTTTCGCATTTCCGCTATCATATAATACTAAATCGTATAGCACATTCTAAGAGCTTATCAGAGCTGAGCTGTGTTTTAATTATGGCCGCTTTTATCATAATTCTCACTTATAAGTATTTTCCAGATATTATGGTTGGGGGCTTTATATCAAGTGAACACGCAAGTCACGTCATAGTATGAACATTGTGTGACTCAGAAAAAAAAATTTCGTTGCTTTGCTAGCATGTATTGTGCAATTCAAGCAGTATAGAGCCATTTCAATTTTTGAATTATTTTCCCTATTTTTTTAAAATGGTGTACTTTTTTTAATTTCACATGGAATGTCTATATTTCAAATGTAATTTTCTGAATTTCATATAGAAATTTTTAATTTCACATTAAATTTCTGTATTTCAAATGATATTTTCTGAATTTCAAGTAGAATATTTTAATTTCAATTTAAATTTCTGAACATCAAATGACATTTTCTGAACTTCTAATGGAATTTCTGAAATTCGTTTGAACTTTTTTGAATTTCAATTGATTTTCTGAATTTCCAAAGTAATTTCTGAATTTCGAATTAAATTTTGTTTTCAAATGCCTGTCTTTTCTGAATTTATAATAAAAAAAAGTGGGAGAAGCGAAACTGGGCGGTAGCCTTTAAGTTGATTCGGATTTTAACCTATTTTAGGAATATGTATATTAGAATAAGTTCTTTGACACATTTTTAAGTGATATTATATGTGATTTTATCCTAAGATGAACTTGTTCCTTTAGTATTGTGAAGGACAGAGCTTTGTTCAATATCTTAATTATTTAAAGAAGTGATAATAATTTTATCGAAAACTTTGGAAGTGATGGCAAGTTTAAGTATGGGTCTTTAATTTTTTTAGGATGTTTATGCACGTTCTTGTTATTTGGTGAAATAAAAACTGTTTTCCATTTATCTAGAAAAGTGTTTTCTTTAAGTGGCTTGTTATAATTGAGAAAGGAAATCCCACGAATTTCTTCTTATATATCCCCAAAATTTTGTTATATGGGCATTTCCACAGAAAGGTCTACCGGGACCGAAAAAAAAATTGTTAAATAAACAAATAATTTTTTTGTTATTATTTAAAAAAAAATGCTTGAATTTTTATAATTTACTGCATTTACAACTAATTTCAGTTTTTATTCCGAGAAAATTGGCCTGATATCTGAGAAATATGTTTTTCTTGCTTTTAGCTGCTTTTAATGACTTTTTCTCTTTAGTATTTTTCATTTATTGATAAACGTTATGCTTGCACTCTTCTTATAAAATTCATATATAAACTACAAATAAAAAATAAAAAATAAAAAGATACCAAACAAAGCACGATTTACGGTAAATTTTTTATATTGCTTTAAATACTATTCGAATGTCGCGTTCTTGTACCTAAATCATCATTTGTTATCAGAACTTCGTGATCGTTATTAGTAAGTGTCTGAAAATTGTAACTTAAATCAAATTTGGTCGCCTTACTATAAAAAAAAAGTTACTGTAGGTAAAAATCATACTAAACATTTAATATTGATCATCAAAATGTGTCGCGTTCGCGATCATGCGCCGTTTTTTAAATATACTTTGTATGGGAAGTATGGAAAGGTTCCATTCGATTTTGCTGAATTTTTTACTAAGTGTTAATAGTTCTATTTAAATCTCATGAGCTTATTCTAAAGTCATTGGATTGATTTTTAATAGATTTTTAAGAAATTTTCCATTTTGAGAACGTCAATTTGTATGGAAGGTATACGTGGTTTTCAACCTATATGGCTTATTTTCGAACATGATCTTTATTTTTACAATACAAGCTTAAATATCGAATTTCATAACGATAACATAATAATAACGGCTGTAATCATGTCAACAGACAGGGGGACATACATGGTTAAGTCAACTTAGATTGTGATACTGCAGGATAATGTATGCACTTTTATATATCTGCCACGCCTCCTTATGGGCGTAAAAAACCTCGTCATAAAGTAAATAACAACATACGTAGTACGGGTGGGGTTAAAACAATATATCATAATTTTTCTCACAAGCCTCATATATTTTTTTTTGTTTTTATTAATATAACTAATATAAAACTCACAAATAATATTTACGATGTTTTTGGTAGGTAATGCAATATTTAGCTGAAATTACTTTAACTAATTCTTATTAAAAACGTGATGAGAAAAAATGTCGCGTGCTAGATGTCGCGTTCGCGATCAGGCTTAAGCTCAATAAAAAAACAACTTATGGAAATACGTCAAAATGACAAATATTTCTTGAAAGCCACATTAATCTTATTTAATTTACAATTTACCGCTTTAAAATATTATGTTACGTTTCGCAGATAGTTGCATTTTTCTAGATGCAGTCGAAAACGAGTTCCATTTTTTGTCGCGTTCGCGATGCCATGTTTATTGCTAATATTTTGAAAACATAAAATCTGGAGAATCTAACTTTTTTTTCTAAATATAGTGCAAATAAAATGCTATCTAAAACTTGAAAAAAAAGAAATTTTGTTTCGAGTTTTCTTTATTATTTTGCTCCTCAAAGGCGTACGAATGTCGCGTTCGCGACTATGGAAATGCCCATATAAGATTTTATTGGACGGTGAAAATATTTTATTCCGTCTGTTGATACTCTAATTTAGTTTCGTTTGAAAACAATCATGCTGATTGTAGAAAACGGCGGATCAGTTGCGGTGGGAAAATTACTCGAACTCGTTGTTTTAGCGATTGTAGAAACCGTCGAGTAAGTTCGTTGCGTATCGATAATGAAGTTGGCGGATTCGGAGTGAAAAAGTGCGTTTGTTGAAAACGCAGTCCATCCGCACTTCATACAAATTTTTTTCAATTTTCATCCGCAACAAAATTGGTGCGGATCTGTGCGGATTTGAAGAAAATTTCTCAAAAAAGAAATGCTATATAAGATTTCAGGGTAATTTGAGGTCGCTGAACTCGAATCTAGTGTTTAAAATATTGCTAAATCGTTTTTTAACTCAAAAATGATTTTTTTATAAATTTTAAAATAAATTAATTTTTATCATAGA